>VRYO01000638.1:20427749-20461591 GCA_009812075.1 Sialia sialis | reverse complement strand
AGAAATTATTTTGTTTTCAAGTTGGACTGTAACACCCTGCAGCAGGTGGGGGAGGTGGCAGACTGTCTACGGCATCTCCCGCTTGGTAGAATTTATTGCCGTTTTTGAGCAGAGGGAGCAGCTCTTACTGCTAACATCTGGAGAGCAGCTCTGCTGGCAGCCCTGCTCTGACAGAGCGGGGCTGCAGGGGCGTGGGACGGCGAGTGCCTGGGAAATCCAGGATCGGAGCGGCCCAGATGAGCCCTTGTCAGGTGTGATGTGCTGCTGGGCAGGGGGGATAGCAAAGCCCACCATGCTGCATGCCAGCAGGTTTGTCCAGCACAGAGAGAGCCCTGGCTCCTGTCGCAGGTCCAGGGGAGTTGGGACCAGGATTCTCCAAGGAGTGGGGATGTGCTGGCTGTGGCACCTGCAGCAACAGGGATGGCAGCTGGTCTGATCTGCTGTGCCTTCCCCTCTCGTTTATCGGTGGGTAAGCACAGCCTTGCAGGGTGGGACAAGAGGCTCCTCAGCATGGACAACACAACAGGGCTTAACTTGGACAGTCAAGCTCTTCTCCACGGGGGCTTGTTCTGCTGTGCCCCTTCTCTGAAGAGAACATGGCCAGAGCCACAATCAGGGGGTTGCTGCCATGCTCCCAAGGGTGCTCTGTGGGGGCTTTGGGGGGTGGTTGAGCCCCTGTGGAAGTCCCAGTGTCCAGGGAAGCTGCAGGCTCGTGTTTGAACCTGCAGCCATGGAGCCGAGGCTGTGCCAGCTGCTGGAACCAGGCTGCCTGTTTCTGAACCACTGGAGGGTTGTTGCTGTGACAGAACGTCTACAGGTTATGTATCGTAAGTGGAAATGGAATATAAATCTTTCAATTCTAACCCATAAGCAAAATTTCCCGAGAGTCTGGATTTTGAAAGCCTGTACCTCTATTATTTGGAGCAAATCTGGAACTTGCCTTCCCATTTCTGTCTCATCTCTGTTTAAGGTATTTTGCTGCTGTGTACTACTCTCTTCTGGAGCAGGAGCCCTTTGGTTACTTGGTTTTTATCCACTGTCTGCTGCCAATATCCAGCAGGCTGTGAGCTCCTTATGGCCACTGCCATCTCTGGTGGGTCACCCGATTAAAAGGGGCTATTGAAAACCTGGCATGCTCCCGAAAATAGCTGTGTGTGGAGTGATCATTTTAGGAAGGGAGATTTTGATGATAGCACTTGATGAAGAAGGGGAGAGGTACAAGGTTGAGGGGATTTAGTGGAACATAATTCCAAAGCTCTTTGACTTGCAAGTCCCTGTCATCCTTCAGTCTCACAGACCCAGGCGTTGTGGTTCAGAGGCACCAGGACTGGTGTGCTGTTGTGTGCAGCTTCCCAAGGATGGGAGCTGCCTTGCAGAGGACGGGCGTTCAGGTTTTGGCAATCGGTGTAGCACAGCAATTAAATGGGGAGGAAACTGGGGCTAAATGTCTGCTTGAAGGGACAGAGGTCTGTGTCTGGGGAACAGATACAGGTAGTGTCTGGCTTGATGTGTACAGGTCTCTGGAATGAGGTAAGGGGAACACCCTGGGATGGGTGTTCCCCATGGATCTCCTGGGTTTCCCAGGCAGGACACTGCTCTGGTCAGCATGGGGACAGCCTTGCTGCTGGGGATGTTTAACTGGGGAGCCACAGCTCGGCTACACTTGTGTGAGCTGCTGGAAAAAGTTGTCAAGTTTTGGGAGGAGCTGGGGTTGCAATGTTACATCCCTGGGATCTCCTAACTGTAGTGCCATTTCCAGCTGAGATTTGGTGTCACAGCAAGCTCAGTGGGTCTCTCCAAAAAGCTTTGGAAACAGCAGTTTCTACAAATCTTGAAGACAAAATATAAAATGATAGATACAAGGAAAGCCTTACATGCTTCAACCAAACCAGAGGGGTGCTCAGTTGCTGAGTCCAGTAGGACCACTGATTTGTAACAACTTTTGAAATTATCCAAGTTACATAATTATTATGATCTCAATTTCCTAATGGGGAGAGGAATGGGGTAGGGAGTGAGGACCTGCAGAGTCGAAGCTGTGGAGATGTCAGCAGGCACAGTGCTTTCAGAGTGATGCCTGGGGAACACCTTTGCTTTGTTCAGGTGCTGTCTGCCAGAGGAGACAGCATGTGGGTGCGAGGGCTGGCCACAGGCAGGAGGAGCCCGGCTCACATCTTCATCCTTTGCACTTGAAAACCATCTGACAATTCTCTTTACCTGAATTACTTCTGTCCCCAGCATGAGGGCAGGGGTTAGAGTGGACAAGACTGCACTGGTGGTCCAGGGAAGTGATGTGTCTTCTGCAGACTACATCTGTGTAGCTTGGTTGCTTCTGCATCTGGAGTGCTGAGCTAAGGAGCAAAAAGGGTTTTATTAACCTTTCCATGACAAGCTTCTGCGGGCTGGGTGCTCGACTGAGCGGTGGGGGTTGGTTTCTTGGACTCTGGTGCTGAGGCTGCGGAGCAGGTGATGTGTGGGGGTACCCAGAGGGGGACAGCACCGTAGCACAGCATTGCTTCTCAGAGACAGATTTTACTTGGGATGTGTAAAAGAAGAGTAGAGTTCTGCTCATTATCTCAAGGCTTAATTGATTCAGCAGAACTAATGAGGAAAATACAGGAAAACATTTACTATAAACTACTGCTAAATGAAATAGATTTGAACTGACACATGCAAAAGACCAGTTGTGCTAGGTAAGAAGCTGTTACTTTAATGGATGCTTTTTTCAGCCCTGCCTTGCACAGATACGCCTTCAGAGCACTCTGAGCAAGTGAAGTGCTAAGTGTTAGTACTAGCTATAATAAAATAGTAACGACCAAAGATCGAGGAGCCAAACTCATGGTTCACCAGGGATTCTTCCCTGTGGAAGAGAGTTTGAATGGTCTGAGGTTGGTTACTGTGGCCAAAGCTTAATGTAAATGAGAAACACAGGTTGAGTGGTGGAGGGGTAACAAGGAAAGAACAGCTGAGAAGGTACAGCCTAAATAAACCAAGTGTCTTCCTCTGAACAGTTTTGATGGGGGAGGTGTCTCTTGGGCTCCTGAGCAGGAGTGGGTGTCCTTGAGATGAGGCACACTCGGCTGATCTGCTCAGCCCCGTGTCCCCAGGGAGTGGGAAGAGGAGCCAAGTTTCCAAAAGGGGTGAATTTAAAGGACATACAAGCTCTTGCTGCTCAAACACGTGCTGTTCTGACTGTGACAACCCCTCTGGAGCCTGTTTGTTAATCCCTCTGCTTGCCCATTCCTGGTGGATTTGATTGTATAATCTGAAGTATTGTGTTTAATGCAGGATGAAGGCTAACATAATAAGCTTGACCAGTCTTCCTGGCGGCATGAAGGATGTGCAATTTCAGTTTAAAAAGTGCTTCTTTTTCATGTTTCTCCGCTTTGAGCAGTTCCCCGTGTGGTTGCACTTGCTGTTTCAGTGCCCTGCTGGGGGAAGCACTGGTGGGTGCCAGAGCCCTGCCTTGTGTGCAGCAAGGAAGTGGGACCCGTGCTGGGGCTGCAAGGCTGGGAAGGCTCTTTTGGGGGGGGCTGTGAAGGTCCTGTCAGTCCCCTGAACGCATTGCCTTCAGATTTCTTCTCCATTTGGGTCAGCGTGACAGGGCTGGGGCGGATGCAGTGATGGTGGCCATGAGCTGTGGCTGGAGGAGGGAGCAGAGCAGACTCGGAGTGAAATGACAGCCCAGGCACCCAGCTGTGGTGCCACTGCTGGAGCTGAGGACTCACAGCAGCAGATGGCTGGATGGCAGTAGGGACCCGTGGTTGTTCAAGCAGTTGTCAGGCTTTGGCCCCACTGCAGCAGCCTGGCTGTGCCTGCAGCCCAGCAGTGCCCTGGTCCTGTCCCAGTCTCTGTGTCCTCCTGCTAGGGTGGGTTCTGGCAGGCAGCAGACCAGCTGTCTGCCCAGGGCTGCTGCTGCCAGAGCAGCAGATGGAGCTTGGGTTTTGCCCTCTGAGATGATCTGGGACGCTCAGAGCCTCTTCCCGTATTCCCAGTGTCACACCTCTGGTGTTTGAGGTCTGCGGTGGAGCTGAGCATGGCTGCTGCTGCTGAGCTGCAGTGGCTTGGCCTGAGCCAGCTGTGTCTTTCCCCTGACATCAGCCCTGTGCTTGCTGTCCTTCTGTGCTCTGTCCCCTTTCCTTACCCCAGTAAGCCACCAGTCTCATGTGAAGCTGCCAAGAGTGAAATTTGGGGGCTGGCAAGAAAGAAGAGTTTGGAAGAGTAGAGAGAGGGAAGAATGACTTTTTAAAGAGTGACAGCTCCCTGCAGGCACAAGGTCCAGGTGGCTGCTGGGCACAGAGGGATGTTGGGGTGGACCATTATTGGTGTCACAAAGTGCCCTAGCCAAGGGCTGGCATTGCGCAAACGGCAAAACGTGGCAAAACATATCAAAACTGCTGCCTCCTCGCTTGAGGAACTTGTGGTCTAAGAAGACAGTGAAACCAAGAGTTCAAGTCTCACTTTGAGCGTTTTATTGTTTTTTTAAGAATCTCTGCTGTGCTGCATGGATCCTGTGCTGTTGGTAATTATTGAGAAAAAAATGTCCACATTCACTTTGCCAGAGATTCTCAGCCTGAGTCCTTTACTGGCCACAAGTGCACATGGATTTGCCTCCTGTTGCCTAAAAAATATGATGGGAAGTCTGAGGAGCTCTGTGCTAATGCCTGCCCTTGAGCAGCACTGCAGCTGCTTACATCTCAAGTGCCTCAACAGTGGAGTCCTCTTCTGAGGATGACAATTTCCTCCAGGCATCCCAAAAAGCCTGGTTTTGACAGGTCTGGTTGCGACACTGCAGCAGATAAATGAGTGATTGTGTGTACAAACTGCTGGGGAACGGGGGAGCTCAGGGGAATGCTGGGGCTGTGTGCTTGGTCTGGGCTCTGAGACACAGAGCAGGGCTTGTACTTTCCCTCAGCAGAGTGCAGCCAGGCTGGCATCACTGGCTTTGTCCACTCTCCTGTGCAATATTTCCCCACTGGTTTCTAGCCTGTCTCTACTGCCCAGTGCGAGTCTGTGTCCTGCTATTCTATTCAGACAGTATCCTAATTATTCTGAATATTCTCTCTGCAGTCAGAAATTTCCCTGAGTCATACCTAAATGTTAATAAAAGCCTAATGGTTTATGTTAAGGAAGGCAAGAGATAAAACTAGAGCCCTTTTATCACAGCCTTTAATGGCCTGAAAATGTCAGTTGTATGGGAGCAGCTGCCAAATTTTGAGCCTATGAAGATGATGGCTAAGTCCCACAAATCAACAAGTTTGGAGCGGATTATCCGATGCTGGCTGTGTCATTTTCCCAGGACTCCAGGCATGCTGGAAGCTAGCACTTTAATCCTCTCTGATATGAAGTCTGGAAGGGGCCGGGCTCCCCCTCTCACTCCGGATCTCTGGAGCTGCTGAGCGCAGCCAGCACGGCCTGGGGAGGGCAGGGGCTCAGGGCTTTCCTCTGCACCACAGCTTCTGAGTCACAAATTAGCTCCAGCTTCGCTTGAGAACTATTTTTAAGGTCACAAACACAGGATGCAGAAATCAGCGCATTTCATGGTTTTCCTGAGAGCTGCCTCACCACTCCTCTTCCTCCTTCTGTTTCCAGCAGACTTCCTTCCCGAAGGGACATCCTGCCTGCCCAGGGCTGGGGAGCTGTAATGGAAATTCTGGGCAATCACTTTTTATGCTCCTTATAGGCCTGGGATAAAGAACTGAACTCACACTGTGAAGACAGCTGAACTCTTGAGCTCTGATGTGGCTGGAAATCTTTTATCTCTGTCCCACTTTGTTTCTGCGATCGCACTCAGGGGTTAATCTGAGTAACCATCCTCTTAGCTGTGGCCCCTTGGTTTGAATTCATTTGCATCACTTGTGAAGTTCTGCAGCAGCAGCACGTATTGCAGGGTGCAGGGGCACAGCAGTGCCTTCCCCTCATCCTGGCAGGGTGTGGGCAGAGCTGCTGCTTGGCTGTGCCCAGCTTGGCCCCAGAGGCAGCCACAGAGAGGCAGAGTCAAACCTTTCGTGGGCAGCAGGTTTCGGATCTAAAATCAGCCCACAGTTCTGAGTTACTGAGTACCCAGAGCGTGTCAAAGAAAAATAGAGGCAATACAGTAAATGCCCACAGGGAGTTTTATGCAGATTATAGAAAGAGGTTGGTGTTGGGAGAAAACATTTGTGCTTTTCCCACTTCAGGATAGGGCAGCTTGATTTAAGGAGTGAGATTTAAGCCCTTCCTCTTGGAGATGGCTTTCTATTCATTCATCCAGTGCAATTCCCCAGCTGTGGTGGCTGCCTGGTGCCTGCAGAAGGATGTGACTTGACTGTATCCTGTTTACTGTACCGTGATGGAGTTAGCTGTCCTCTTGGTGCCGTGGGGTATGGCCAGCAGCAGCACAGCATGTCATCCCTTCTTTGGGCCCAGGAGAGGGAAATGCTGTGACTCTCCTATCATCCATTTGTTGGAAGAGCTGATGTCATTTGAAGAAAGGTGTTGCAGAGGAAGGATGTGTGCAGCCAAAATAAAGCTTGGCCTGGGTTAGAATAGTTACATCCTGTTTACTGTGGAAAACACTTTGCACTGATATGAGCTCTGAAATGCATGATTTATAGGCAGGCAGGCGCTGCAGATAAGGGACTTCCCGTGATTTTGGCCACCTGTGAGAGGAAAGGGCCATGTCTTTCAGGCTGGCAGGCAGCGATGCCAGTCCCAGCTCCTGCACAGCTGCTGTAAAGAGGAGGTGCTGAGCATCCCGTGGGGTCCCAGGTGGAAGGAGGTGCCTCTGTGCCTCAGTTTCCCTGCAGGAAGGAGCCTTGTAAGCTTTAAGTGGTGATATTCTTTGAGAGTAATGGAGAGGAGCTAGAGATAATCATCCCTAAGATGAGTAAATAAAGCCAAGTGAATTTCTAAATGTGTTTGTGAAGAGAAAGAATCATTAAATTGGAAACATGAATGGGTTGCCATGTCCTCTGTATAGTATAAACAAAGTTGTGTGGCCCAGTTACAAGGCAAACATACACACTTAAGAATTTGGGCTGTGATTTTACTTTTTGCTAGGATGAGATGCAGTAAAACTGCAAAATGCATTTAGCATTGCATCCACAAACTTGATCCTTACGTCTTGGTCCCCTAAGAACAGAGCTGCAGCTTTGGATGTGCTGGCCTGTTTGGCACTCATCTGAGCAGAGAAGTTTTTCACATCAGGCTTCGTTCCTCCGTGTCTGGCACAGCCAGTGGTGGCCACAGTGTCTGGTGGGGCACAGGGGCCCGAGGTCAGCATGGTTTTTGGAGAAGAGCCGGCTTGTCTCCAGTGGCACAGTGGCTATGCTCGTGCAGCAGCAGCAGCATGAGCCCTGGCTGTGTCTGCAGCAGCAGGGTCCCTGTGCTCGGGGGTACATGTCTTGTGCACGGAGGAGGAGTGGGCAGTGCCATGGCTGCAGCCCCATGGCTGCTCCCTGGACCAGCTGTGGCCATGACCAGCTCCCTGTGCAGGGTCACCACCATTGCTTATGCCCACAAAGCCCCATCACTTTCCATTCCTTTTGGGTTTTAGCATGTTTCTTCCCCATTTCTCCCCAGGAATGTGTTGCTGTGGTGTGGCACCAACAAGGCACATGGTGGTGGCTTGGAGAAGGATGGGCATGAGGCAAGAGTTGCACCCCAAAGCAGGGTGACCCTGCAGAGAGACCCTGCCCAGTCTCACCCTCCTGCTGCAAAGCCTAAAGATTTACTTAATCTTCTGAACTGCCTGGAGAGAAGAGAGACCAAAGCTTTAGCCTGGTTCCATTAATGAAATAGTGATGATGACCAGGGAATTAGCATCCAGGCCCTGGTGCAGCCTGGGGAGGGAGGACTGTGCTGGACAGACTGGTGGAAACCGCGTTCCCATTCCTGAAGATACAGCCTCAAATCCCTGCATTTATTCTGCTGGAATTCAGACTTCTGTCAGCTGCTGTGGCAGGGTATCTGCATTATGACTGGATTCAGAAAGGCATAAATGTGCTTTGTCCTTGAGGTGTGGGCTGCAACCCTGCAGGCATCTCCTGCTGGAGTTTTGTGCAGGCACTTCCCACAGCTGGGCTTGGGCTGTGTGTGGGTGACCTGTGGGTGTCTGCTGCTGCTGGAATGCCAGCCCTACCAGGGGTGTGACAGCGTGGTCACAGCCTCCCCTAGGCTACACCTGGGTGACACTGGGTGATGTGGACACGGGCCCATCATTTGAAGGGCTCTGGCTGCACCTGCTGCAGCTCAGAAAAGCTGCTGCAGGAGTGACTGCAGGTGAATTGTTGGCAGTGAGACTGCTGTGATGTTCAGGTACTGTCAAATCCATCCAAGTTGTCTGAGCAGAAATTACTCGAGAATCTCAGAGGGTTTGCAGTGAGGGTTTCAAAAATCTTGGGTGCGTCTTGGCAAGGCAGTGGGAATATGAGGTTTCAGTTCAACTTGCGAATGCTGCTGTCATGAAGGAAAATGCACTGATTAATTCAGCACAGGAGAGTCAACTCTGTTGTCTTGGTTTTGACCAAACAAGTCGAGCGCCTGCTGGTAGACACAGGTCAGTGGCAGGTCCTTAGGCACTGCCTTAGCCCTTGGCCCCTGGCAGTGGATGGACGTGGGAGCCCTGCTGCCAGCCCTGTGCCCCCGCGGCTCAGCTCGTGGGCCAGCTGTACTTCCCTGTTCATGGCTCAGCAGGACGGCCTCTAGGAAGGCAGAGCAGGCTCTGGGAAGTCTGTGTACAGATGTTTGTGCAGCCTGCTGACGTTTGTGTCTCTCCCCAGCTGCAGCCGGAGCAGCTGGACTGTGGGGCCGCGCACCTGCAGCACCCGCTGGCCATCGTGAACCCTGTCACAGCCACCCCCATCTTCACCTACAGCGGCCTCACTGCCGTGGCAGTGGCCAGTGTCAACAACTACACCGTCGTGTTCCTGGGCACGGCCAGTGGAGGACTTCTGAAGGCAAGTGGGGCCCAGAAGGGTGGATGTCGGGGCTCCCCCTTCCAGCACCTCTGCTCTGCCCAGAGGGTACATCTGCTGTCTGCCTGCTTTGAGCACCTGCTTCCTTCAGGCAATGAAGGAGGAACTGGGTTCTGCCATAACCTGGACAGTGATACACGCTGCTGGTGGCTGCTGGCTGTTAATCCCTGCTCAGGACTGCCATTTAAGCAGCATGTTTTTGATGAACCCTAGGCTGAAAATCCTAGTGTGCAGCGTTGAATTATTAATTAATTTTATTAAACTATTATATTAATTATATTACTATAGTTTTTAAACAATAAGATTATATACACAATATATTTTTAATTACAATATTTTGATATTATTTTAATTGTTGAAATCATTGCAGTTATTACAAGCTCTTAAAATAAATTGTCCCTTGGTTTTAAAGACACCATCTAGACAGGGAATCACAAAGAGATTCTTCACAGCTGAATCCAAAACAGGTGTGAAGCCATGGTGGAGCCTGTTCTAAGCAACATGCCAGAGGTGATGCAGAGAGATGCAATGTCCCAGGTCTGCGGCCAGGACACAAGGCCAAGCTCTCAGTAACCTCAGTGCTTGAAGTTTGCCAGGGAAAGTTTTGATTCCAGGCATCCACAGCAGTCTGGTGAGCTGCCAGTATCACAGTCCGTAGAGAAGAGGGAGAAAAGGCCTGGAGCAGAGACAGCTGATACCTGCTTTATCTGTGCCTGGGGGGACTGGTGCATAATGTGGGAGACTGGATGAAAATACATGGATAGAAGAAAACTCACCCAGTCTCTCCCCTTGCATCTAAGTGCTCCTGGCAGAAAAGTGGGAGCAATCACAAAGGAGCTCGCTGCTTTGATTTTTGCCCAGAGGGGCAGGTAGTTTGGGAGGGTGGGAGGGAGCTGGCCCTGGGCCAGGCGCAGGGGCTGGGGGGCACATGCCACACGCAGCGCAGGCTGTTCACACGGCATTAACAGCTCTGCTCCATTATCATCTGCAGAGAGCAGCCTTATCTGCAGTGCCTCCATTAGGGAGAGGCTCCTGGCTACCCTGTGCTGGGATAATTTGCTCAGATAGCTGTAATCTAATTCCACAACACAGCTGCACAACCAGAAGCTCTTCTACCTCTGGGGCTCCTTGCTCTTTGGCACAGGACACGAGACACTTTGCGTGAGCAAATCATTCAGATTTGTTGCCTGAGAAAAGACAGCAGAGGGGCAGAAGTAGTGCTTGCCCAGCTCCTTCCAGCAGCAGTTAGGGTACCAGGGGCACGTGTGACGAGCTAATGCAATTCTGTGGCTGCAGACAGGCGTTTGGTGAGGGCCAGTACACATCTAGCAGTCATGAGAGGGCCAGCAGTGCCTGGGCAGCATGGCCAGGGCAGGACGAGCCAGGGCTGGTGCCCTCGAGGGGAGGGGAAGGAGGGAAGGATCTGTCCTGGTGTGTCCAGGAACTGCAGACAAGTGCTGTGCTGAGGTTACCCAGGACTTCCCTGCTCTGCTCCCACCAGCACCAGGGCAGCAGTGTCCTCCAGCCCCTCAGCCTGCTGCACCAGGACGGGTGGTCACTGCCCCTGTGTGCTGCAGGGGGGCTCTCTGCAGGCCCTGGGGTGGAGGGAAGGTGCCTGGCTGAGCAGGGTGCAGGGTGAACGTGCCAGGAGGCAGAGGCAGCCAGGCACAGGTGTCTGACAGCCACACCTGGAGCACACCCCGCAGGAGGGAGAAAGGATGTCAGGGCTCAGTTCCTGGATGTCATGGGTGATCCCAGGAAAATCATTCAGCTTCTGGCTAGCCAGATTTTAAAGTGGACACAGTGATAGTTCCCCGCTTTTTCTGCATAGCTCTCAGCGCTTGCACATGTTTCTTAGCAGAGAGAAGCCTGAGCTGTCATACTGGGGTGTGTCAGTGCTGCTCTAGTGTAAGAATTAATTAACCTATGTTTATTAATTAATTAATCCACATTTAGAGAACAGGGGCGCGCTTGGTCATTACAATTACTGCCTTCCCTTGCCAGCAAGGAGGCAAGAATTTTCCTCACTCCCTTTCTGTTTTAAGCTGAGAAGTGACTGTCACGAGAAATTGTGTAGCCCCATTGTTATTTCCTCTCAGCAATGCCACATTTAATTTACTGAATTTTTGAGTCAAATGCCAAGACATTCAGGGAGCTGAAAGGCAAGCTGATGCTGTGCAGCCTCCTCCATCACTGCCAGCGCTTCAGCTGGTGATTCATCAGCAAGGTAGGACTTGGCACTCTGGTGGCAGCTGCCATGCTCTTCTGGAGTCAGCAGGGATAGAAGCTTCTTCTGGCTGAGAGTGACAACACTTATTTTTCAAATATGCAGGGTGCAGGAGATGCCATGCTGTACAGCCCTGTTGCTGATTTTCACTGTTTGTCATTAAGTTTTGGAAACTCAGTGTTCTCTGTCCAGAATGTGCGTATGTGTGTGATGAGGGCTGAAGGCTGGTGGCCCTGGCATGAGGCAAATACAGACACTGCTGTGCAGGGGCAGAGCCTCCTGTCAGACACTTCCCAGAGCAGCCCCTCAGAGGCACCAGGCATGGTGAGGTTCCTGCATCCCTGAGCAAGGCTGGGCCTTTCTGGGCCGTGCCATGCCTGCCCAGTGACACAAAGCTCTGTGTGTGCAGCCTGCAGAGTGGGCAGGCATTCACAGTGCTTTATCACTTGGGGCACTGCTGGATACCACTTCGGGTTTTATTTATAACCAAGGAGAAGTAATCTTCTCCCCTTAGTGTTTGAAAATGGTCTCAGTGATGGCCTCTTCTGTCTCCAGATTAACCTGGACAGTACCATGAAGGTTATTAGCAGGAGATCCATCTCAGTGGCTTACGGAGAGCCTGTCCATCCCATCATGCAGTTTGACCCTTCTGATTCCACCTACCTCTACCTGATGACCTCTTACCAGGTGAGATCTTCAGTCATCAACCAAACAGTTCTTGGAGCACAGCACACTTTTCATTTAGCTCAGAGCTGGGAGGAGAAAGGGAGAGTAAGATTTTCTCTGAGATCAGTGGTGAGAGCCAAGATGTTCAGAGGTCTGGCTGTCACTGGGCTTTCTGGGGAGGGCTTGTCCATTCTCCTGTGCTGGGTGATAACACCATGCAGCCCAGCGCATCAGGTCTTGGTGGTGGTCAGGTAAAAAGAGTGAAAGATACTGAAACCAATTGCACTTACGGGAGTGCAGACATAAACAAAGGTTGTTCCTGTACAGAAACCCCAAAATGACAGTACATGGTCTTTAGGAGGCTTTCAGAAGATCCTACAGACAAAAAGTCTGCCTGGTCCTGGGCAGGTTTGTGCTCAGCGCT
This sequence comes from Sialia sialis, assembly GCA_009812075.1. Taxonomy (NCBI): domain Eukaryota; kingdom Metazoa; phylum Chordata; class Aves; order Passeriformes; family Turdidae; genus Sialia; species Sialia sialis. The sequence continues at coordinate 20,449,320 of VRYO01000638.1, read as the reverse complement.
TGGCATGAGGGCTCTGCAGAGCCCTGGAGACTGCAGCAGGTACAGACAGGCGTTCCCATCTCCATCACGTTAACAGAGTGGGAAGATGAGAGCTGAGTGCTCCAGGCACTGATGGCTTGTCCTGAATTACATTTTAATCTGTCAAAACAGATGCACAACCACAAATGTTACACGTCGCATTTGTATTTTCCAAGCTCTAATTCCCTGCAGATTGGTTATTATCATTTCACAGACCCCTCCCAGGACGCCTCTTTAGCTGATGGCTCCAACTGTCTCATCTCAGCCCCTGGCTGGGCTGTGCCCTCTGCTCAGGCTGATCAAACAACTGGTGTGCTGCTTGTGGTGCCTCCTCTGACTGCTTCTTTTCCAGTAAATCTGATGAGTTAATTTTATTTTGGTGGAGTTAGCACCCTGGGAGGCTCCCCAGGAGCTTGACAGGCTGGGGTGGGGAGCAGTGAATTGCTGTGTGTGAAGGGGGGCTCTGGCCAAGGAGCCCACAGCCTGGAGTGTGCTTGCCTGGTGGGAGCTCAGGGCTCTTGGCATCTCACATTGTCAGTCCCCACTGCTCCAAACCACTCAGGTTTCCTTCCCAAATGTTTAGAGATCAAAGGAGGAGAGAGCAGAAACCAACACATGCTTTCCCTTCCAACTGCTCCTGCCAAGTGAGTCCCCAGAGGTACTTTGATACTTTGATTTTTTTACAAATCAAGGTTTCCAGAGTGGTGCTGCTTTCTGATCTTTGTGTAAACAGCCAGAGTGCTGGGCTCTGTCTGCAGAGGAGATTTGTGCAGGTCTGGGTGAGAGTTTTTCACAGCTGTGAAGTTATGTCCATCTGACACCTCTGAAAGGTGCAGTGTCACACCTGGTCATCACATGGCTCCTGCCATGGAGAAGCAGCTCAGCCCAGCCTAGCTCAGCCCAGCTCAGCTCAGCTGGCTGCAAACCCTGTGCATTCCTGAGCCCTAAGGCATCCTTCCTGTTGTGGGGCTCACTGTCTTGGCTTGGGGGGACCTGGCTTGGACAGGCTCCAGGAGCCCTCAGTGGCAGCAGGCGGCTGCTTGGGCTCATCCCTGTGCTGGCTGTGGCACTGCTCCAGTTTCCAAGCTGGGCCAGGGTCTGCTCCTGTGGTGTGCTGGATGAGCGTGGGTACAGCGTGAGGGGGTCCCTGTGCAAAGGTAAGGGTGTCCCAGCGCAAGGGTGAGGGTGTCCCAGTCCAGGGGTGAGGGTGTCCCAGTCCAGGGGTGAGGGTGTCCCAGTCCAGGGGTGAGGGGGTCCCAGCCCGAGGTGCTGTTCTTGTCTCCAGCTGCACTGGCCATGCTGGGGCAGTGCTCCTGGGGGCTGTGACAGCTTTGGAGCAGCTGTCTGTTCTGTGCAGATGACACGGGTGAAGGTGGCTGCCTGCAGCCAGTACTCGACGTGCAGGGAGTGCCTGGCCGCCGCTGACGCCTACTGCGGGTGGTGCACGATGGAGACCAGGTAGGACCAGCCGTGTCCCGTGTCCCTGCAGGGTTCCTTTGGCCCTCCAGCCTGGCCAGCCATTTCTGATGCCTTCTGTATGTCCCCACAGTCGCACTACCAACAGTCTTTTTGCATTCCTTAAAAAGTCTGTGCTGTTAGAAGCAATTGCGTCTGACCCAAAGGGTTGGGATGTTCTTCAGAGCCAAGATTTCACTGTAGCTGCATTGTCATGCCACAGGCAGCTGCCAGTACAAAGAATCCCTTGCAGGTGTCAGACCATGGGACTGGGAGAAACCACGCCCTGTGAAAGTCCATCTTTTACCCCTGCAGATCTCATCTATCAGTAGCAGACAGTCACACACAAAGGAGGATATTCAAAATTAGATTCCACATTTGCAAAGCGGAGATGCTGGACAAAATGTCATGCTCTCCTCCTGAGTTTGGGTTCAGCCTGGCCTTGTCCTGCCTTCCTCAGTCCTGCTGCTCCACTGGTGCTGTGAGAGTACATGTTTTTATCATGGCAAGCAGACACTTTAAACAGCAGCAAATGTTAAGGCTTAGCTGCATGGGTGAAGGAGAAATATACAGACTCAAGATTTTCTCGGGAGCTTCCCTCACAAGAAATTCAACATTTATATCACCTATTTTAAAACTCATCAGTCATGAGCTGTTCCTCTGTTTGTTGCAGGTGTTCTCTGCAGCACGAGTGCACCAACTTCACAGGGGCCAACTTCTGGGCGAGTGTGAGTGAGGGGGTGCAGCAGTGCCCTTCCATGACCATCCTGGAGCCTGAGATCAACATTGACAAAGAGAACCCGGTGCGTTTGCTGCCAGCTCCAAATCAATGCCTGCACTGTCTGTGGAGCCTTCCCTGCTCCCAGGGCATCCTGCCGTGGTGCCTTGGATGTGGCTCAAGGGTGATGAGCAGGGCTGTGCCTGCTGGATGTGAGCAGGGGATGCTGCGTGCTGCTGCATCAGGCCAGGCTCTCGGGGAGCTGGGGTGACTGTCCCTGGAGCCTGAGCCAGCTGGATGCCAGGTCTGTGTGCAAACAGTACCTAGAGCTGAGCCCACGGGCAAGAAACACCCAACTGCTGCCCCTGCACACAGGGCAGGGTCACAGCATTTCAGATACAATCAGCTGCACGCAGCTCACTCAGCGCATTTCCTGGTTTTGTATTGTTCAATTATATTTTAGAGGTTTTCACCAAAATACTATTTGTTTCAAGACAGATTCTTTCTGTGGTCTTGTTTTGGAGTTGCCTACCTCTGAACAGGTTCTAAAATGTTGACAATTTCTAAATATAATTTTCTGTGGTAATTGCGGACTTTTTTGTTTAATATAGGCCCTGATAATACAAATAAATGGAACAATCCCAAACTTGAATGGAACAAATATTTCATGTGACTATGGAAACAACATCCACACGGTAGCCAGAGTTGCTGGGGATTATGTAAACCAATTTATTTATTGCAGTTTGCTTCCACGTGAGAAATATCCAGCATTTCCTGATGACCAAGGTATGTAGAGGCAAACAATCTGTGTTCCTTCTAACCACTTTTGTGGATATAGTTTTTAACAGGCTTTATTTATTTTTTCAGTTGTATGTGCAGTTAATGCATACAGGGAAGAAAAGCCCGGAGCTGCTGCTGTTTTACAGGGCATATGACTTTGAAGTGTAGGAGTTCCACCATCTCTACTTGAATTGATAGTATTTAAAATCTATCAATTTTTTGTTTAAATATCAGAATTTAAATGACAGTTCATGTACTTATTTTTATCTGGTTTGAGCTTCTGCTTTAGAATTAGTATGTACTAAGCAAAAAACATTTTAGCCCTGGGCAAATAATGTAGTGTTTTATATTGATATTTTCAATTGCTTTGTTTAATTTCCCTCCCAAACACTGGCTGACTTTCAGGAGAAGTTCTTGAGGAGCAGTGAGTGGTGCCTAAGGAGCTCAGGAGCTCCTGGCCCCAGTTTCAATCCAAAGCCAGCCAGAGGGGTGCAGTGTCCCCTGTTTTGTGAGGGTGCCAAAGCGGCGCCTGTCTCCAGGCTCCAGGGAGCTGCTCCAGAGGGATGAGTGCCTGTGGATGAGGCTGAGTCAGCTGAGCTGCTGCCTGCGCTGACCAGACCTGCCCTGGCCACTGAGCCTGGAGCCAGCCCCTCTCAGTGCCTTTGGAGAAGTCTGATGCTTCACTCCAGACTTGAGTGCTTGCTAAATTTTCATCCTTCAGGCCTGGTGTGAATGTGCTATTGAAGGTAGCTGACTTCAGTAAGGGGAGAATTAGCTTGTCCTTTTGAAAATTCCACTTTTTTTAGGCCCGTTTGTAAAGCTGCATTGCTTTTCTCCCAAACTATCCAAAGAATGGGAGATCATTAACTGCTCTGTATTGTTGGTTACAGCAATGTCCAAATGAATTTCTGGAATCCAGTGCGCTGATTTATTGTCTGTATTCTGAAAGAGTCATTGTTTCTTCTCCCTGGTGCTTATATGGCAAAATTGCAAAGAAAAAAATTAGGCAATTTTGGGGGGAGGGAAGGTAGTATGGTGCACTGAACAGCCTAAAAAGGGATTTCCTCTCTCTGCAGGTTTGCTGGCACAGGGAAGTGAGCGGGATTTTAAAACATGATAACTAACATGTTTTAATTGCTACTTTTTAAAAATTATAATTTGGCACCAACTGTACGTGAAGACAATAATTAAATCTGCTAATTAACACTTGCATAATGTGGTGAGATTTTGTGCCGAAAGTCACCACATTCTTCTCTGTGAGGGTAATGTAAAGTGCTGATTTAGGAAGGAAGAGATGAAGGTCAGAGGAGAAAGGATGACTGGTCCAAGTTCTGAAATGCAGCTCGAAGGAAGCCTAGAGAAAACAAATCAGATTTAGCCCTTGTTTTCCCAAGGGTCTCTCTTGTCTGCTGGTTGTGAGTGTGAGCAAGGGGGCTGTTGCAACCCAATATTCTTTGGCTTGATTTTCTCAGACCACGTGGTCGTCGAAGCTTCTCTGCGGGTCAACAACAAAAACATCATCCGGGCCAATTTCACCATCTATGATTGCAAAAGGATTGGAAGCATTTACCCAAAGAGAGCGTGAGTGACCCCAGGGCAGGCAGGCATGGGTGGCACGGGGTGACAGAGGTGGGGCAGTGCCAAGGCAGAGGGCAGCTCCAGGTGTGCTCTGTGGGGTCAGTGGGGCAGGATGTGGCAGGATCGTGGGAGATGTGATTCCAGAGGAGGCTCCAAGCCATCTGGACATGCTGGCTTTCTTTTAAACATGGATAATATTTTTGTATAAAGCTTGTTCTGTTAACCCTTTGACAACAGAGGTGGCCTCTCCAGCAATCTGTGGGGCGTCTGTGGGGCACTGGGGAAGGGAGGGTCACGCTCTCCTGCTCCTGCTCCTGTGGGAGCCGTCACATCCCCCATCAGCTTGAGGGGGCTCCAGTGCCACACAGCAAAACTCATCCAGCTCCCAGGAGCACAAAGCAGGACCTGAGCACGCTCCCATGTCTGTGTAAACAACAGGGAGAGTCTTAATCAGGTCCAGCATGCTAGGCTCCTCCGAGAGACAGAGGGGAAAGAGCTTTTTTTTAAAAAAAAATGTTTTTTGCTAAGCAGGGAAGGGTGGCTCTCAGTCTGCCATGGCCTGAGGTCAGACAGGGATGCCTGGGGGCGATGGGCTCCGGCCACATCCCCTGCCAGGTCCCAGGGAGAGGACAGAGAAGCCCAGCACCTCCAGTGGATTTTTCTAGGCACCGTTAAAGGCTGAACAGTGTGAAGATGGGTTGCAGGGCTGAGGTGTGGCCCCTCTGAGCAACCTATACTCTGCTTTTCTCACCTTGCCTTTGCCATTTCAGGTGCACCAGCTGCCTCTCAGCCAGGTGGAAGTGTCACTGGTGCCCCTCTGCCTACAGCTGTGTCTCCAACCACTCCCAGTGTGAGGATGCACTGCAGATGGAGGTGAGGCTCCTTCAGCTGCTGCTCAGGTTCCGAGCCTCCTGCAGCAGTGGCCAGCACTCGCTGGCCATGGTTTGTGCCCTGCTGGGGTTGGGGCACCCTGCCCAGCTGTGTTCAGGAGGGGTAAGCTGTGCAGTGCTGGGCTGTGCTGGGTGAAGAAACAGCCACATTCCACCATACCCTTAGCTTGGCCTTGAGGTTGCTGTATGTTAATTGTGTGCTGGAGCACCACTGGGGTGCTCGCTCACAGGAGAAAATCACCCCTTTCCAAATTGCAGCTCTAATACCCAGAGGCTCAGAGTGTTCCTACTACTGAAATTTAAATTGAAGTTAATTTAAATAAAATGGGCCTTTTAGCAATCAATCTGCTGTAGATGCAAGCCAAGCTTTTACACTGCAAATTGAATATCCCTTTTGCTCTGCCTCTAACTCAGGACTCCAGTGTTCTCCCTGCTCGTCATGGAGAGGGGTTTGGCCCCGTGTCAAATGTCCCACTCCTGTCAGGCTGAGCCCAGGGCCAGCCCTGGCATCCGCTCTCCTCAGGTGGGGAAGAGCTGGGGGATTCGGAGTGCAGAGCATGGGGTGGAGCTGGAGCCACCAGGTACAGCTCCAGATGCTGTAAATGCCTGGCAAATGGGCATGGAGAAGGCCCTGCTGGTGGCAGCTGCCAGCAGCAGCACAGGGCTCTGTGCTGACATCAGCTGTGCCTGCTGTGCACGCCCGGCTGTCTGGGGAAAGCATCCTCTCCTCTGTCCCCGTGACAGGTGCCTGTGTCTGGCACTTTCTCTGGCTGGCTGGATGGGTGCTGGGAAGTTGAAAGCCATCCTGATGGCTGCTCCTGGGGGTGTCTGTCCTGTGCCAGGGCAGGGTTGTGGCACACACAGGCTGGTGGGGCTGGAGCTGGTTGTGCTGCTGGGCCCTGCTGGGTGCTCGTGACAGGGACCTGGGGGTGCCGGTCTCAGCAGTGACATTGGGTGACATCGGGGCGGTGGGGTCACCTGGGGACTGCCTTGGGTTAGTCCTCACTTAGCAAAGGACTGGCTTTATCTCCTTGGCTCGCCTGCTCCAGAGGTACAGTTGGGCTGGATGCTGATGTGCTTGGGCATGTTTGTTTTCTCTCTGTGCCTCCTGCTGATCTGTGAGCAGCTGCAGGAGAGGTGCTCTGTAGCCCTGGAAACGAGGTGTTTTCATCATGCACTTTGAGCTTTTGGTAAACAAGCCACTGCTGGTGCAGCTGCTCCTGAGCATGGCTGTGCAGGGAAAGCTGCAGCATGCAGCTCCGGCCGCATCTCCGACACCCTGCCCTGTCCTCTGTCCAGGTGTGAAGGATGTAGTCAGCTGGGAGCTCTATTTCTGCTGCTGTGAGCAGCAGGAGAAGGGGCTGCGAGATGACAAGTTAATCAATCCTCCAGAGTGTATTTCTCTGTGAAGCTGTGCCTGCTCTGGTGGCATGCAAGGACTCACCAGGACAGGGGAGGTTTCACTTGAAATTGTAGCCATGCTGGTTTTATTTTAACTCTTTTTACTCCCTTTGAAGAGGTTTGGGACTGAAATCTCTCCCCAGTCATTTGCTTTGCTGTTTTGCTTCCTGTATCACGTTCATCTCTGTGATTTAATCTCCTTGTTTAGGCAGCACCAACTGTGCTTGGTTAGATGAGTGTCCTGACAGAAGTGAAACATTTTTTCCACAGTAAAACAGGCACTTGCAGGTAGTTCCTGACCCCTGTCTAGGTCTGGAGAGGGATCCTGGCCCTGGGAGGGCAGGCTTGGCCTCTCCCCGGAGCAGCAGCAGCACTGGCATCAGTGGAGCCAAGGCAGGATAACCTTTAATGTAAGCAGGAGGAAATCTTGCCTGCTGCAAATGATTCTGCATAATGGACCAAGTATTTTGTTGTCTTTTACCCCAATAGCTCCACTGTCACAGGCATTACTCTGGATGTGCCCTGGGGCCACGCACAATCTGGCTTCATTTCTGCTGTAGTTTCACAGTGTGATTTACGTCTCATGAGAGAACAGGACGGGTTTGTCACATAGACTGGAATTCTGAGTCAGCTCCAGTGTCTGAGACATCAATTTAAAATGAGAACAAAAGTAGGGAGACAGATGACATTTTAAAATCATTTCTCAGCTTCATTTAAGCCTTTCACTGCAGCTGCCCTGCTACTGCAGTCCCCCAGTGAAGCCCCTGTGGTTGTTGATCCCCTCGGTGTGTGCACACAGCCTGTGCGCTCTACAGAGCTGCAGGATGGAGACCCTGGCACTGTGCAGGTGCTGCCAGAAGCCAGCAGTGCAGCGGGTGGGACATGGCCTGCAGGAGGGAGGAGAGGGTCTCACTGTAGATCTGCTGTTGGAGGGGGCAGTGCCTCCTTCAGAGACATTCTGGCCCTGTCACGGCCGGGTGGCAGCTCAGGTTCAGGTGCACGGTCACTGCACTCTAACTGTACCTGTTCCCAGTGAAATTAATCTTACCAACCTTGATGGTTCCTCTTCCCTTGTTGCTGAGGGTGCTCAGCATGCAGCCAGCTAACCCCTTTTCCCCTGATCTTTGTACCCAGCAGAAGGAAATTGACTGTCCTCGAATAGTCCCTGTCCCTTTGGAGCCGATGCCCACGGGTGTGTCTCGGAACATCATCATCTCGCTGGCCAATGCGACTTTCCCTGAGGTAAGTGAATTCCTAAAGGCATTGGGAAGGTCTGGACGGGTGCTTGGTGGAAATAAAGCTCCCTGTTCCCTTGTGGTTCTTTGCTCCACCACGGAGCCTGCTGGTGTCTCATTCTCCCAGCCTGTCCTGCCAGCCTGGCCCCAGTGAAGGACACAGCTCTGAGTGCTGGGCAGGGAGCCCTGTCTGAACACAGTGCTTGGGTACAGCAGGGAAGTATTGTTTAACTTCAAATTGTCACTGCAGAGCTTTTTTGATGTGAACAAGGATTTTTTGTGACATTTTCTGACTTGCTGACTCTAACAGTGGAAAGCAGGAGTGGACATCAAATGGTGTCTTTGGAGATGTGCTGCACGCCAGAGACAACCAGAGGAATTTGGGGCAAAGAGGCTTAGCTGGGAAAGTGCTTGAGTAAGCTCTGATGTTTATAGAAATCTGCCCTGAGTAATTTTGGCTCAGATCAGCAGGGCTCATGGGGCCAGGTTTGCCTTGCCCCTGCTGATGATTCCAGCATCCTGGGCAGCCAAGTGGCTCCTTGTTCTTCAGAAGAGAAGAGTTTTGGGAGTGCTGGTGGAGCTGTTGTGACGTGCTGGAGGCTGTGGAGGCTCCCACCACACCTGCCTGCCCTCAGCACAGGCAGAGCAGACCCTCGTGGTGGGGTGGCCTTTTCCTCCAGGAAGGGGGCTGTGACCTCTGCAATCAGCAAAACAGGGTGAGAAATCCTTCCTGCCTGGATGTTGGAGGTGGCTGGGGAGGAAGCAGTAGTGCAAGGAGCCCACAGGAAATTGAGTCAGCAGGAAAGGGGCAGCAGGAAAGGCTCTGGCAGTCTGGCTTCCTTCCACTGCCTTCTGCTCACTGTCCCAGGGTGCTGGGAAGGATCCTTCTCCTTCTCTCTCTGGAGGAACTGATGAGTGCTGCTGAAGCTGGAGTCTCAGGGATGTGTCCCAAGCCTTTGTGCCGGCAGGGACAGCGGCAGGGCTGTGGGCAGCCTGCAGAGCCAGAGCTGCCTGGGCACAGGTGATGCTCTGGGCAAGATTCTGCCTGTGTGTGTGCTGAGCCAGCAGCTGCCTGCCAGGAGCCTGGTGCTTCCTTCCATGTCTTTTATCAGATCTGCCAGTTTTCAAAGGGTAGTTAGACCTCAGTAGTGATGGAGCATCAACTGCTTGGAGATAGGATTTTTTTTCCTGCAGGATGCAGGCACAGCAATAATTTGGTGTGGGATATCATCCTCATGTTATCAGGAAAACAGCACAGAAGTCTGTCTTTGAACATGTTCTCATCTGGGCCCTTGTTTGAATTAGAGATTTGCTCTGTGTAGTTGTTGGGAGGAGGAGGAAGAAGGTGACTTTGAGCCCAGATCTCAGACTGGTTTGGACTGGTTTGGACAAGGTGGCCTAGGACAAGGTTGGCTCTCAGTCTGACTGCAGCATGAGTTTCACACACCCCGGCCCAGAGGAGCTGCTGGGGTTACAGGAGCCCAGCCAGGCTCAGCTCCTGCTCTGTGTGTGCCATGGTGCCTGATCTCCTGTTGGACCTGGACGGAGTTCAGGGGCAGGAGCAAGTGGGACATGCACCTGACTGACTGACAGAGAACTGCACAAAACAGTTCTGGCAGCCTTTCTGCCCCTGTGTTCCCTCTCCTAGGAGACAGCTCTGGAGTGCCATTTTGGGACCGATGGGACATTTGAAGCCCGGTGGGTGAACTCCTCTGCCGTGGAGTGTGTTCATGTGCTGGTGAGTCGAGGGGTGAGGCTGCCAGCCCTGCTTCCCCAGGCTGAGGATCAGGTCTCAGGGCAGGCAGGGTCTCACCCCAACCTCCCACCTGGCAGTGGGATGCTCTTTGCTCTCTTCCCTCCATCTCCCACTCCTGCATTCTCCCCTCTGGGCTCTCTGTGTGTGCTGGTGCTGGCAGGGCACGCACGTGTCACCAGTGCTGTGTTCCCAGCCCCGTGGGGATCTGCAGTGGCTTTGGCCCCCACTCCCCTGGGGCTTGGGAAAGAGCTGCGTGTTTACCTTTCTAAATGGGAAGAGTTCAGGTCAGGCAAAAAAATTGGCCACCTTTCAGGGTTGCTGTTTCTGTAGCTTTTATTTTGAGCAAGGACTTGCCTGAGAAAATTCTGTGATGCTCACTGGAAAGCAGTGTATGGTTGTGAGGGGGAAAATTGCACCTGCAAAATGCAGCAAACCATTGGGCTTTCACCAGCAGGAATATTGCAAGTGGAAGCTGGAGAGGAGCACTTTTCCATCACGTCACCTGTATCACAGCTCTGCACTGAGAATGTGCAGACAGGCCAGGCTGTTCCTTTTCCTGCCCTTTTCTGCTAAAAATAGCAGCAACCCAGGGCTCTGTTCTCACCATGATATGCACGATGTGCTGGTGCGCTTTGCTGGGACTTCAGCAAAATGATCAAAACAAAACTGTCCCACTTCTTGTGCTAAAGATCAGACCCTTGCGTGCAGAGGAGCAGTGGTGAAAGAAGCCTCACAAGAAAGATTCAATCCATGTAGAGTGTGTGTGTGTGTGTGTGTAACCTCCTATTTTACTAAATTTTGTAAGTTTTTGTTTTTTGTGTGCAGCTCCACACATCAGAAAAAAGCCATCGCTTCCCGGTGAACCTCCAGCTGAAGGACAAACCAGACAGATTTATCGACAGTCCAGAGATGATGACAGGTCTGAGTTGAAAATATTTTTATGCTTCTCTCATCTGGGTGGCTTGAGTGACTCTTACATCTGGGCAGTTTATGGCTGCAGGAGAGAGGCCATAGCTCCAGTGGGCCCAGCACAGTTCCTTCTTCCAGGGACATGGAATTTACCCAGAGTCACCCCCATGGACACGAGCCCAGAGCCCAGAGTGGCACTGAGGCAGGCAGCTCAGGTCTCAGCAGTGCGTGGCACAGGTTACCTGGTGCTCTCAGTCACAGAAGGGATGTGGGCTGGGGAGGAATTCCTGCAGGGCAGGGAAGGGATGGGGCAGGGCTCTTCCCTCAGCTCTCACAGGAACATGGCATCGAGGTTCCACATGCTCTGAAAATTGAGTCCTTCTTCTTGCTTCCTCTGCTGAGAAGGAATAAAATGTGTAAGCACATTTCACCCCTGGCCCTTTCTATGTCTCTGTGAAGAATGGCTGGGTCCCAAAAAAGCCCTTGCTACATCAGCAAACTGAGGAAGGCAGGCAGGCAGACTCGAAATGAGTCCGAGTCAGACAAGGCAGCCAGGCAGGACGAGCCCAGTGGATCAGGGCAGGATGAGCCCCGAGCTGGCACACTCCATAGCCACGGGTTTGGCAGTGCCCCTTGCCCAGGGCTCTGGCTGGAGGCAGCATTCCGAGCTCCTTGGCCTCTGGACAGTGTCAGGAGGGGCTGGTTTATCTGAGTGCAGAGGAGCCCCAGGCTTTCCTTTGGAAGGTGGCTGTGACAGAGGGAAAGACACCAGCACCAACACCCAGTGACCAGGACAGAGCGGTTTCCCCACGATAAATCCCTGTGAATGGAGGAGGATTATCTTGCAAAGTGAAAGAACCTGGGAATGAGTACCTGGGAATGGGCAGGCACGAGGCCTGGTTTCTCTGCAGGAAGAAGAGGGCATAATTTTGCAATACAGTGGTAACGCGGAGCAGGGGGGTGGGGCGTTGGGTTTTGTCTGTGCAGGGGACTTAGCTCTCTGTGTGGGTGGTGCTGGGAGCAGGAACCACAGCCGGAGAAGCGTGCTGGAATTTTCCTCCTCCTGCATGGAGAAGCAGCTCATTTACATAGGCCATGTTTGCATCCACTGGAATTGGCCAGAATATTTGGAGTTCCCACGGGACTGTCAGGCTGTGCTGGCTCCTCCTTGCCGTGCTCAGGCTGGTGTGAGTCACGTCCGAGAGACTGCCTTGCATCAGAGATCTGCCAGACAAACATGGGCATCTTTTAAAGTGTCTTTAGTGAAATCACTCATGTTAGTGTTTATTATTCCAATATTTATTAGCTTTTATTGTACACTCTGTTTTGACAGTCCATTGAAGGAATACAAGCTCTGCTGCACCCAGTGTAACTCCCTGGGGAGACTGCAGATGACATGGAATGAGCTTTTTTTTTGTGGAGAATAGGAGAGACCCCAGCACCAGTGATGTTTCATTAGCATGGCACAGGCAGAGTGTTGGTGCTGATGAAGTTTCATTAGCACAGCACAACAGAGCGTTGAGGCTGAGGGACTCATTAATTGCTCACGAAGTGCCTTAAGATGCTCCTGTGAGCAGAAGTGCCAAATGTGTCTGTTTCTGTGTTTTGTGTGTTCCTGCAAAGTCTCCTGTGGAGAAAAGGGTGTGAAAGCCATGTTTCCTGGGCATTTCTGACTGTCACCTCCGTGGGTACCCACACTCAAGTGGCAGAACTCCTGAGGCTGGAGAGGAAATGTAACCCAGGGCACCAAATGTAAAGGCAGTGTAAGAAAAACATGGAAGCTGAGCTGAGCAGGTCTGAAGGGAGAAGAGGTCAATAAAAGGGTCTGTGGTCACAGGGGAAGGAGAGATCTGTGAGCACTGTACAGAGCACAAAGCACTGCGTTTCTGTCAGTGTGGAAGCAATGTGCTTGCTTTCCTGGCAGGATGGAGCCAACTTTGCCAAGCAGCTTCCCGTGTGGATGCTGAGACCTGGAAACATGGAGCATTAACTGACAAATGTTCCAAGTCTGGGTGTTGCTTGTTTTTCAAGGGAGAGAAAAATGAAAAGAAAGTGCTAAACTACATTGTAGTGTGAACAAGTGCCCAGGCCTTCTGGGGAACCTGCAGGATGGTGGCCGAGCACTGCCCCATCTCACGGTGTGTGCAGAATGCTCTGCTCAGCCACTGCATTTCAGTGTTACTGGGGTTGGTGCAGCTGGCAGGGGTGAGACGGGGGGCTGTGCGTGATTGCCTCGGGCCAGGGGGGCTGTGTGTGGTTGCCTCGGGCCGAGCAGGGCCGTGGGAGCCTCAGGCCTGGAGCTCACTGTCTGTTGTCTCTGGTGCTTCAGTGGAGGTGTACAACTGTGCCACCGGCAGCACCGACTGCTCCCAGTGCCTGGGCAGGGAGGACCTGGGGCACCGCTGCCTCTGGAGCGAGGGCAGCTCCAGCTGCAGGCTGCAGACTGAGCCTCCGCAGCTCTCGGAAGCCTGCCCACCCCCTGAGATTCGGAAGGTAAGACCTGGGGGCAGCGTGGTGTGGTGTGATGTGGTGGGTGTGCCAAGGGCTGGGGCCAGCTGCTCTGTCCTGCCTGGAGCAGAGGAGGGTCTGCACATTGTCCCTGGCACAGGATGGGGTCAAGACCAGCACTGAATTGTTCACTGACTTTGTCTGCTGTCGAGTCACCTGGGGGCAAAGACATCTTGCTAGTGACAGGATCCAGTTTTCATCAGGTTAGTGGGAGAAGCAACAGTCATGGCCGGTACCCTGTCCTCTCACAGCGCTGGGATGTTGTCACAACCAGTACTCTGTCCCCAGCAGCTGTCAGGTGAAAGCAGAGGTGTAGTAGTGGCTTCAAAGCTGGTGTGTGGAAAAAAGCATGTTTCCTCCCAGATATGTTTGCAGCTGAAGTAATCCTTGACCAAACCCCACTGCCCAACACAGCAGAGAAGTGTGATGGTTTCTCCTCTGCGGGGAGACTGTGCTGTTGGGTGCGCTGGGCAAGTAGGAATGTGAGGAGGGACTGCCTGCTTCATAGGGCTCAGGTGGTGCTTGGATTGACTCAGGGAGCAAGGCCAGAAGCTCCTGGTTCTCTCCTGACCCGGTCTAGTGGAAGGTGTCCCTGCCAATGGCACGGATCACAGATGGGTCTGTTCCAACCCAAACCGTTCTGGGCTGCTGTGATGCTCTGACTTCCTGACGTGCCCCTTGGTGCAGATCGAGCCGCTGCGTGGGCCGCTGGAGGGGGGCACGCTGCTGACCATCCGCGGGAGGAACCTGGGCCGCCGCTTCAGCGACATCGCGGGCGCCGTGCGCGTGGGCGCCGTGCCCTGCACGCCCCTGCCCCACAGATACGTCGTGTCCGAGACGTGAGTGGGGCCCTGGGGAGGAGGGACCCTGCATGTCCTGTGCCTGTCCCACCCTGCAGCTGCTGCTGCCCGTGGTCACTGACAATGCTGTGCTGCTCTGCCCGTGGTCACTGGCACTGCTCTGCCCGTGGTCACTGGCACCGTTCTGCCCGTGGTCACTGGCACTGCTCTGCCCGTGGCCACTGGCACTGCTCTGCCCATGGCCACTGGCACTGCTCTGCCCGTGGTCACTGGCACTGCTGTGCTGCTGCCCTTGGTCACTGGCACTGCTCTGCCCATGGTCACTGGCACTGCTCTGCCCGTGGTCACTGGCACTGCTCTGCCCATGGCCACTGGCACTGCTCTGCCCGTGGTCACTGGCACTGCTGTGCTGCTGCCCTTGGTCACTGGCACTGCTCTGCCCTTGGTCACTGGCAGTGCTGCCATCGTCTGCCCACAGAGTCGTGTGCCAGACCGGAGCGGCCCCGGAGGCGTTTTCGGACGTGGTGACGGTGAACGTGAGCCGGGAAGGGAGGTCCAGGGAGCGGTACTCCTATGTGGTGAGTGCCTGGCCTATCTCCTGACTGTTCCTTTGGTTATTGCTGTGCCCCTCAAAGTGAGTGTGCAGCTCCCCACACCTTCCCCAGCTGGCTGAGAAACAGGACCTACAACTACATGCTGGGCTCCTTCAGGAGCTGCTGAGGTGTCACCTCACCTGTGGTTACCTGTGTGGGGTGTGGAAGGACCACAGCAGGATGCTGGCAGCACAGCCACGCTCCCAGACTCAGCTCCTGTGGGGTTCTATCTCATCCCAGCTCTATTGACAATTCTCCTAAAAAAAGAAACTCAATTTTCTTGTACCTTTTTTGCTGAAGTGCTGTTGCAACCTGTGATATTTTTTGAGACTTGTGATGCCCCTTTGTGCTGTGTAAGTTACATTCCATGAACTCACATTATTTAGAGCTGATACTCTTGCTGCAGAGAGTGTGTTAGTTTTTGCATGAAATAATGTGTAGGGATTAGACTGAAGCTAACCCCATGTCATTGT
Source organism: Sialia sialis (assembly GCA_009812075.1). NCBI lineage: Eukaryota > Metazoa > Chordata > Aves > Passeriformes > Turdidae > Sialia > Sialia sialis. Next base: position 20,434,206 of record VRYO01000638.1, on the reverse strand, counting down.
GCAATGAAAAGACCTTTTTAACTTCGTGCTGTGCTATCTTACAAAGATAGCTTTCATCTCTATAAACCTGAGAGAAATTCAGGCATTTTTTCTCTTCCCTCCATGAACCTTGTTCTTGGGCAGTATTCGTGGGCAGCCGTGCTGGGTGGGTGCAGAGGGCACATGGAGTGCTTGGAGCCTCTGTGCCTCCGGTGCAGCTTCAGCTGGGGCAGGACAGCTCATGCTGCAAATTGCTGGCCTGGGAGGGGGCTTGGAGCCTCAGAAAACACTTTGATTCCTGGTGGCCATTGTGAGGAATTTGGGGAGATCATGAGTGTGATTCCCCCACCCTGTAGCCAGTGACAGCTTGGGTGTTTAGTTGAGGGATTCACAGCATGCAGCCAGCACAGGCTGCACTCCCAGCAGAGCCAGGCTGACGCTGCCTGCGCAGAGGCTGCTGAGCTGATGGCATTGCCAGGCCAGTCTCAGCAGGAGCTCCCAGATCTATTTCCACAGCTTTCCATAGGCCAGGTTCACATCCCAGCCCTGATCAGCAGCTGGGAGTGGATTAAGGTGCAGTGGTGGCTATGATCCAGTGGGAGTCCCCTGGTTTGGGGATTCTCAGGATGTGTGTGCTGAGCTGGCACATCCCCCACTGCTAAGAGAGGGGAGTGGGCTGCGAGGCTCCTTCACCAGCTCTTAACATGCCAGGAAAAGCCTCTCAGGAAGCACCTGTGGAAGCACCAAAGCTGAACAAAGCCAGTCCCTGACCTCAGCCTGGGTCCATGGCTGCCCTGTGCCGCAGCTCCTGGGCAAGCTCAGGGAGCAGGGTTCCCCTGGAGTGGGAGAGGAGCTGCTCCTGCTTGGGTGGCACGGTGGAAAGCTGCTGTCTGCTTGTCTGTCTGTGTCTGCCTTGTCTGTCTTAGCAAAGCTTGGAGCAGATATGAGGGAGTGCCCTGCCTTGTGCACCTGTGCGGGGAGGGACACTGCGTGATGAAGGTGTGTCACACTGAAAGGGCTTTCACACATTTACAGACCAAGCAACACTCTCCTCTCACACCTGATGGCGTGCTGATGGAGTAGCCCACACCAGGCAAGGCTGGTCTTGATGAGACCTGAGCTTGGGCATTGGTACAGTTTGCCTGGAAAAGTTTAAAAGACTTTCAGCACTGCTGTTCATGAAATACCAGATACTGTTTGTGTGCTACCTCTTTCAAAGTCCCCATTATACATGCCTAGAAGAGACAGAATTCAGCTGTAACTATGCTGAGGAGGAGGGAGAAGCCTCTTCAGGACATTACAGCAGGCTGTGGATGAGCTGGATTTGCCAAAGCCGCGATGGAGGTGATTGGTGCTGGCAGTGCACCAAGAGCAGCAGCCCCTGGCTCTGGCTGAGGGGAAGGGCTTTGGGGAACAGGAATAATCCTCTCTGCTGATGCTGTAGCTGCAGTTTTGAATATGTGGGTTAGGGGCCAAGGGCAGGAGACAGCTGCCTGCAGCCACCCAGAGAAATAGAAATGAGCCAAAGGGATCCGGTGGAAATGGGTGACGGGCAGGACAGACAGAGGAAAGGGCTGTAGGGGAGCAAAGCCATCTGAGTGTAGGACAAGGGCAAGGGTAGCTGTTGGTACATGGGCTGTGTGGCACAGACAAGGATCTGCTCTGCTGAGCCAGGGGTGGGCTGGGCTGAGCAGGGCAGCGCCCTGGGTCTGTCTGACTCGGAGCCACCAGTGCCCTGTGGAAGGGTCTGGAGATCATGATTTGCTCTGCCCTGGCTGTCCTGCTCAAATGGAGCAGGGATGTTGCCTGCAGCCTCTCCTGGGGTGTCTGTGAGCAGACAAGAGGGCTCAGCGCCACGTGAGTTATCAAAGCCTCCAGCTCATGAATCTCAGGAAAATTTCTAGGGGCTGCAAACACAGATAACATACACACTAATTTCTGCTGCAAATGGCAAGAGGCAAAGGAACTTCCCCCACAGTTCCTGTTGCCTCAAGAGACGCAGATTTGAAGCTTCCTTAGCAGGGGTCTGATATTCAATTATCTAAACCCAGGTGGCCATTTTACCGATCTCAAGGCCATCATTCAGTGGGGCTTTAGGCTTGCATTTAGGAGGACATGGATCTGGGAGGGCTGAGATGGTAAGGGAAGGAATGAGTGAGAAGTTTCCTTTTATTGATGGACTGTGCACTGTCACTGGCTCTGGACCTCATGCTGGAAATCTGAAGGGAATGGTGGGATCCTGGGCTCCTGTTTGGCCCCATGTTTCATTTACAGCCAGTAAGAGAGTCACAGAGGTTTTATATGATCTTACTCCTTAGTGTTTGTACCACTTCTCTTGTTCTGAAACCTTGCCAGCAAAAGCTTTTGCCGTGCTGCTGTTTGAGCCTCATAGTGCTGCACACTCACTCAAAGTTCTGAATCAATTCCCGTGCACAGTGTGGAATATCCAGCTGCAGATTTACCAGGCTAGAACACAGATTTCCCCTTTGTTTTTAGCTTCCTGTGGTGCAGTGCATAGCTCCTCCAAACGGCCCCAAGGCAGGAGGCACCAGAGTGACCATCAGAGGCAGCAGGCTGGATGTCGGCTCAGAGCTCCGTGTCCTCATCAATGCCTCCAAGCAGTGCACGGACCTCAGGTGGGAGCAGGGCTGGGGCTGGCACTGGGGCAGTGACGAGAGCCAAAGCTTTGGGAAGGTTGGTATTGTCCCCCAGGGGTTCTGCTGGGGCACCACTGCATGCTGGCATTGCATCCCCCTGGCTGCCCACAGCAGGATGCTGTGAGCTGGGAGCTGTATGCCAGCAGCCTGGAGGAACAGCTAGCTGCCGTGTGGCTGCAGGCTGCTTGTCATCTGTGGCTGCCACCTGCCCTGTCCCCTGAGTGAGCCCTGGTGTCCCCACAGCCGCAGTGACAGCTCCATCACCTGCACCATGCCCGCCGTGGAGCTCACCGCCGCCGTGCCTGTGTGTGTGCAGTTTGAGAACAGGTCCTGTGCCAGCCACAACATCACCTTCAAGTATGAGAAGAACCCGGTTATATCAGACATCAGCCCCAAGAAGAGCCAGATCAGGTGAGATCCTGCCCTAGCTGGCACAGCCCATGAGGCAGAGGCTCAGTTCCAGGTGGGAGAGGGTGGGCAGAGGGTCCTGCCAGGAGAAAGATGCTTCTCAGGGGCTGGACAGGTATGGAGGGTGCCTTAGCTTGCTCTTGGGGTGCTCCAGGGTAACCCCAGCACGGGAGTAGAAGAGGTCTCACAGCAGGAGTCACAGATAGCTTGTTTTGATGCATTTAGGATGCATCAATGTCAGCCTTAGTAACTACACTGTGCACACCTGGTGAGTGCTTTGGGGAGGCCTGGATGGAGGCTCTATGAGACTCTGAGGATTTTTCTTGGCAGTAAAACTGCTGGAGGATAAGATGAGATTTGTAATTTTGAATTTCAACCTTCCCTGAGGTCACAGTATATAATTTTCCAAGCGCATTGCTTTCAGTTTCCCGTCTCTGTGGAGTTCTCAGACTTCTGTTCCTTCAGATACTGTGGCGAAATCCACCCTCCTCACCTGAAAAGCCCAGGGCTGAGTAGGAGATGTGGGGGCCAGCGGCTGTGCCGGCAGGACATGGCTCACAGCAGCATGCCCAGGGGCGAGCATGAGCCGGCTCTGGTGGTCTGGTCCCCTTGGAACAAAGCTGCCTCTCTGTTCCCAAGCACAATGCCAAGGCTGCAGGCTGTGGGAATGCTGGGGAAGGCAGAGCCATGACTCAGCCAGCACAGCCCCACGAAAGCTTCCAACTGCTGAGTGGCAAAAGCAGTGTCTAAAAAGGGACAAGGGAAGAGTGTCCTGCCCACAGTCACAAAGGAAACCACTCGGGCATTTCTTAGTCACCTTAATGTGCTTCCTTGGTACTGAGAGCAGTTCCCAAATTTCAGAGAACAGGAGTGGGAGCTGCAGGCTCTGCAGCTTGTGCAGTCCGTGCTGGGCTGCTGACCACAAGGTGCCAATAACTGGTGTAAAAATTAGCTGGGTCTGGTTTCTCTTGAAAAAATAATCCATATAACCAAAATCCAAACCAATGCAAAAGTTGTACGCTAGTCTGCATATGTTAGAAACTTGGATCATAACTTCCTATTGGTATCAGAGAACCCTGGGGCCTCGAGCCAGAAGTCTCTGTGCCTGGAGTGCTCTTTGGATAACAGGACTTTTGAGTCTTGTCTCTTCCCTGGCAGATACTCCAAACAAGTCAAATGTGATGCAGGGGAAGGGGAAGGTCGATCTAGGGTGCAGATGAGTGGTGATGGTTCTCCAGCCATTGCTCTGCCTTGTGCACATTGAAGCTGCTCATTTTTCTTGTTAGTTGACTGCACAGTGAGAGGCCCATGTGCTGTGTTCCCCCCCAGGCAGATTCAAAACACAGCAACTTTCACGTTTTGATCTAAATCAGAAGTTCCTGGAAGATGCAGGATGAGGGATGTTTCCTTCTCCAGGTCTCACAGTTCTGTGTGGGTTGCTGCAGGGCAGGGGCAGGGTATGTCTCCTGGCCATCACCTCACAGGTCACTAACACAGCCAGTGTCCAGGGTGCCTGTGCATACCCTGGCTTGTAGAGGCTGCTCTTCTGGGCACTGGGAGGAAGGGGGACACGCACTGATGCTGGAAGAGGCTCGCCCCTTTCCACCAGAGCATCTACTCGTTCTTCCTTCCTTTCTTCTCCGACACTGTGGTGGCTGTGTGGATCTCTTCTGTAAGCAGGAAGAAGACTTTGGCTATTGGGTCACATTTTCTGCTCAGGCAGCTTGGAAACATCTCTGAGAAAATGGCAGGAGGAAGATGCAGGCATCACATGCCGCTGCTGCACTGTCCTCTGCAGTCACCCTCTGTTTGTTCCCTTCTCACAGCGGGGGCAGGATCATCACCCTGGAAGGCAGAGGCTTTGGGCTGGTGCAGAACGTATCCATGGCGGTGCGCGGCATCGGCAGGGAGCACACGGTGGGTGTCCCGGGTGGGCACGGGGCAGGGCAGCGTGCCAGCAGCTGAGCCTGGCCCTCAGCAGGGGCTGGGGGCACTGCTGGGGCTGGGTGTGACGTGCTGCCCCTGCTCTCCCAGCGCTGTAAGGTGCACACCGACACCGCCATCACCTGCCCCTCTCCCGCTGCCTCCAACGTCACCGCGGGCACCAAGCCAGCCCCCGTGGACTTCTACCTCAACGGGCGCCTCTACACAGACGAGCGCTCGCCTCTGGACGAGGACGTGTACCCCGAGGAGGCCCTGCACGTCAGCAAGTTCAGCCTGGGCTACTATGCTGACCCCCAGTTCTCCACCGCCAAGAAGGAGAAGTGGATCAAGCACCATCCTGGCGAGCCCTTGACTCTGGTCATACATGTAAGAGGGTGCTGCTCACAGCTCTGCTGCTCTCTGGGTGCTGCTGTCTCCCTCTGGGCAGCTCCTCAGTCCTAGGTACAGCACAGGGACTGTCCACAGTCACAGGAGTCAGAAGGGGCAGGGTTTGAGCTGGAGAGGCAGGACCAGGTGAATTTGGCTCAGCCTGCAGCTTCTGTCCACCCCAGGAGAAGCAGCCTGGTCTGGGGATGCCTTCTGAGGCATGCTGCCAGAGAGCTGTCTGGGGAGGGTGTTGAGGCAAGGGGCTAACTGAGATGCTGGACGTGTGGAAAATAACTGCAATGGCCTGGCCTGGAGCCAGGCAGGTGCTGCAGGAGGGCCTGACAATATGTGTTTATTCCTGCAGAAACAGATCATTCATTCTTCTCTATTGTCTCCTGAATTCAGCTCAGCTCACAAGGAAGTTGGGGTGCAGAAGCTGAGTGGCCTGGACAATAAGCAGTAGTAATTCAAAGGCCATTGTTTGCTGCAGGATATCCTAATTGTTTGCAACGTGCTCCAGAAATGTGCTCCTGCTTTCTCAGGTTTTGCAGGCGCATCCCCTGGCTGTCCCCTGCACTGTACATCCTTCCCCGTCCCAGATGGGCACTTACATCCTTATCTTCCCTGCACAGCAGGCCCGATCAAAAGCAGATTTTTCCAGGTTCCATGAGGGGCTTGTTCATCCTAAGCCCCATGCTGAGTGAAGAATGGGAAACAGGAAAATGGGGAATGGCCGGTTTTGGCTTTCCTGTGGAGTGATGGAAAAATGTCCTTGGTGAGGGAGAGTCTCTCCAGGTCTGAAAAACAGCAGGGAATGTGGAAAGTAGAGCAGGAAGATCGATTGCAATTCCAACTGCTATGCTGCAGCCTGACATCCTGATTTTATTTCTGTCTTTAGAAAGAGCCTGACAGCCTGGGCCTGGAGAGCAATGAGTACCAGGTGAAAATCGGCCTGATCTCCTGTGAGATCCAGATTGTTTCAGACAAAGTCATCCACTGCTCCATCAACGAGTCGCTGAGCTCCTCGGAGCGGCAGCTGCCCGTGACGGTGAGTCCTGGGCAGGGGGTCCCTGCTTGGTGAGTCCTGGGCAGAGGGTCCCTGC
>VRYO01000638.1:20376241-20426749 GCA_009812075.1 Sialia sialis | reverse complement strand
TTTTTTTTTGTAAGAATTGAGAAACAGGGGAATCCCTTTGTAGAAGAAAGGGAATTTTTGAGTTTACTAGTCTTGATGTGGCATTAACCAATCAGGGCAAGTCCCCAGGAAGCAGGAGAATCACAAGGCTGTTCAGACTGCACCAGCAATGAAAGTGCAGCTAATTAATCTGCTTATGTTCATACCTGTGCTCCCTTATTAAATGTACGGCCGTGGCTGGGGCCCTGGCCTGCCATTCCACGAGGGGCTGCTGTCCCACGTGAGAAATGGCTCTGGTGACACAGGGCAGGCACACTGAGTATTGAGTAGAGCTGTCCAGCTACACGTGAGAGACTTGTCAAGCCCTTCAGGCCCATCTTTGTTCATGACCAAACAGTTCAAACATTGAATTAAACAACAGCCACGGGATTTTTTATCTGAAAAATGCAAAAGGTTGATCTGGTGGGGGAAAAAAGACTGAAAACACATTGAGGAACTGGCTGATTGCAGCATTTCAGAGGGCAGCAATGGGGATGGTGAGGCTGCTGAGTGGACCTGCACAGGTGCTCTTGCAGTGGCTCCTGTCCTGAGCAGCACCAAGGCTCTGTGGAGCTGTGTGTCTGCTGGTGGAGCTGCTGGAAGATCCTGCCTGTGGGATGGCTTTGGTCCAGCTTAGAGCTGCTGGAATTTCACCCCAGTGGGCACCTTTCCCAGAGGTGTTCCATGACACAGGAAATCCCAGGTTAACTTTGATTAATCAGAAGATTAATCAAAATCATAAGATTATTGGATCTCTTCCCTACCTAATTTCAAGGTTTTTTATCAAGTTTCTCTCGCTTCTCCTTCCTTGGGAGAAGTGAAACTCACATTTCCAGAAGCAAAAGCCTTGTGTGGTCATGAGTTTTCTTTATCTGATGATACTGTGGAATCCTTTCATCCCAAGGGCCCAAAGAGCTGTTTGTAAACAGCACCCAGTAACTTGCCAGCCTGTGATGTGTGCTGGCCTCTTCCCTTCTGGAGATCAGCAGACCCAAGGACTGAGCTTTGTGCTTGTTGTCACAAGAAGCACAGGCTGGGAGCAGAGCCAGCACCTTCTGACACCCCTTTCACTGCTTTAGCCACAAGATCATTACTCCTCCATGGTCTCATTTATTTTTCTTCCCTTTGTTTATTTATATTTCAAGGACTTTTAAGTTTCTTAACCCTGCTTCTTCTGGGTGGCAGCTGTTGTGATCGTGGAGGATGAAGGCGAGTGCAGCAGGGCTCTGAGGGCTGTTCAGAGCCATAAAGAAGCTGATGTTTAGTGGAAATGATTCTCTAGTAAGAGCAGCACCTTGTGCAGTGCCAGGGGCTCTCCAGGAAGGGGCTGTCTCCTGGGGCAGGAACTTCTGTCCCAAAGCCCTGTGGGTCCCAGGATGGAAACCACTGCAGCATCCCAGCCTGCTGGGTGTGATGGCATCCCCCAGAGCAGGGTGGGGGAATGGGGGCTCCTGGAGCCCCACAGGTGCCGGGTCAGGCAGGGAAAGGCACAGCCCAGCTCCCTCCCACGCCGTCTGTGCCACTGAGTCCTGGGCTCAGGGTCTGCTGAGAGCTGCCCTGCACCTCCCTGCTCCCAGCCCCTTGGAAACCTGCTCAGCTCCTGCTTTTCCTCCTCCTCCTTCCTCAGATCCAGGTCGGGAAGTTCAACTACACAATTGCCATGCTGCACCTCGGGGGAGGAGAAACTGCCATCATTGTGTCCATCGTCATCTGCAGCATCCTGCTGGTCCTCTCTGTCGTGGGTAAGAGAAGAGCCCTGTGTTTCCAGGCTCTGGCAGGGCTTTTCTCTCTGCATGTGGAGGTGGGAAGGTGCTCTGAGTGCTGCCCTTGAGCAGTACCTGAAGCCTGGCTGCAGCAGGTGTGGCACACAGCTTGTACCAGGCACACAGCTCCCTGCAGCACTGAGCTTTTCCTGGCTGAATCCGCAGCTCAACTCCATTGCTTGAACAGGAGATATTTATAAACTTACCCTTTTCCCCAAATACTTGGTAGTTACTATAATACAAAATAAAGAATGGTGTGAGAAACTGGTTTTGGTCGCAGGCCTGACTGTCCCAGACCATTCCATAGGTGCTCTTAGGCCAAGGTCCTGTCATCAGCACAAGCAGTGGCAGGTGCCTGGCTGAGTAGGAAGAGGAGAGCCAGCATCCTTAGCTGCAAACCTGAAGCAGGCACATGGGTGGATGTACCCAGCTGGAAACCTTGCTGCATACCTTTGTCCTCGGGCTAGGGTCCCTGCACAGAATGATTTTGCAGCAAGAAACCTGCCAGTTCACAGCAAATGAGGGCTTTATAGCAAGGATTTAATTTATTTTTAATAAAGGCTCTGATGCACCCTATTTACTAGATGCACCCCCCATCATTAGAAACATATTTCTGGAGGCATGGGAAGTCTGTCAGATATGAACACTGTAATACAGGTGGTAAACAACCTCAATTCTGTATTCATTAATCAGCTGGAACACATTAATATACAGTTAAGTTGAATACAGACAGCCCAGACCTAAATTGAAGATGACAGTTACAGCACGATCATTAAATCCCAGCTGGTTTTACTTATTTACAGATAATCAACAACTGCCTGAGCAGATACCAGTCTGGTGGTCGGTGTGAAACCAGCTCTGGGTTTAGCTTTCTGCACTCGTGTCAGGAAGAGCTGCTCTGATCCCAGCTGCAGCTGCTCCTAAGCCCAGGTCCACAAGGCTTGTTCTCTTCCTCTTTCGCAGCTCTCTTTGTGTTCTGCACAAAGAGCCGCAGAGCTGAGCGCTACTGGCAGAAAACGCTGCTCCAGATGGAGGAGATGGAGTCACAGATCCGGGAGGAAATCCGCAAAGGTGAGTCTGTCTGGGTGCCAAGGAGCCATGGCTGCGAGCAGGATGTCAGGTTAGGCTTGAAGCAGTTCTCCTTGTGCTGTGCAGAAGTTCACGGAATTGTTTGTAGGAGAGTTTCTGTGATTGTCTGCGGGCTTTGGCAGAGTTTGGGGATGCGGTCAGTGGCTGGAAGTGTGGCCCTGGCACTGTCCTGCTGCCTGGCTTGGGCAGGCCGCTGATCTCCAGTGCCACCAGCTTCCCTGCCCTGGGGCGAGTGGCCTTGGCTGTGTCAGAGGGCTCCTTGAAGGTCATGCTAATCCTCAATGTGCTTTCCTCTGGTACACAGAACCTGCAGCGCACTCCTCGTGGAGCAGCGGGAATATCCCAGGAGTTGCACCCACCATCCCTGGTCCGTGATCTGAGGGGTCTGGGGCTCCTGGGCAGAGAATGTTCTGTCAGTGCTGGGGGCAGGGTGTGCAGTACCCCGATGGGAGTGTGCTGCTCAGAGCAAACACTGCTCCAGCCCCCGCCAGGGCGCGAGGGGCAGGAGGAGCCGTGCCCTCCTCCAGTGCCAGCCTGTCTCGCCTGCTGCGGGACTGGGCTCTCACCACCTGCACCTCTCTTCGTGTCAGGTTTTGCAGAGCTGCAGACAGACATGACAGACCTGACCAAGGAGCTGAACCGCAGCCAGGGGATCCCCTTCCTGGAGTACAAGCACTTTGTCACCAGGACATTCTTCCCCAAAGTAAGGAGACGGCGTGTGTCACGGGCACCTCACTGCTCCCAGTTATGTCCCAACCAGTTCGGGGCTCTGCTAAGGGGCTTTTACAGTGTCACAAAATCATTCCACTGTTAAATATTTACTTGTCACATATTTCAGCCTCAATTACCATCAAAAGTGGAGCTGCACCTCCTGAGGTGTTGTACAAGATCGCACATGACAGAGGCTGGCGGCAGCTGTCCCAGGAGCTGCTCTGGCTTGCCTCTTGGGGCCATTGCACACCTCCTCTGAAGGAGCTGTCACACAAGCACACTGCTGGGGTCTCCTGCTCGAGGGCTTCAGTGCCACCCCCCTACATTGAGCAGAGGCTGAAGGGTGCCTGGAGGGTGAATTGTCAATCAGGGAGAGGGGCTTTCTGTCCCATGCAGGGTGCCCCCAAGCATTCCCAGCAGCTCAGCCAGTCCTCAGGAACTCTTTGCATGTCTCTGTCTCTCCCTCCCTCCCTGTCCACGGTTGGGTGTGTGGTGCTCCCGGTAAATGTCCCTTGGGCACCAGTCCCAATGTGTCAGTCCCCATCCTTCACAGAGCTGTCCCCGACGTGCTGGTGCCGTCCTTGCTGTTACTGGCTGCTCTGCTGTGTGCCTGTGCCCTTCACCGGGGCTGTATTTCATCCCCGAGGCAGTTGTGTGCCAGTGCTGAGGACTCAGATGGTGATTTATGACTGCAGAGTGTTTCATTAGTAGCTATTACTCAGGTTTTTCAGTTATGCAGTCTCCATGTCTCTGCACACTAGAGGCTTTAAGATTCGGGCTGGTATATAAATGCTGGAGATTTAAACATTTTCCCCATCTGTTTTAAAAGTTACATATGTTGAAACACCCGGAACTCCTCTATTTTGATATATTTTTCTGTAAAACTGTCTCTTTTGGGAGTTTTCTAGCTGTCACATTACTCTATTTGCAGTCTCCCTGCCCTAACAGCCTTGCGTTTGTGCAGACGTCTGCCTCCCCCCATCCTTGTGATGTTTACTCATTTGGGAGGCTCTTGCAAAGTGTTTCAAGGCTGCCTGAGCCAGCCCCGTGCGCATCTTTGGGATGGGTGGCTTTGTTCCCAGTGACACGCTGGGCACAGCACACAGAGCCCTCCCTAACCTGTGCTTGCTTCCAGTGTTCCTCTCTCTACGAGGAGTGCTACATCCTGCCGTCCCAGCAGCTCAGCTCCCAGCTGGGCTCCCACGTCCAGGAGACACATCCACTGCTGGTGGGGGAGTGGAAGGTGAGTAACCCAGAACCAGAGCAAACGCTTTTGGGTGCTGCTAAGCCTCAACTCAGACCAGCCCTGGATCAGCTGAAGAAGGCAGATCTGTGAATCTGCTCGTGCATGAAGAACTGTTTGCCTGGGATCTTTCCTGGCTCTGTAACCCTGAGGCTGCAGTAAGGTCTAGAACTTCTGCAAGCTGACCAAATCCAGCCCTCTTCACCTCTCCTTGTATACCACTATTTTTTTTGGTCAGCCCTTAGCTGCACTTGCTCCATCTGTCTCAGTGGGGATCCCCAAACTCCAGGGTATCCTCAGGAGGGCTGAGCAGAAGGGAATGGCCACTGCCACTGACCCAGCTGTGTGCTCCTTGCCAGCAGAGCTGTTGGCTGTGTCAGGTCCAGGCAGGAGGGGCTCTTCTGCTTAGTGTCTCTGTGCTCAGTAGGGGCATCCCTGCCATCAGAGGGATAAAATGTGCAGGAAAACAACAAGTCTGCTGTCTGAATTTTTCTTCAGATCCCTGAGAACTGCAGACCCAACATGGAAGAAGGAATTTCTCTGTTCTCCACCTTACTCAACAACAAGCACTTCCTCATTGTGTTTGTCCATGCTCTCGAGCAACAGAAGGACTTTGCTGTCAGAGACAGGTATGAGCTTCAGCACCAAAGACTTGGCAGCTGGAGGAGACTAACTTGTTCCTAACCCAAATCCAGGCAGTGTCTGAGCTGGCTGCAGTGGATGGTTGAGTCACACTTGCCTCCACATTTCTGTTAGAAATGGATGGCCATAAACCCTGAAGAGCACTCACTCATTTGGCTTACCAGTAAGAGTGAGCAAGCTGACCTGAGGTCCTGCAGCACTGAAGGAGGGTTGGAACTTCTAACACCATTAAGAAGGCTCACAAAAATCGTCTAAAAGACTGCCTTTTGTCTGTTGGGTTTTTAGTGCAGTCAGCAGTCCAGCTTGTTGGATTGTGGCTTGAGTGCTGTGCATTCTGTGTTTCAGGTGTAACCTGGCCTCCCTGCTGACTATTGCACTGCATGGGAAACTGGAGTATTACACCAGCATCATGAAGGACCTCCTGGTGGATCTAATAGATGCTTCAGCTTCCAAAAACCCCAAGCTAATGCTGAGGAGGACAGAGTCTGTGGTGGAGAAGATGCTCACCAACTGGATGTCCATCTGCATGTACAGCTATCTCAGAGTAAGAGAGCCAGCCCTGCTGCAGTGGGTGCAGGGTCACCTCTGTGTGCAGCAGGGATGAGGGCTGTGGGGGACAGCCTGGGACCTGACACTCGCTAGCAGTGCCACTCAAATGGTCACTAACACTTGGCTGGCTGATTATTGAATGATTCAGGTGTGGGAAAGCAACCTGAAGTTCAGCTGCTTCTCCACCTCTGCACAGGACTTTGGTGAGCTCAGTCTTCATGGCAGGTCAGAGCAGGGATCAGCATTTTCACTGTGCTTGACAAGAGCCCCAGGGGAGCTGAAGCATAAGCAGGATGGTGGAGGCTTTGGGCAGCACGTGGTTCTGTGTGGTTTGTGTGACCAGCTGGCACAGCCACGCTGAGCAGTCCTGTCTGTCCCTGGAGCAGGGCAGGGGCAGGGGCTGCTCTGTGTCAGTGCCCAGTGCTGTGGGGCTCTCCTGCAGAGGCATCCTCCTGGTTCTGCTCAGATCTGAGCACGAGAGGGGGGTCTGTCCCAGCAGGCTGACGGTCTTCTCTTGGTAATGAGCAGGAAAATGTTTGGCATCTCAGAGCCATCAGCAGTCCATCTGCTCAGTGCTTTATCTCCAGCATTTGCCAGCTCTGTTTGGAATTCCCCAGAAGAATTGAGCAATAACTTAATTGATTCCACAGCAGTTAATTGGAGGATACCCCATTTTACTCACGGGAAGAACGTTGGAAAAGCCTTTGAAAACGTCTTTTCCTAAGTGTTGTCTACACCCACAGAAGCAATTCTATATTGTCTTCATACATGTTGTGATGTCTTCTGATCCCAGATGATCACTTTTTGTCCTAAAGCCAGTGGTTTTGTAGTTCATAATCTTTCATTTTAGCCAACTCAGCCAGCCAGTCTAACAAAAGAAGAGTTACAGGAGTGGATGAGGATGGCTTTGCCAATGCAGCCCTGCTATCCAGCCAGTAAGGAAAGAAAAGAGGAAATCAGTAATTCTTTTTTAATCTTCAGATTTTGTGCCTGTAGTTTAACCACTGGAGAAAAAAAAAGTGCTGATTTTCCCTTCTGGGGAGGCAAGACCACATGTGAGGCATCTGATCCAGCTCCAGCTTGTGCTAAAAATGGACATTGTGCAAGAAGGCTTTTTCAGGGAAAAAAGAAAAAGAGGAAAGTGGAGCCTTATCACATGGGCTTGAAGGCTTGAGCACATTACACAGCTCAGCTCCACACAGCACTGGGTGGGACTGCCCATTCCCCCCAGCTGGTCTGGGGCCAGGGGGCTGTGGCCATCCCCAGGGGGGCTGTGACCAACCCAGGGGGCTGTGGTCATCCCAGGAGGGCTGTAGCCATCTCAAGGGGGCTGTGACCATCCCAGGGGGCCTGTTGCAATCCTCAGGGGGCTGTGGCCATCCCCAGGGCCAGGCAGTGATGCTGTGAACTCTGAGCTGCCTTCTCCCTGCTTGTGGCCCACAGAGGGAGGATGGGAATGGGGTGTGGTGGGAGCAGGAGTGTGAGCTGCCTGGGTCCTTTGCAGAGCTGTTGTCTGCTGGCTGAATGTGCATTTCCATCACCTGCAGCAGGTCCTTGGCAGGGCTAGGGCTGCACCCTGGGTTTGCAGTCCCCTCCCGTGTCCAGCCTGAACCATGGCAGTGCAGAGCATCACTGCAGCCTCTGTCCCATCTCTGAAAGCAAATGGTTTCCAAACTAAAGCACAACGAAGTTGGTTTCCAGCAGACTCTGATATCTCACATTCTCCACAGCGAGGGTGGGATCAGAGGAGACGCTGAGCTGCTCCTGAAATACAAAAAGGGAAAAGAATTGGTCAGACAGGAGTGTCTGGAAAGGAAATTTGTCCCAGGTGACGCAAACCCAGCTGTGCAGTGGGACAGGAGCTTGATCCAGATCAGCAGAGCTGGCATCTTCCCCACCACACAAATGAGGATGGAGCTCCTGTGGTGGGACAGACAGCACCTCCTTCCACACGGCTGCTGTCAGCTCAGGGCTGTGATTTAAATAGTAGTGATAGCCAAAGGCCTCCCATGTGCCTTGCATTCCTCAGGATCAAACTCTGCTGCCTTCGGAGAGGCATTTCTTGGTTAAAAAGAAGGCTTGCCCGCCTGCCTGTAGCACTGCTCTGTCAGACATGTGATGATGGGCCTGGTTTTCATTCCTGAATTATCCCCATTAATCACAATGTCTATTTGAAACAGCTGCTGAGAAAGTCCCTGCCGTTGTGCAGTGGAAAAATTCCAAGTGCTTGTATTTTCCCTTGTAAGTCAACGCTACATGCTCAAAACATTTGTTTCGCATTAATGCTCTGCCTAACAGCCCGTCCATTTGTGTTTTGGGGGAAAATGATTTGAAGGAGCTGTCTTCAGCTGGGAAGGAGCTGCTGGCCACAGGCATCCGTGGCCTGCACATGTGGAGGGCACCTGAAGGATGAAGTGCAGTGGTGGGGCTGGCTCTGTGAGCCACGGGGGCTCACAGACAGCTTGCAGCATTTGCACTCAGTGCAGAACTCTGCCTCTGCACAGCTGAGTGAGACGCAGAGATGGAATGGTCCACGTCTCTGCTTTGAGCTTTTTGGTGGAAAAAGCTTTAAAAGAAAGCCTTGTCCATGAGCTACCATTGTGCCTGGCTCCTATCAGGGCTGGGGAGTTAAAGGAAAAGAAGGGTTCTGCAATTTGGCTTTTGTCTCACGCTTACCCAAGTTTTACGTGTGGGATGGAGGTTTGGTTCTTCACAGAATGCAAACAGATAACTGTCCCAAAATTAGCAGACACTTGGGATATGCAGCTGTTTTCTGTGCTCTTCCCACCCTAGGCTCACCAAAACATTTTGGAAATGGCTGTAGCGTGTTCCTGGGAGGACATCTATAATAACTTGTCAGAGTTGTGTTAATAGGGCAGCAACATGTGAATCCAGTCTGTGCTCTAAACCTTTTTGTTTTCCCAAGCATATAAAAATGGAGCCCTCCCACGCTCCTTGTGCGTGGAACAGTTCAAGTCCTGCCAGCCTGAACTGTGCTTTCCATTACTGCAGTTATTTCAGTGCCCTGGGTAGCTTTAAGGGCCCATAACAGTTCAGTCAAAAATGAAAATGAAGTCTCATTAAAATACATTCACAATAGGAGGAAAAAAAGGCCCCAGACTGTGTTTTTTTAAGTATTTTTTTGTCCTGAATCAGCACTGATCTCTTCTGGTTAAACTTCCTTTCTCCTAACCAGCCAAGTCCAAAGACAGTTTTGATTCCTTTCCAGATGAGTTTTCCGAACAATGCTGGAGGTTTCACAAGTTTGCCATTTTATCTCTAGTCCCTGCCTGCCAGCCCTTCTTCCCCTGCTTTGAAATTCGCTGTCTGATTAGCACTTTTGCAGATTTCCATAACATCCCACAGTTCCTGAGCCTGAAATCCAAAAAGCCAAACAGAAATAGCATCTCCCAGAGGAGCAGTGTCGCTGTGTCCCCTGTGGGCTGGCCTGGGACAGTGACCCTGCTGAGGGTCAGCAGTGACCCCACAGCCAGGGCAGCCCTGTGACAGCAGGGAGGTGCCACCCAGCCAGCCCTGACCCTGCAGCCCGTGCTCGTTTTCACCCACCAGGGCTCCCATTTCAGTAGGACTCGCCCTTTTTGATGTTTTTGGAGGCACTGCAGTCTCCCTTTGTCTGGAGCTGCAGGGATGGGCAGGCTCCAGAGCCTGACCCTGAGTGTAGCCTCAGGTTTGTCCCTGCTCCATGTGGCACAAACAGGGTTCCTGTGGTGGCATGGCCAGTGTCAGAGACTGATGACCCCTGTGCAGGGCCAGCAGTGATGTCTGGTGGTTCTCAGTACGAGGGCAGTGTACTGCAGCCCCAGGAGATCTCCATGCTGTCCCCTTGTTGTATCTTCCTTCTGCCTTTCTCCCAAAATGAACTCTTTGTGTCTTCTGCACATTCTTCACTCTTTGCAGTCCTCAGCTTCTGCACTTCTTGACTCTGCATTCTGGAAGCAGTGCTTTCCTGCGTTGCAGCACCCACAGCCCTGCTTTGAGCCCCTGTTGTGCTGCCTGCAGGAATCATTAGCCCCTGCAGCAGACCCAGAGCTGCCTCTGCAGTTACCCCTGCCCAGGAGGGGAGTGCCCTGCTGGCACAGACGGCTGTGCCCCAACAGTCCTGTGCACCCGAGCATCCACACCAACATCCGGCTAATTGCTTCAGCAATTATAGCACTATTAGGATAAAAGAATCACCAAGTTTTAATTAAGAAGCAGATTGAACAGGATTTAGCAGTTCCTAGCTGACAAATACCGAAGCCATTGGGTATCTGTTGTGTTGAGCAGGCTCTCAGATGGCAGGGCTCTGTGTGCGGGGGGAGGCTCCAATACAGAAATGTGCAGAATCTGCACTTGCCTCACTGGAAGGAAATTGAACGTGAACATTAGGGAGAAAGGGATGTACTCGAACACTGCAGAGTTCCTTAAGAAAATAGCTGAAGTTTCCCTTGCACATCAGTGCAGCAGGCAGAAGTGGATCAGAAATTTGGCATTAAACTGTGCAGCTGAATCACATCACAGATAGATGCTCCCTGTTGTATTTTTCCTTCTCGCTACAAGAGTGCCACAGTTCACCCCTTTGCCATTAACATGGATTTGATGAATGTAAGGAGTTAAATGGTGTGTTTGCTTGCTGTCACTTGGGAGCAGCTTGTTGACCCTGATCCTGTGTTGTGCTGTGCTGAGGGCTCTGCTGTGGTATGGGAAGTATGAATGCTGGTTCCCAGAGCCACAGCCCAGGCTGTGGGCTCACTCCCAGAGAGTTCAGTGGCAAACCATGCAGTGCAATGAGGGGTTCAGCTGACACGTTCATGAGAAAGCTGGGTGCCCAGATATCTCTGTTGTTGGATTTTTGTGCACTTCAGCCCTATGCTGTCCTGCTGAGTGCAGTGTGTTGTACCCTGCACCCTGTCAGACTGCAGTAAGCATCTCTAGCACAGTGTGCTGGGTTCTCCCTGCTCTGTGTAATTCACATGTAAATTAATGCACATTTGCATTTTGCCAGTATCTTGTGTGCACATCCCCGCTCAGCACAGCCATGCATATGTGCCTGCCTTCTGAGCAGCACCAGCTCTGCCCCTGAGACAGCACAGGCTGGCACAGCCCGTGGGTGCATTACCAGCCCCACTGCTTGCTGCACAGCTCGGATGGGCTGTGTTGGTGCTGACAGTCACAGCAGCCCCAAAATGGCCTGCGGCTCTTGCTGGCTGTCGTGTCCTCTTCCCCATCTGCGCTGTCATGTTGCCACAACTCTGACAACTTCTGAGCAGCTCAGAGAGAGGCAAGTGGGAGCTGGGAGGCGATGGCCCCAGCAGGTGTTGCAGCACCTGGGGTGGCCAGTCCTGCTCGCTGGAGCAGAGGCACCTTCACTGTCCACACAGAGCCTGTCCCTGCTGCACTGCTGATGGACCTGTCACCTCCAGGCCCGGTTGCTGACTTGGTTTTCTTTCCTTTCCCCAGGAGACCGTTGGAGAGCCCTTCTTCCTGCTGATCTGTGCCATCAAGCAGCAGATCAACAAGGGTTCCATCGACGCCATCACAGGGAAGGCCAGGTACACCCTCAATGAGGAGTGGCTGCTGAGGGAGAACATCGAGGCAAAGCCAAGGGTGAGTACCCACGTGCTGGGGCTTCCTCAGAGTGGGTGAGAGCGAGATGCTGTTCATAGCATTTAGCTGGTGAGAGGGCAAAAAAGAGGATAAGGTTTCTGCTAGGAAGAGTGGCTCTCCTTGCCCTGCAGCTCTGGGCTGTGGCTGGGGCAGTAGCTGTGCCTCCCTGATCTCTGAGCAGGTGTCTGTGGCAGCCTGTGGGCCCTCACAGCTGCCTGTCCCACTGTCCAGGAGCTCTCAAGGGCTCCAGGCATTGCAGCAGACCCCTCCTGCAGCAGGCTTAGAGCTGGTTCCAGCAGTGGAGCATGTTGCATCAAGCAGAGGCTGAGCAGTGAGCTTTGGTAGTCCCATTAGTCACCATTCAGAGCCAAGCAGCTGAGGACACAGCTGGTAATGGGGGCTGACCCTTCCTGGTGGTCAAGCCCTATTAGCAAGACAGTGTGAGAGGAGGCTGTTGTGCTGCTCCCTGTGTTCTCCAGCTTGGTCAACAGAGCCCTCAGCCTCTGGGGCTGTAAATCAGTGCTTCTCATGCTATAAAGCATCCATGGCCACATTAGTTCAGCCTGATTTCCATCAGCACAGGACCAGAGCTGTGCAGACACCGCAGCTTCCAAGCATTCTTGGGAGCCAGCAGAGCCAGGCAGGTCATCCCTAACACAGCCTCTGCCTGCAGAACCTCAACGTCTCCTTCCAAGGCTGTGGGATGGACTCCCTGAGCGTCAGAGCCATGGACACAGACACACTCAGTCAAGTGAAAGAGAAAATTCTGGAGGCCTTCTGCAAGAACGTGCCATACTCCCAGTGGCCAAGGGTGGAAGACGTCGACCTGGGTAAGGAGCAGGTGCCTGGGACCAGCCAGGCTGTGAAAACAGGTGAAGCACCTGCAGTGGGGCAGCAGCCAGAGCAGTGGGTGAGGAAGCACGACAGCAGGGCAGAGATCAGGACAGCCATTCAGCCCCAGACCCCTGCCTCCTTTGGGCTGGGGACTCACTCACTCCTCCCCTCTCTGTGTAGAGTGGTTTGCCACCAGCACCGACAGCTACATCCTGCGGGACCTGGATGACACCTCGGTGGTGGAGGATGGCAGGAAGAAACTCAACACTTTAGCACATTACAAGGTAAAGCCACGGCACCCCAGGGAGCCCTGCCTGGCCTCCTGGGCCAGCTGCAGTTCCCCTCCAAAAACGGGATCATCAGCAACAAGCAGAGAGGTTGCCATAGCTCCGTGAGAGCTTCCAGGGAATAGACATCTGCCCTGGCGAGAATCTCGTTAATATTGCAACACACAGAAACTAATTAACACTCTTCATGCAAAACAAGTTATTACTGACAACAGAAAGAGGAGGGGAAAGAGCTCTTATTCCCAAGGGCCGCCAGCCTGGCTGATTAGTATCACAGTGCTCTTGATCTGCACTCCTGCTGAAATTGCAGTGCCTGCCCTGAGAGCAGGGGCTGGGGAGACCATCGAGGAAGTGGGGCCAAAAATATGAGGAAACGTGGTGAATCAGATTGTTTTCTTGACTGTTTTTCTGTTTAAAATTAAATGAAAACAGAAATACTTAAGGATTTTTATATTCCCTGGTATGCCTGGAAGCATAATCCCCACTGGTCTGTAGCTGTGCCTGGAAAACAAAAGTGGAGCTGAGTGCTCATTAGCATGGTTATCGGGGTAGCAGCAGTGCTGCTGGCACGGTGCCCTGTGGCACAGGGCTGCCACCACCCCCTTCTGTTTGGGGAATGGCAAACAAGCACCTGCACGGCCAAACTCTCCTTCCTCTTCCAGTTACCTGGTGTCGACATCCAAAAATGTGTCTTAGATATGTATTTGCCCAGTTCCCATTGGGTTTGAGAACCTCCCTGTCTTGTAATTGTATTGAAAATTCCCTTTCCGTGTAATGGGGGGCAGGGCAGGTTCAGGGGATGTCTGTGGCAGAACCATGACTGCACCAGCATTTCCCAGCTCCTGGAATCTCCCCAGCACCAGGGAGGCACTGATGAGGCCCCATCATCCATGTGTGTTCTTCCTTCCTGCACAGATCCCTGAAGGGGCATCCCTGGCCATGAGTTTGACGGACAAGAAGGACACTACACTGAGCAGAGGTAACATCTCACTGCTCTGAGGAATGCTTGCACTGTCAGAGGGCAGTCCCTGGGGGTGCTGGAAGATGGTTGCTGGGGATGCAGTGGCTCTAAATGTGCTGTCCAGTGTCCTCCTTCTGCCTTTGGGGCACAGGTGGCTCTCCCAGCCCTCAAGGTGTTTGAACCTTCATCTCACACCCTCCTTGGGAGTTGGCATCCAGTCTGTGCTAACAGAGTGAAAGGAAGAATCTGAAACCTCTTGGTTGAAAAAGTCCTGTCCCTCACAGTTACATATATTCAGTCCTTTGCCAGTGCATTTCTAGGTTTCAGGCTGTGCGGAGAGAAAACAGACTGAGAGAGACAAAAATCCACGTTCAACAAGGATTTTTAAACCCTCTTTCCAGGCTGCCTCCAGAGAGCCTGGCTCTCCAGGATGCTTTACCTGCTGTGGGACTGAGCTGCCCTGATGCTGAGCTGGGGATAATGCTGGGAGTGCAGGGCACAGCAGGGCATCACGGTGCAGGAGTGCCCTGAGCACATCCTCTCTTGTGCTCTCGCGAGTCTCTCTCAAAACATCCCTTGGGAAACCTCAGGTCCCCCTTACAGTCCCTCCTAGGGTACTTGCCAGGAGCCCCATAATGCAATAAACAACCCCAAAACAAGCAGACACACTCGGATCACTTGTGATTGAGAACATTGGGGCTCTTGGGGTTCAGGTGCCTCTTGACATGGACGTCACCAGGGGAGGTGGATTTCACTTTGGGCCCCCCTGACTGAGCCACTGTGTCTCTCTTGTTCTTCACAGTGAAGGATTTGGACACTGAGAAATATTTCCACTTGGTAAGTGTCCCTTTCCTGGCTGCAGGGATGATGCTGCTGATATTCTCTTAAATGATGTCTGTGGGCTACAGTGTCAGTTGTGAGGAACAAGCCTCATCAGGGCTCATCAGAGAGGCACAGAAAGGTGATCTGTAGGTGAGCTTTATCTGCAGATAATCCCAGGGACACGATGCAGGATTATAGGGATGGCAGAGAAGCTGCTGTGTCCGATGGAGCTGCTGGCAGGCAGGGAGCCCAGGGGGTGTCAGAGCATGGCACAGCAGTGTCAGTGTCAGTGCCAGCAGCACTGTCACCTGCAGGCAGCTCCTGGCACCCCGCCTGCCCCCGGGCTGCGCTCCTGCTGCTGCACTGCTGCAAGCGCCAGGTGCTAAACGCTGCTAAAAACTGTCATGGAAAAAGGTGCTGTGGACAACAACAACAATATTTTACAGCCTGGTTTGAGGGGTTTTTTCTCTGCAGGCTTGGCTGCAGTAGAAGCACACGCATACATGCAGAGTGAACAGGGAAGAGGGATGGGAATCGATGGTCACGTGTGAAACCATGCCAAGATGGACTCCAGTTGCTTGCTTTGTCATCACAGAGAGTAATTCACCGACCTGACCAGTGAAATATTCATTTTTGTGGCCAGCATTCCTACTGTGCTTTTTCCAAATCCAAGCAAAGCTGGTTTCTGCAGAAGCTGTGTGCTGGGAGGTGCAGCCCAGACAGGGCTGAGAGCCCAGGGGGGCAAGCAGGGCAGGATGCAAGGGGAGATAGATGGGTGAGAGGCAATAAAGAGCACGAGAAGCAAATGTCAGAAAAACTGAGTATTATGGATCACATTTTAAAGCCATATAAGGATGTGTTTATAAAGCATAACTGCCTTTTAATTGAATTTTATATGCAATTGAAATTCTGTGCTGAAAGGAAAATTTAGTATGACACTTCCAGGGCAGAGTGCTCTGACCATGTGCTTTATCTGGAACCAGGTTCTCCCAACTGACGAATCAGTGGAACATAAGAAGTCCCACAGACAGAGCCATAGGAAGAAGGTTCTTCCAGAGATCTACCTGACACGGCTGCTCTCCACCAAGGTAGGAGCTGGGCTGCCCATTCCGGGCAGGTGGGATTGCTTGTGGCCTGGAGGGAGAAGCCTGCTCCAGGGAAGGATGCTGCAGCATGTTTAGTGAGGCTGGCAGGCTCCTTGGGCTCCCTCCACTTCCAGCTCATCCTTGCTGCTGTGCAGTGCCCCACAAGATCTCCCTGGGATGGGCTGGGCTCTGTGCAGGCAGGAGGGGTTCTGGCTGCCTCGGGGCTTGAGATGCATAGCTGAGGCCTGAGCCCATCTCCCCAGAAAGAGATGCTGCTGGCACAGGAGATGGAGATGCTCAGCTGTGAGAGCCAGAGAAATGTCTGTGTGATCTGAGGTCAGCTCTGGCCCATCTTTAATCCCAGCATGGTGCCTCCCTGAAGCAAAGATCACAGCAATGGCCAGCAGTCTCTGGTCTTCTTTGTCTGTGGTGTACAGAGCAAGCACAGATGTGAGATCCCAGCAGTAAGAAAGAAAATCTTGATGCCAAAAGAAATTAACCCCAAATGCAAGTTTATTATATCACTATCCACAGACGAACTGTTCCCTCCCTGCCTTGGCATCCCCTCTCTTGTGACTTACCCAGCTGTCAGCAAAGGGTTTCCCTCTGCTGCTCTCCTGGGCTTGGGTGCTGCTGCTCTCCCCAGGGTCCGCTGTGTCCTTGTCCTGCAGGGCACGCTGCAGAAGTTCCTGGATGACTTGTTCAAAGCCATTCTCAGTATCCGAGACGACAAACCACCCGTGGCTGTGAAGTATTTCTTTGACTTCCTTGAGGAACAGGCAGAGAAGAGAGGGATCACAGACCCTGACACGCTGCACATCTGGAAGACAAACAGGTTTGGAAAAGGAAATCCTCCTTTTCTTCCTTCCATCTCTTGGGAGCAGCTGCAAAACCCTGGTGTCCTGGACTAATCATGGGGCTGCTAAAAGTAGAAGAAGGACTTGGAAAACAGGGAGAGTGGCAGAAAGGGCTGTGAAAGATGAAGCCAAACACAGGATTGGAGAGCTTTGAACAAATGTGAAGCCCAGGGGAGCAGTGAGCTGAAAGAGGAGGCATGGGCAGACAAAGGGTAGAAAGAGCTGGCACACACAAATAATGAGAACTAGGATGATGGGAGACAGCAATGGTGTTAGCTGCAAGCACTGCAGATCTGAGACAGAGTCTAGGACCATGTCAGGTCTTGAAACGTCATGGAATTTTAAAACCTACATATTGTGATGCTTTTCATTTGCTTTCTGCCTTTTCAGCACTTTAGTAGACTTCTCCTGAGTTAAGTCTGTAGCCAAGCTGAGTCTCTGGGGTATTCAGGGGACTCTGGGGGCAGGTGCTGTGACAGTGCTGGTGAGCACCACAGTGGAACCAGACGGAGTGGTGCTGAGGGAATGAGCAGCAGGAACGGGGTGGAAGAGCCAAAGTGAAGGGGAAATAGTGCGGGAAAGAAACCAGAGGATTTAAATAGAGAGAGCAGCTTGGAAAGAGTGTCAAGGAGAAGCTCAGCACTTTGGAGACTGGAGAAAGGAACTGTTTCCAGCCCAGTGTGTGAAAATTAAAACCAAATTTTACTGGGAGAGCAGGCATGCAGATACAATCATTGGGCAACAGATCTGCCTACTCTAAATTTACCACCTTCACTGGCCTGTAGAGCAAAGACTTACAGAGGTTTTCACCTCTCAGCTGCTGTGAAGGGTAGGAGGGGTGAGAAACAGACTGAAGCTGCGTTGTGGCCAAATCAGCAGTGAAATAACTGAAGGAGAAAATGATGAGAGAACAGAAAAAAAGACAGATGACGTGTGTTCTGTGGGGCCGGGCTCACTATTAGAACCAGATGATGGTTAGTGTCAGGAAAGAGGGAGAAGGAGATGACACCATTGCTCCAAACAGCAGCAAGTGGGGAAGGCTGGCTCACCAGACCCACAGGGGCAAAGCTGCTGGTGCCTCCTGAGCCTGAGCTCTGAAATGTGTGCCCAGAGAAGGCTGTATGTGCCATGTCCTCCAGCCTGAAATAATGGGTGAAGGGTGAAGGTGTGTCCCTGCCCCTCCATCAAGGCAGGTCTGTACCAGGGATGATGAAATACAGAAACACATCTCCTCAGCTCTCCTCTCTACTACTCCCTTTCTGTCGTTGTCTTTCCTGCATTTCTGCCCCTCTTCCTCTGGTACATAAAAACTCATCTCGTGTGTGTCCCTGGGTCTTCCCTTTGCAGCCTGCCACTGAGGTTTTGGGTGAACATCCTGAAGAACCCGCAGTTTGTCTTCGACATTGACAAGACAGACCACATTGACGCCTGTCTGTCGGTGATTGCCCAGGCCTTCATCGACGCCTGCTCGCTCTCTGACCTGCAGCTGGGCAAGGTACAGCCAGCCAGGCTGCTGCTCAGGCAGCCACACACACACACAGGGACGGCTCTGGGTGGGCAGGGAGGGCCTGGCACGGGGCACCAGCCCAGCTCCCTCATGGCCCGCTGGAGCCATGGCCTGGCCTCACACAGCTCCAGTTCGGTTGTCTCCAGGGATGTGTTTTTCCCTTTCTTCCCCACCCCTTTGCTCAGGCTTGAGTTTGAAATTTGCACCTCCTCTGGTAGCCAGGGAGTGGGGACACAGTCACAGACAGGATGGGCACAAGGCAGGGTGTGGGACACCCAGCACGGTGTGCTCAGGGTCTCCATCGGCTCCAGGAGCTGTCCTGCAGCCATGGCAGAGCACCTGCTGACTGCACCGTGTCTGGAACACTTCCTGACCCTGCTGAGCTGCTGCTGCAGCAGACAAACATTTTCTGCTGTTTTCTTAGGCAGGACATGGAACACTGGGCACACGTGGGGGCCAGCTCTGCACGGGTCATGGGCAGACCCCACAGGGGACACCATAACGATCCTTTAAAGCAGTTGAGGGACATTTTAAACTCCTAGTGACAGGATGGAAAATGATGTAGCTCCAGGTAAAGCTTCAGTCACTGTTCTTGGTGATTTCTGCACAGCCTCTCACCGCAGAGAGAAGCCCAGGAGGTGAGCCAGGCTCTGAGAACACAGGCTGTACCTGTCCAGGTGTCACAGGGCAGGCCTGGCCCACCTCGAGGTGTGAGGCTGTCCAGGGCTGTGCCAGTGCCAGTGCCCATCAGCAAACACTGCCACAGCTGGTGTCTCCTCCCGTGTCCATCCCGCCGTGGCCAGCGTAGGGTTGGAGCTGGTGGGCTCAGCACGGCACTGGGGGAGCTGAGCCTGTCCCAAGCAAGCCAGGGCTGTGTGAGCCAGGTGCCATGTCCCACCCAGCCCCACGCAGGGCTGGCCAGCAGCAAGAAGTCCCATGTGCATTTTCCTTCTCTTTTCTCCCACTGCCTTGGCTGAGCACAGTGCTGACATTTGAAACTTCCTGACATAAATACGTTTTATTAAGAAATGCTGTAAATCACCGCCCAGCCCAGAGGCTGATGGTGACAGTGTGTGGCTTGGGGGACAGCCTGAGGTGAGGGGGTGGGCGCTACACCCCCGGCCCCAGAGCTGCAGGAAACTTTTGTTGGGAGAAGTTAATGCTGGAGGAAGATCTAATGAGTGCTTGATTTTTTGTTTGTTTGGGTTTCGGTCTTTTTTTTGTATGTGTTACGCAACATCTACAATTTGTCCTTGTCAAGTGGCAGATGAGGGGAAGAGGGGTCAGCTGGAGTCAGACAGCAGATGGAAACACTTTTCTGGAATACAATAGTATAAGTGAATGAATCGTTGAGTAATGTGGGAAGAATAAATCCTCAGCATAAAAATCAGCTTGCATGTACACGCAATGTATCACTGAGCATTTTCCAGACTGGATTCTTCCCTTGGTTTCAGCACGTTGCTCTCGATACTACAAATGTGAGAGCAGACTCAGTCCATGCATCTACCGTGCACAAGCAGTTAATAAACCAGTGCCCATCTCCTCGTAATAGAGACAGATCAGACACAAATTAAAACATAACTTAAAAAGGAGGCAGCATGGTTTTCCTTTGTGTTTCCAAGGGGAAAAAAATAATACTATGAGCAGGCTCTCTGTAAGTTGGCCATATTCTCATAATGCCTTGTCACTGGGTTTGAAAATAAACTGCTGTGGGATCTGGTGCCCGTTTCCTGTTTCCCCTGCAGCATTAGCCAAGCTACAGATTGCAGCAGCAGATTGGAGTCACCCCGGGCTCCTCTATTCCTGCCTGACAGAGCCAAGTGTGCTGCCCGTGGGCAGAGCCAGCCACTCTCTCCCTGCAGTAGGTCCCCTCCCCTCTCCACCTGTCTGCTCTGGGGAGAGCCCTGCACACGTGTTGGTGTGGCAGGACACGGTGATCTCACTGCCTTTGGTGTCCCCAAGCCTGGGGCCATTCCCCTTGGGGATGCAACAGGAGGCTACTCAGCCAAGTTCATTCCTGGGGTAATGATATCAGGGGGGAAGGATTGCCTGAGGTTAAAATTATTCATGCTGTGTTTGCAAGGAGGGCAGCAGGGTTGTGCCTTCACTGGAACAACCCAGTTGTGTGACTGGGAGGTTAAGGCTGCTGTGTCCAAACTGACATTAATCAAGAGAATTCAGTATTCTCTGTTAATTACTTTATGTGCACTCAGTTTAGGCCAGGCAGGCTGGATTAGCCAATGCAAAATAAATCAAAGCTACATGGAAAATCCAAAAGCAACATTTCAACTGACGAAATTTGGCTTGCGATTGTCTGGCATTGAGCTGATGGATGTTCAGCTGATGAAGGGCAGCAGGACGGTGCTGTGTCTCCACAGGCACACAGTGCCATCCACAGATCCTGGATGTGTCTCAGCCCTTGTGCCACGAGCTGTTCGTGCCTTGGTGCTGCCCAGCACCACGCTCCTCTCTGGCCACAGCTGGCACCAAAGGCAGAGCTGTAGCTGAGGTCCCTGTCTGATGTCAGTGCTCTGGTCAGGCAAACAGGATAAGGTTTTCAGCCAGGAACAGCCCAGTGCCTGAGTTTGGTGTCTCACCTTGCTCTAGGACTCCCCCACCAACAAGTTGCTGTATGCCAAGGAGATCCCCGAGTACCGGAAGATCGTGCAGAGATACTACAAGCAAATCCACGACATGCCGCCGCTGAGCGAGCAGGAGATGAACGCCCACCTCGCTGAGGAGTCGCGGGTAAGGGTGAGAGGATGGGCTTGAGCTGCAGGCTCAGTGTCCTGCAGGAGCCTGCAGCAGCAGGGAATGCACGGAGCCTGCTGTCAGCTACTGCTCAGATGCTGGAAGGAGCACACAGGAAAGGATATTTTCCCTGAAACTTCCACACACAAATTTCATCTGACCTAATTCCAAGCATCTTCAGTTACTGCCAGAGCTGCAGTAAACACCCATGAGTTTGCTTGAGCCTAACTAGCTCTGGCACCACTGGGAGTTGAGAACAAAATTCAGTGCCAAGAAGCCAGGAAGTTTGGACACGGATTTCTGCAGTCCCACAACCACCCAGCCAGCTGGCTCCCAGGCACAACTTGCAGGGACAGCCCTGAGTCCCAGGCAGCCACTGGCAGCCAGCCCTGGTGCCAGCCACAAGAGCTGGAAACCACATTCCAGATTAGAGTCCTGCCAGAGATGCACCGCAGGTTCCTCAAAATCAAACCTTCTCCCCAGCGTGTTTTAGCTTTGGGCACCAAGCAGGACTTTTCTGCTGGTATTCTGCAGTGCAGCTGATGTGCTGCCCCTCCTGTGAAATGGCTTTGGGCACACAGGAATATGCAGTGCTGCCCAGTGTGGGTATTTATAGCTGGCTTTAGAAAGACCAAGACCTATCCTGATGCTAGCAAATGCACCTTCCTTAAAAATCCAGCTGTACCAATGTGACAGTGAAGTCAGCCACTGTTTTTATATGCTCAGTGCCTGCTGGCTGAGATGTAACTCACCTGCTCCATCCTGCTAATATTCTCCCCTCTCTTTTCTGTCTTTATTAAGAAATACCGAAATGAGTTCAACACCAATGTCGCCATGGCTGAGATATACAAATATGCCAAGAGATACCGCTCCCAGGTGAGTGGCTTTTACAGCTCCAGGGCTCTGGGCTGCCTGGGAGGGGAGGAACCATCTCTGCCATAACCCCGAAGACACCTACATCCATCCCACAGGACAGGGATTATCAGGTTATGCATAACTGCAGTACATTTGTAATAGAAGCAGATGCAACTACTCTCTGTCCCTTGGCTGCCAACTTCTTGGAAGAGAAGATTGGCTATTCCCAGCTGAGATTAACGGCATTTGCCTGGGCTGAAGAAAGGCTGCCAGATGTATAGACCCTTCCAGGAGAGCAAAACATGCAGATAAGGTCCACCCCAAAATAGCTTGCACCCGCTGTCGCATCCTGTCCCTCTGCAGTCTGTGGGCTGGTGCTGTGCTCTCAGCTCTGTCACAGTGCATTTTTGCCATGCACCACTTCACTCCCAGCCCTGACCAGGAGCCCAGGAGAACAGGGGTGCAGGGGGTGTGAGCACAGGGGCTGTGGGGAAGGGTGGGCTCACTCCTTTGGAGCTCTGGCTGGGATTTGGGCTTCATAGGTGTGGTGGGGGGAGCTGGGCTGGCAGGTGGGCACCCCAGCTGCCTCAGCACCATGCCTGCCTGTGTCTCCACAGATTGTGGCTGCCCTGGATGCAAACCCCACGACAAAGCGCACCCAGCTCCAGCACAAATTTGAGCAAGTGATTGCACTCATGGAGGACAACATCTATGAGTCCTGCAGTGAAGCCTAGGCCAGCTGCAGCCCTGGAAGTGACCTTTCTTGCAGCACAGTGCCACAAGGGAACCTGCTTCAGCCGCAGGCAGACCTTGGTCATACTCAAACCAGCCTGTGGAGGGGGTGGGCCTGGCCATGGCTAAAAGTTTGCCTCACTTCACAAGAAGCCACAAGACACCTTTCTGAGCAGCTAAAACTCCTCTGGTCTGCACTGTGGCACCCATAATTTATTTGCTGTTGCCAGCCAGAAATGGAGGCATGGCCCTTGTGGCAAGCTCAGTTCTCCACTTTCCCCTTGGTCAGCACTCCATGCATCCCTGTGCGTGGTTCCTCAGGATGGGGCTGCAGAGGCTGGAACAACAGACACAAAGCAGAAAGGTCACCTCAGGGAGTAATGACCACAGACAGCAAAGACCATTATGGCCCGAGCTCCCACTCCATCCCTCCAACATCCTTGTTTTTCCAACACCAGGGACTCTTATCAGCTGTTCACTATCTGCTGCATTCTGTGTATATTTGTGCCTTTTAATTTTTGTACTGTATGTGTAAACATAACCACTCCTCCATCTGAGACCTGGGCAACGCAGGAACTCGGGGCTGAGACAAAGCAGTTGCTTCCCAAGCAGCTAAGGCATGGTGAAAGCACTTTATCCCTAATGGAGACAGGAGTGTGGGAGCTGCAGGGAGCACAGGCTGTGTTAGCAGCAGGGCTGTTCTGCCTTTCCTGGGCTCTCGTGCACGGTGAGCTGCAGTGCAGTGGGGAGGGGACACTCCCCAGCAGCCAGGTGGTCACAGGCACGCTCCTGGACAGGGTGGGGGGAGCACTGAGCCCCTCACTCCTGCCCTGCTGGCCCCACACGTGTCCATGGCACTGCACCACCTCAGCCCCAAACACACCACTCGTGAGAGCCTTCTGACAGCAGCCTCAGGCCACACACAGGGCAACGCCAGGCAGCACTGCCTGCCTCTCCCTGTGACCATCACCAAACACGAGGCCAGTCCTGCAGGTGTCTCCAAAGCAGCTTGTTCTGCTTGCTTTGGGCCCAGCTCTGTGGCTGCTACCTGAGAGTGGGGCTTGGCTGCATGGCCAGCCTCTTTTCAGCCCTGAAAGACACAGGGACCAGACCCAGCTGTGTCAGCAGCAGTGAAACAGGCCAGCAGAGCATCTCCAGCACCAGCGCTGCAAACTGCGGCGGAGTGTCTCAGCTCAGGCTGGGCTCACTGGCAGGGTCCCAGTGGCAGACAAACGGAACTTGCCTGAGTGCCCCCCAGCTTGGTGGCCTGTTCTCCCTCCTGCAGCCTGGGGAGCTGACTGCTCTGGTGCCCTGTGTCACACAGCCCCTGCAGAGGCTGGACACAGCCAGCACCACATGTTCCCAGTCAGCATTCCTGCACAGACAGCATCCCTGCCCACAGGGCTGACCACCACAGCTTGAACTGCCAGACAGGAAAGAAATACAGTTACTACCTCACTGCAGGAGGGTGTAAGGGAAGCCTCTGTTCGTCATCCAGCTGGCATTGGGTGAATTTGTCCACCAAAACTCCTGGGTGATTCAGTGCCATGGACAGGTGGTCTCCATGCCATCATTTCCAGTAATGCCACATTTGTCAGAAAACAGAACATCAGAGTTGTGTATGTGTACATAGATATCTATTTTAAAACGAACAGTAGACTTTATCCAGTATGTTAAAAGGTGGGGGGGAGGGGAGGGAAAGGGGAGAACAGAGTTTTTTTTAAAAAAGGATACAGAAAAAGTATGTACACTGTGGAGGTCCCAATGTCTTTGCTGAGGATGTGGCTTCAGAATAGAAACTCTAAGAATGTAGCTGGGCTACATTTTATTTTGAAAGTGATTTCACAAAAATTTCTTGATGTTTTTGTCTTTTAGAAACTGTGAATAGCTGCCAGAGACGTAGGCAGGCCCAGCAGAGGAAAGGTCAGGGTGAGAAAGGACCAAGGTAGCAGGGAAAGTTGAGCTTGGCTGGAGGAAGGGAAAGGGCCATGGAGCTATTGCCCCATGTTTTTTGTTACAGGGGAAGGATACAGGTGAGCCAAGAGTAAATAGAGTTTGCCTCCAGGTGCTGTGGCTGGGCCATGTATTGGAGCTATTGTTTTATTATTTAATTTTTTCCAAAGCCAAAAAGAAAAAAAAATTAAAAAAATAAAAGGTAGTTGCTGCAACCATTTAAAGGAGCAACTCTAGCAGAGGGTTTGTAGTGTTGTCTTGAACCTCCAAGCCCTTTGTAAGATGTTTTTAAACTTTGGCACGTGTTGTGGGTGTAGTGCCCTTACCTGCTGTGTAGTGGAAGTGGCAGACTCCTGGCAAAGCCTATCTTTGTAATAAAACAAGGTGCTGAACCTACGACGTGTGATTCCTGCCAGGCACATGGGGAGGACACTCGCACAGGCAAGTTTTGAATATGCAAGACAGACCACGTATGGGGTCAGCAACCCAGGGACAAGAGCTTTGTACCCCTCAGGGCTCTCCACACACCACTCCTACAGCCCCAGTTCCTTCCCAGAGCAGGCACAGGAGGGGACACATTGGCACAAGGACAGCAGCACCTGACCTCACCACCGATGGGCACATGAAGAGCAGTAACCCCGCAGAAGCAGCTGTGGCCAGGCACCCTCACCTCATCTCCCTGCACTGCCAGCCTCGCCTGCAGCTTCAGCACCCTGACACCAGCTGTGGCCCAGGGCCCTTAATAACCATGGCATTGCTAAATCTTCCTCCTCCCCTTGTAAAAGCTGTGCTTTCCAGACACCAGGGGGATTTCCTGTTTCCACTAGGAAGTGGATTCTTTGCAAAGCTAAATCCAGCCAGTAAATTATTTGGCTTCTCTCAAAGCAAGAGGGCTTTGCCTTTCACACTTGGTGGCAGGTGAGAGGGAGGACACAGCTCCTGCCTGGCATTGTTGGGGACATTGCCACACAGATGAGTGGTGCTCGTGAGGCACCCCATCTGAGAATCCAGTGAACTCTGCTCTGTTACTGCTGTCACATTCCCCACCCTGTTCCTGGGAACACACAAGTTCCCATTCCATTAAAGATGGAACACAGTCAAGACTGAAGTCTTAAGAGAAGTTAGTTTGCTCAGCTCTTGCTTAAGCCTCAAAGCAAGGCCAGGAGCCTTGGAGGGCAATGGCAAGGCCAGTTGCAGATTAGCAAAATCCTCTTTAGAAAGAGTTTTGCTTCCACTTATTTTCTCCCACCCAGGAGGAATGTAACCCTTTACACAATCAGCATGTCCTTCAGAAGGACCCTGCTCTGGGCAGAGCCAGAGAAATTCAGGCAATTGAAGTTATTAAATGGAAGCATGATACACTCACCCACAAGAGCTCACAAGACAAGTTTGTAGGTGAGAACTCTGACATAGACTGGCAATAAGAGCACAAGCTGTGCTGGAGGCTTCAGTAACATCCCAGACTTGGTTTTTGAGCCCTAAAACACCTCTATATTCCTCTTACCATAGTTAAAGCACAGGCTGCTTCATCTCTACTGGGAGACACTTGCCCACAGCACGCACCCAGACCTGCCACGCCAGTGCTCCTGTAATCCCAGCTCAGCCAGGCATTAGCACAAGGGCAGCCAGGACAGCAGAGGGCTGGACACCTCACACAGGCTCTGGGCACCATGGCTCCACACAGCCCCAGCCAAGCCTGAGCTCTGTTCCTGGGGATGTCGGCGTGCTGTGTCCCATGGGTCTCAGGGTCCCTGCCCATCACCTGGCACACTGTCAGCCTGCACACATACTGCCCCCAAACCCAGCAGCCCCTTGGCACCACAGCTGGGGACACATGGGGACAGAGAGAGCACCTCTCCACGAGGGCAGGCAAAGCAGCCCCCTGCAGCACCAGCTCACCACCATGCCATGCAGGCTGAGGACACAGCTCAGGGATGTCAGCACAGCCATGGAAGCAAAGGGACCCACAACAGTCACAGCATGCCATAAAGCAAGTAAAGACACTTTATTAGAATTAGATGAATACAGGGTTAGAACCTGTCCTAGGGACTGAAACCAGCCCAGACCCCAAGGGCCTGGGGCCAGCTGAAGCAGAGCTAAGCTCACTATGGAGCCTTTTTGTCTGCTGCCACGGGGGCTGCCTTCTTTGGCCTGGCCTTCTTCCCCTGCCGAGCTCCTGGAGTCACCCGGGGCTTCTTTGCCTGACCTTGACCTTCCTGTGCCTTGGGGGCATTCTGCTGTGCCCTCTTTTGTGCCTTCCCCTTGCTCTTTCCCCTGGGGACTTTTTGGGGCTCCTTCACCCCAGCACTTGCAGAGCTGTCGCTGCTGTCACTGTCACTCCCTCCTGTACTCTCAGCAGCCAGGGCTGTGCTGGGTCCTGAGCGTCCTTTTTGGGGGGCTTGGTGGTGGCTGGCAGCTTTTAGGGGCCCTGCAGGTGCCGTGCCATGAGCCTGGGGCTGCTTTGCTTTATCACTCCTGGGCTTCTGTGCTGCTTGAGGCTTGGCCTGCAGGGAAGAGAGGAAAGCAGCTCAGGGTGTTGCTATGCCATGAGCCCCCCTACCCTACTGCTGGCCCCCACTCACCTTCCCAGGCTTTGCCTTTGGCTGCTTGGTGGCTGCTGCCTGCTGCTTGGTGGCACCTGTGAAGAGGGGCTGAGTCCAGGCAGGGCCAGGCAGTGTGAGTTTGTTCACAGCACCAGCAGCCCTTTCTTACCTGGCTGTTTTGCTCCAGCCACGGGGGCCTGGTGGGCCTTGGTGGTTCCTTTCTGTCCCGTCTTTTGGGCCTGTCCGCTGTCAGGGTCTGCCTGGCCCGGCTGCTGCTTGTGCTGCGGTTTCTTGCGGGCTAGCTGGAGGTGAGAGGGGTGTCAGCAGGGCCAGCAGCGCCTCAGCCCCAGCCCTGTGGCTCCAGCTGCCCTTGCTCACCTTGAAGGTGCCAGTGGCCCCTACAGCAGAGGAGTTCCGGGGCCGCACCAGCTCCCCGCAGCTCAGCCCCTTGCTCAGCGCCTGCTTCAGCAGGTACTTGAGGCGGATGGGGTCCACACTGGGGTACTTGGCCTGGATGAAACGCTTGATGGCCACAACAGAGGCACCCTTCTTCTCATCGTGGGCCCGCAGAGCCTCTTTAACCATCTGCAGGGTTGGAGGGTGCTGGGCCTGGCAGCGCTGGGCTACACCAGAAGCTTTGGCTGCTAAAAGAGGGATCATTTGGGACTGGAGTCCAGTCCTGAGACATTCACACCCCCAGCAGCCTCAAAACCCCCAGAAGCCAAGAGCCACAACCCTGCTCATTCCTATAGCCCCCCAGGGACCACAGCCACCACAGGTCAGAGCCTGAGCCCAAGCTCCAGCTCTGAGGATCCCCACCACTTGCAAACTCTTTACCTCTTGGCTCCATAGCAGCACACGAACCCAGGCAGGCACAGGCCCCTCTCCACAGCACCACAAGCCCTACTACCACATCCAGCTCACTTCCATCCAATTTATCTGATGAACAGCCTGGCTGCAGGTGCTAGTTGGCAGCTGCTAATTCCCTGGTGGAAGCCCTGGTGGAAGCCAGGATCTGGAAGTGGATGGTCCTTTGCCAAAGCTTTGTGAGGGGCTGGAGTTGGAGAAGGAGCACACCTAAGCAGAGGGTTTGGGGAAGGATGAGAGCTGGGGCTTTTGCAGGCTGATCACCCCGAACAGGCAGACAAAAGGTGTCTACCTGCTGCAAGGTGGGTGTTGAGTGCTGTGATTGCAGCTTGCTGACAGCTCTTGCTGTGGGGTGCACAAGGAACCAGCCCGGAGCAGGGGGCCCGCCCAGACCCATTGCCAGTGTGAAGGTGGGATGTGCTGTCTTTACCAAGTATGGCCTCACTAGGAAATGGGACTCTGATAATGGTGGTGGGTGCTGCAGATTCCACAAGTGAGCGGAAGAAAATGAGGAGCTGCTTGGTGAGCCCGCAGAGACAGGAGAAGCAACACTCCTCTGGTATCCTCAAGTGTCACAAGCAGGACAACAATCCGCCCCCACCCACTGAATCCCATGTTCAGGGGAGAGCACTCCCAGCCCTGGACATGGGCAGCCACGCCACTTCCATGACTCCTCCATGCAGGCACCTGTGCTTGTGAGGAGAGCCTGAGTACAACACCAATGGCAGTGCAGATGTCCTCACTGCAGGGACCATCCACCTCAGGATTTTGTGTGCACTGTCCATTGGAAATGTGAGGAAGTTGTAAGGCAGGGTTACATGATGGCAGGACTGGCTCATGGCCATCTCAGCAGGCCACAGCAATGCACCTGAAAAGCGCTGCCCACAGAGACCCTTGTCAAGATCTGTGCCACCTCTTGAGCTCAGGGGCCAGATCCTGGCTGAGGTGCCAGTAGGAGCCAGGTCTGGAGCAAGGAGCTGGGAGACAGACCCATTGCCTGGAGCCCCACATGTCCTCCTCCTCTGCAGACCAGCACCAGCCTGTTTATTGCTTCATTTCCAGTCCAATTCTGAATTCCCCAGGAAGGGGACAGTGGGGGCACAGGAGAGCTGCTGCGGCTGGCACCAAATAAGGTTTGGGTGCATTTCCTCATCCTGGATCCATCCATCACCTCTCTGGTAGCTCTGTGATGCCTCTGGCACCCGGGTGGGCTGGCAGGAGGGTGACAAACCCCTGCTTGCCCCTAGCACCACCAGCAGCAGCCAGGTGGCACAGTGTAGGGACAGACTGCGGGCTTGGGGCCAGGCCTTGTGCCACGGCTGGTGCTCCATGGGCAGGAGAACCACAGTGCCAGGCATCACCACTCTCCTGTGGGGCACAGCCTCACGGACAGCAATAAACTCTGAATCCTTCCTCCTCTTCCCTCCAAAACCACCTCCCAGATTTGAAGAACATGAATCAGACAGCCTAAACACTGAATTATTCATAAAACTCTAATCTTTAGATTTCACTGAATATGCAGAAGTATCGATTAAAAAAATAATGAGAGAATTGTACTTGCAAATTGCTCTTTATTAAGGGTTTAACTCGCATGGGCTCTATACATTCCCTATTAGTACTTGCAAAGCTGCATAGGATTAGAAATCAGAGAGGATAATAATGTACAAAAATAGTTTCAAATGTTGATAACGCTGAACAGTGAGAAAAACATCTTATTTGTATAACTGAACTAAAAATAAAAATGAAGAACGCTGCTACAATTGCAATATGCCATCTTGCAGTGCTTCGAACATATGTTGGCGTGGCTGAGCCATATGCTGCCGGGTCCTGCCTGCTGCGGCGTGCAGGAGATCAGCCCTGTGCCCAGCAAGCCTCCCGAGCACCAGAGCTGCCCAAAACCTCCTACTGGGCCAAACTGACTGCAGCCAAAACGGGGAGGGGCGTGGGCAAGCTTGTTGGGGGCTTGGCCCTAGGGGTCCAAAGATGCCTGAGGAAGAGAGATGGGACTGCAGGGAAGGGGTGCTGGGGGCCATGGAGCAGAGCTGCTGCTGAGGGTGCAAACTCTGTCCGTGTGCTGCTGTGCAGCGCTGGAGGACTGAGCACAGAGCTGTCCTGGAGCCACTCGTGGCTGTGCCATGCTGGCAGGGCCCTCTGTGCCACCTTCCTGCCAGCAGGATCTGTGCACTGGTGTCTGTCCCATCCCCCTGGAGGAATCACAGTGTCTCCCAGGACTCACGGCAGATGGGACAGGGACAGGGCTGGGAGCATCTGGCAGAGCTGGGGCACTTTGCAGCAGCCAAACCTGCTCTGAGCAGAGAGAGCACAATGGGCTGAGAGACTGGCAGGACTGGCTAGGATCCATCTCTGGCAAAAGAGCCAGAAAGTGGCCCCAGCTCTGGCCCCAGCAGCAGCAGATGGGGCTGGGGTGTCAGGGTGGGTGGAGGGAGGCAGGCACAGCTCTGCCATGGCCCAGCAGAGCTCTCTGACCCAGTCCGCTCTCAGACAAGGGGCACGAGCTCTCAGCAAGTCAACAGAAACACATGGATTTTCGCCAGAGGAGCTAAGCCTTTGCATTTTAATTACAAAATGTGCGTACACATTTTCAGCCTTGTTCCCAGGGTTCCTAGTGCCAGGAGCGAGGAGCCTGTCCCACGGGGCCTTGGCCATGGTGAGCAGGGGCAGGACGTGGCGGCGGTGGGGCTAAGGTGCCCCCAGGGCAGCACCCCAGGGACTGGCTGCTCCCATGGGGCCTATGCAGGAGAGACCTGGCTGGTGGAGACGGACGAGGTCTCTGTCTTGCCAGCAGATGTGTCCTCGTCACCCAGAGGATTCTTTCCACAGCAGAGGGTTGTGATCATGCAGTTACGGAACTGGGAGAGAGGGAAGCCCAGGATGAGCCAGCAGGACACCACACAGCTCTAGCTGCAGAGCTGTCTTTAAACCCAGCAGAGCTGCTTGGAAGAAGCCCCGGGTACTGCAGGAACTGTGTCTGTATGGAGTCTCCTGCCCCACTGTCTGCTTCCCATCCCATCTACTGCCAGCCCTGCCTGCTCCCATCCTGGCTCCTGCACCATCCAGCACCTGCATTAATTCAGTGGAATGGTCTTGCATTTGTGAGATCTATGCAACACCAAGGATGACCTGCACAGCTCATTTCCCATGTGCCAGGACTCGATCTCCTGGAAACAATCCCCCCTCCAGACCACTGGCACCCTGAGATGCTGTAACTCTCTGGCAGCTGTTATAAAGAGAAACACAAAAGAGGAGTTGCGTGGCAGCCTGCCAGTTACCTGTTTGTTCATGACGATGTAGATGACAGGGTTGTAGATGGCCGAGCTCTTGGCAAAGAATGCTGGGATGGTCATGAAGATGGGCCCGAAGTCTGACCCCTGGTTGGTGAAGATGTAGAATGCCACACTGGCGTAGGGGACCCAGCAGATCAGGAAGGAGATGACCATGATGATGACCATGCGAGTCACTTCTTTCTCTGCCTTCTGGGTGGTGGCAGACTCCTGCTGCTGGGCAGCAGCCTGTGGGCAGAGGGGAATGGAAACAGGGGGACTCAGGGGCAGGGTCAAGCTGCTCATCTGGAGTTTGCTATTTCCCTCTTCGTGGATGGCTAGGCTGGCCCCTGGAGGGCCCTCCTTGTCACCATTCCTGAGGCTGGTGTGGGCCCCTTGCCAGCACTGGGGACAGGGGTAGCCCTATTGGCCACTGCACCGGCAGGTACCCACCTCCTTGACAGTGCAAACCAGGTTCCCATAGCAGAAGAAAATGATTGCCAGCGGGATCATGAAGTGAACCACAAACATGTAGATGACAAAAGATTCATTGTTGACCTCTGGCTTGAGGGTGTAGTAGTCGATCCCACATGAGCACTGCATGCCCTCGGGGATGTATCTGCAAGGTGAGCCCAGCAGGTCAGCACCCAGCAGAGGAGACTGGCTGAGCCACAGCTGAGCCACCAGCCAGGCTCCCACACCCCTGACACCGGCTCCAGTGCCTTCCCTACCTGGACCAGCCGAAAAGTGGGGGAGCTGCACATGCCAAGGCCATGATCCAGGAGAAGGCAACGCCCATGATGGCATGGTTCTCCCCGAAGCGGAAGTTGCTCATGGGCTTGCAGACCACTACGTATCTTTCGATAGCCAGGACCACCAGTGACCAGAGAGCAATTTCACCTGCACCAGAG
The DNA here is from genome assembly GCA_009812075.1 of Sialia sialis. Lineage (NCBI taxonomy): Eukaryota > Metazoa > Chordata > Aves > Passeriformes > Turdidae > Sialia > Sialia sialis. The sequence continues at coordinate 20,394,881 of VRYO01000638.1, read as the reverse complement.
AGAGGGACAGAAAGGAGCACAGGGACTTTGAGCAACAGAAAATAAAAACAACTGGATGGCAGCATGAGGCCTCCTCACACTGATGCTCCTCAGGACAGCCCCTGGCAGCAGCCTAATCTCCACCGTCGATTCAGAAAGATAAATGAAGAACAATCAAGGGCAGATGTGGTAGGACAGTGTGAGAAGACCCCTTCTCACTGTACTGCTGACCCACAGGAACCACTTTGCTGCAAAGTTTTGAGAGTCGTGGCTGATCCCACCATCCATCTCAGACTTGCACCTGCAAGCCTGTGCTCACACTCTGATGTGCAGCAAGTGCCTATCATCCCAGGGCTTCCCTCACTGCCCAAGCTTCCCAGGAAACTTGTGCTCAAGGACCAAACCAGTCAAACAGTAGCTGTCGCTGAAGGCTAGACCGAATGGAGGACGGCATTTTTAGACACACAATTTCTGTTTGACATCTGTTTGGTTCCGTATCACGATGGCATGGGGAGGAGAGCTGGCTCTGCTTGCCTCCACCACCATGCACCACACCAGAGCCAATGGCACACTCAGCCCTGCAAAATGGGAGGAACAAAATTGTCATCTCTTGAGTCAGAAAGTGAGCCAGGAGATGCGCAAATCCAACGACTGCAAAATCTGCTTCAGGCTGCTTTTCATTGCTGCACTCTGGTTCTCAGGATACTGAGCAGCTGGCTCCCAAAATAACACTTTTTTTAAAAAAGTGTCACTTGTCCTACCCAGAAACATGGCAAATGGCCTCATCAGCAGCAGATCAAGGACATTACAGGCACCATGTTTTTCAAGATCATCTGTGTGTTTTCCCTCCCAGTACTAAAATCCAGGGAAATTCCTGTCAGAAGACATTTGAATATTTGGAAAACTTACCGCCCAGTGTGGCAAAGAAGCCTTCGATGTAGCACCCTGTAACTCCAAAGACAAAGTAGCCATTCATGGAGGTGTACATGGTGGTTGTGAAGCCTCCAAACACCATGAAGAGGTCGGCGACCGCCAGGTTCAGGAGGATGTAGTTTAGAGGTGTGCGGAGCTTCTTGTGCTGGATGGTGACATAGAGAGTGAGGAAGTTGATGGGGAAGCCCAGCAGGATCAACATGAACATGTAGGCAGCCAGCGCCGAGAACTTCCAAGGCTCAGCCAGGTAATACTGGGGGTACTCAAAGGGGCTCCGCACCACCCCGGTCTTGTTGGACATGGGCACGTAGAAATCTTGGCCTTCTGTCCCGTTCATGGTTGCGGTGTGTGAGGTGCTCTCTGCTCTTACTCTGGGAGTTCTTTTGTGGAAGGAAGAAATTGCCTCTGGAATGGAGCTCCTGCCACCTCTCCGCCTTGCCTGTCACCCCAAGGAGAACCAGTTAAACTCTCCCCCACAGGGCACCTCTTATAAAGTGCCCCCAGGGTAAGCTCCAGGCACTGGTGTCAGCATGATTAGGGTTTAGAGAATTATTAATCATAATCATCCCAGGGTAATTGGCTTTCCTGGGAAGGTGTTAAGGTGACATCAGTTTCTGGCCAGCACTGTCATTGCTGGAGACCACGGCTCATGGTCACACATATGGAGAGGTAGCTCTGCACTGCTGCGTTCATTTGGAGGGGCTCACACCAGGCATAGACTCGCTATTCCTTTCCTTTCCCCCTAAAAGCAGGGCCATGAGTGGTTCAAACCCCAGGACTGTGGGTTTGGGGGCTGGAAATGGTGGCCAGGCTGGGCAGCTGTGGTGTGGTGTGGTCCCTTGGTGACAGAGCAGGGTCCCAGTCCCATTCTCACAAGGTGACATGGGTCTGTGAGACCAGCCAGTCCCCACTGCAGAGCCATCCATCCCTGTGGGAGGCTGCAGAAGCAGCATGACCAAACCTCCTTCCACATGCTCCAGCCACCTCGCTACTCGGGATTTGGCTGTGGAGGTTTGACCACCACTGTGAAACACTTGGTGCACTGGGAGGTTACCAGTTGTGCCACCTCCCCCGTGCCTGTCCTTGTATCTCATTATTATAAATAGGTGTTATTCCATCTGTCCTGGGCTGGAATCACTTTGCAATGGTGCTGAGAAGGCTGCTGGACCAAGGCACTGATGGGAGGTTCAGAGCTGAGGCCAGTGCTCAGATTCGTGCTGGTTGACAGACAACCTCAGCTTCCTCAACCCTTGCATAATCATCAAACCCTACAGGGAAGGCTCTGGTTGGAGCCTTCTGTGCCCCCTGTGTCTCCTGACTCACCACTCTGTGCACTCAGTTGTGCTTGAAACATCCCTTGTGCCAAAGAGCAGCTGAGTTAAGCGGTGTCTTTGCTTCATTTTCCAGAGGCAGTGGCACAAAACGTACAGGAGGTGAGCACAAGGAGAGACTGCCCCTTTGTAGGTGACAGGGGCTGGAAGGGAGCTGAGCAGCCACCTCCCCTTGCTGTTTTGGCTGCACTGAGGGCTGAGCTGAGCACTCCTCACTGCCAGGAGCAGGTGAACGTCAGGGCCTCATCCAGTACAGCAGGATGCACCAGAGCTGCTGGGGCAGAATTTCATCTCCTCTTGGCTTTAATAAACTTTCTCCAGTCCTGGCCTAGTTTTTGCCAGTGTTCCTTGTGGGTTAGTTTACCAATAAGTTTAATGGAAAAAGCACAAGGCTCTGTACTCTCCTTGGAGCAGAGACCAAGCTGGGAAACCTGTCCTCTAAGTGGGGAAGGTGGAAGGAGCTGAAGTGCTGGCACCACAGACTAGGGCAGACCTTGCTGGCAGCCCCACGGCCTCTGGACCGTCCCAAAGGTCTTCCTTCACCTTAGCAGGAAAACACCAGGTCCTCACACATACTCTGCTCACCCTAAGTCCCTCTCAATTAATTTCTCACACTTGTTGCCAAGGCCAGAGCAGTACCACTTTCTAACTGCAAATGCAGCTCTTTACACTTGTACCTCAGCACACAGGGATTAAAGGTTTATTTCCTAAAACACTTTAAGCTGATGCAATAAGCCACTGCTGAGGTAGCAGCTGCTGTGCAGAGCTTAGGGCTGGTGTGCGTCACCACTGGATGCAGCAGTGGGACAGCTGAGAGTGAGAGGAAGGGGGCCAATTCCTCACAACAGCTTCCCAACAGAGAGCTGTGGTGGGACCTCTGGTACCTCCAGGGACTCCTCAGCATGAAGCCAGCTGGTGGACTCATGGCACGGGGCAGCCTGGACTAGAACACCTTCATCACGTTAGAGACATGGAGAGTGTGCCGGCAGAGAAAAGCCCAAAACACTTTTCAAAGTTAGACTGTATTCACAGAGTTGTTTAAAAAAAAAAACATCGGTCCATTTTGTTTCTGTGTCACAGCAAACCCTTTCTCTTCTTTTTTATAATTTTTCATTCCCACCGGTTCTGCACAGTTCCAGGAGGAGCTGAATTCCACCCTGGCTCCCATCTCAAACAGCATTGTTTATCCATGTCAATAGCAGAGTCTTCACTGCAAACAGTGACAGCTGAGTCAGAAAGCAGACAAGCTGTAATTAGAACAGAATGTTTTTAAAGTGGTAAATCAAGCAAACTTGGTCAGGAACCACTGAGGGGCTCGGACAGCCGGCAGTGTGATTGCAGGGGCTCCTTTTGCAGAGGAACTGGCGCAGACACACATCCCATTCAGTGCAGAGTGCTGTTCCCCTGGGAGCTGCCCTGCCAGCACCGACACCTCAGCTTGTGTCATTTCCCACCCAGGGTAGAGGCTGCCATCACAACAGAGCTCCTGGCAGCATGGCACAACTCGGACTGGATTAAAGGCAAGAGCCACAGCACTTCCCAGCTCCAGCCAAGCTGCTTCCTACATGAATCTTCCTACTGCTGGGAGCGACCCTGTGGCCATCCTGGTGAGGTTCCCCTGCGCAGGGAATCCCTGTTGGTGTCACTGGCACAGAGCTCCCTTCCCTCCAGCAGCGTGGGGTGCTGTGCTGGGGTCTGAACTGGCGCTGGGAATACAGAGTGCTCTCCATCCTCCCAGGCCAGAGCAGGGCTGGGAGCACAGGGACAGACCTGGGACAGCTGGACAAAGGAGTGTGCCGCTCCAGATGATGTTGTGCTCCAAAATAAAAGCTCCGGGGAAGGGGGAGGAAGGGAGGATGTTGTGTTTGTGGTGTTTGCCTTCCCAAGTGACAGTTACTCACGCTGAGCTCTGCTCTCCAGGAAGCAGGGAATAAATTCCTTCTTGCTTTGCTTTGCTCGCACACAGAGCTCTGCTTCAGCTATTAAACTCTTTATCTCCACACAGAGTTTCTTGGCTTTTGCTCTCCTACTTCCTGCCCAGTGCTGTGGGACAGCGAGCCAGGGCTGCCTGGGCTGATGTCCCCGTGTGTTGTGTCCCCACACGAGGCTGCAGCAGAGCAGGGCTCTGTCTCGCCCCACCTGCACACTGAGCGCGCCTTGGGCTCAGGACTGACACTGGGGACACCCTGCTCACAGCCCTCCATGGCACAGCACGGAGCTCAGGTGTGCACCTTAACCAGGTGAATTCCTCACAGGTTCAGCCACCACCTGCCCCAGGGTGTCTGTGAGATGCCCCCAGAGCCAAGAGTAGTGAAACTCCTCAGATTATATTTGGGGGGCTCTAGATGCTGCTTTGGTCTAAATGGAATAGAAAGGAAAAATAAATTCAAGATCAGAAGCATAAGTGTTATAATAAATTAGGGGACAATAAATAGTGAAAAATAGTCTATTTATTTGAAGATCTGTCAATAACTAGTGTGTGTTACAAAGCACAATCTGGAGTAAAAACTACTACTCAAAGGCTGAACTTGATCCTAGAAACATTCCTGTAAAATTCTGTGGCAATTCAGCTGCTTGCCTGGAAAACCCAGAGCACATTCACAAAACTCAGACATTTTAACTTAAAAAAATAGTTACAATTCTTCAACTTGTTCCACTCTTACATACAAAATGAGACAAGATGACGTAACTAATTATTACAAAAGCTCTACAGGACTGAGAAGTGTCTTGCCAAGCCAACAGGGGAGTTTGTTGTTGAGGTAAAAGCCTGGTTTTCTTCATTGGTTTGATTCATCTATTCTCCTCCGACAGAATGGACAGCAATTATGCTGGAGTATGAGAAGCTCATAGTCTTCTGTGTGAAACATCTGCAAATTAGGAACAGATTTAAAACAAGTTAGCCTGTACCCTGCTCAAAGAAAATGCAAACTGAGCTCAATGGCTGCTCAATAGCACAGACATTCTGGAACTACCATCACAGAGAACTGTTCCTCTTGCTCTCAATCACCTGAGATCCTACAGCCTGGAAGAGAGCAGCAAGCACTGCAGAGACCTCTGACAGTGCTGCTGAGAAGGCACAAAGCCCTTAGCTACTTTTGCAAAAGGATGGACAATCAGGCAGCTGTGTAAGCAAACACGACTGAATTCCAGCATTTCAAAAAGTCATTTCTGAGCGAGGCAGGAGCAGGACTGAACCACAAGGTAACATCACTGACTGGTTTTCCTTGCTAGACCTCTAGACCAAGTCAGAGACAGAGCAAAAGGAAATAAATACAAACAGCTTGTGTTGGTCAGCCATGGTTTCCTCAAGAGGCTCTGACTTGCTGTCAGGGCAACTTCTCCAATCCTTGGCTATGGCCAAGTCTGCCAGGGCAGCTGTGTGTCTCACGGCTCAGAGCTGGGGTTTCACTGCTCTGTCTCTGCCTTACCCAGGGCTTTGCTGAGTACACTTTAGAGTATGAGGTTTCCAGCACGGTTTCATCCACCAGGCTGAGCAGGGGGCAGTACCTGGAAGCAGGACGGGCACATGGTGATGGAGGCGTCGGGCAGCAGCGAGCGGTAGAACTGCCAGCGCAGCGGGCGCGGCCAGCGCTTCACCAGCACGTCCCTGCGGCTCATGGAGCGCAGCACGGCGCGGCTCACCACCACGGGCACGAACTGCGAGCCGCCCTGCTGCAGCAACAAACACCACGGTTACCGACGGCATGCCCTGCAGCTTTTGGCAGCTGCTTTACCAAGCAAAGTAAAATTCAGTAAAGACGCTAAGGCAGAACTGGCCCGAGCCTTGTCCCACCAAAGTCCCCGTCACTTTTATCAAAACCTCCACCAACAACAGCAGCACCCAGCCACATCTGTTTCCAGTGAGCTTCCCTTGTCTCTAACTCAATTCCTTGCAAATAACAGCCACACTCACAGTCTCTACGAAACCCTCACCGCACAGCCTGCTCTGTAGATCTGTTGCTGCACAACCAGTGCACAGTGAGGAAACAAAATTCTAGGAGTGTTTGCTTTAAAATATTTGTTGTTTTGTGAGGCTTTTGTTTGGTTGAGGTTTTTTTGTGTGGGTTTTGCTGGTTTGTTTGTTTTGAACATTTCGTTTGTGTTCTTAAGGGAGGAGTTAACTGGTTAGTCCACTTCCCTCTCAAGTGCCATCCCCTTTCCCAGTCCCCTGCTCTGCAGCTCTCTTTGTACCACACACACACCAGAAGAGTGGCTTTATAAAGTAAAATTTTCTGTTATTTTCTGTTGGACACAGGTACAGTTCTTACCTCAAAGCTCAGTTTTGCTGTGAAGGGATCACCATCCTCAATAATATCTGCACTGTCATCAAACTTCAAACTCTGAGTATCTGGAAGCATGTCTTAAGGAAGGACAAGAATTCCTGTAAAACTGGCTCTGCTTAGCATAGCCAGCACTGACAGAATCAGCATGAGAGAATCCCAGCAGGACCAGTGCCCTTGCTGCTTCAGAGATCTCCAACTGTGGCAGTGCCAGGTCATTACAAAAGTACCAAGAAGGCCCTGCTGGGGTTTCCAGTGACTGGGGAAGTTCATCACTGCAGCTGCTGTAGAGCAGCAAGACTGACCACAGCCAGGCATGACATCAGCTCCTACCCTCGCACAGATGACAGAGCAAAGGAAGCAATCTAGTGGAGTTACATTTTTGGGCAGCTTTAGTCAGAGTTGGTGTGTTCTTGTGCATTACTCTACATCTCATATTCCAGAACCCTGACAGCAACTGGGAGCTCTGGATGCCAAAGCATTCCAAACCAGATCTCAACAGCAACAGTTGTGGAGTGCTACTTCCTTTGGCTTGAGAGAAGGCAGCCTCTAAAAGAAGCTGCTATTGGAAGCAACATGCTCCAGACTCCCCTCATCCTTGTCAGAAAGCAGGTCACACAGACTAGGTAAAGCATGGCATTCCACTGTTAAAAATAAACATTACGCAGGATTATAAATAAATTGTCCTGATGGAAAAGCATCCTGACAATATTGGGTTTAGTTAAACCATATTTTGGTTGGTACACTAACAGAACAAAGATGCAATTGTACTTAAATCAGTCATATCACAAAAGGAAAGGTTTAAATCTAAGGGGAAAAAATAATCTCTAAACTGTTTAATTTTCCCCTAAGAAGAGGAAAGCAGTTCTGATCAGAAGGATACGCTCACTCCTCGTCTCTTGCCATTTACTCACTCTTGGAGCTTCAAGATCAATGAGAGCTACAGCTTCTTCATCTGTGATGCCATCTTCCAAATAGAACTCAACCAGATGCAGCACCTCTAAAAGTGGGAAAGGCAGCAAGTGTTTGACCTGCAGGAGCTCAGGAAATGCTCACAGCAGATGCTGTGCTCCTCCACATCAGCGGTGTTATGCCCACCTTCTCTCATGAAACAAGTTAAATAAAATAAAATTACAGCAAACCAACCCCTCGAACTTCTGAAAGGACTGTGTTCACCTTCACAGAACCCTAGCTGCATTTCCAATAAAACAATGCTGTGCTGCTGCTCTGCAGCGAGAGCCAGCAACCCCCACTCCACCAAACTTAACAACACTAAAGGAACCGGTGTGTTTGGAACAGAAGTTTGGCCAAAAAGCACTGCAGAGAGAAGAAATTAGGCAGTAACCATGCTGTTAACATTTATCTACTCGGTCCAACGCACCGTAGGAGGAGGCTGAGAAGACGAACGGCTGCCTGCAGTTAATGCACACGTTCCCCAGGTTATTCAGCAAAGGGTTGTTGGTGGAGCACCTGTAACACAGGGGCACCAGCTCCTGCAAAGACACATTGAGAGCATGCTAAGCACACACCAGCACATCCTCAGCTCTTTGTTTTCAATTAAATGTGGGCCCCTTGGGCTGACAACACACATACAACACCAGCATCGGTCTGGAGAAGCACTGCTGTGAAATCAGATCCTTCAGCATCCGAAAATGCTCTCCTTTTTTAACAAACCACCAAGTTTTCCCATTAAAGATAACAGTCTTCACCATTTTAATGATTACATTTTCACCTTGCCTTTGCAGTAACAGAAGCAGAATTCTGCATCAAATACACAGGGACAAAAGAAGCTGAGGAGAAGTTTACTGAAGCATTTTTGCTCTAAGATTTGGTCAAATTTAGGTTCTCCAATTAATTCATCTGTTTTCAAGAGCAGAGTTATTTTAGGCAGTTCTTAAAGGGTGTGTTTCTATTATTTCAGGAGCCAGGTGCTCACTGGTACAATGCAATTTATTTTTAGTGAGTACTCCCTGAGACATGGCTTTATAGAACACTGCAGAAAGCCAGACTTCAGTGAAAGAAGAAAAGGTGTTAAAATAAGATTTACGGAAGGAAGGTCACTGAAGGGATGGAGGGAGGAGGGAAAGAGTGTGAGGAGTGGGACAAATGAAAGTGACCTCCAGCTGGAGAGAGAGACAAAGCCTGTGGAACAATAGCATGTGAACTGGAGAGAAAAGGGCTTGCAAGAATTAATAGGCAGAGAGGAAGGTGACTGCAAGAGAGGAGAGGGAGGATGGAAGCTCCACAAAGAGAGGGCTGATTTTAATTTGCTCTCAGGAGCAGAAGGAAGTCTGACTTGAAGAATAACAATAAAAGGATTGTGTTTCCAGCAGAAACATAATTATATCACAGACCCATGCATAATGTATTTCAGATTGTTTTGTGCACACAGGAACTCATATTCTAGGATTAGGCCACATATTAATGATTAACATGAAACACATTACAGCTTACTTCACTGTCATGGAATGGCTTGGATCGGATTGTCAGGCTGCCCAGCTCAACAGATTTCTGGAACCTGTCTGGGATCTGCAGTCCCTGCAGCTTGTCATAGGCATGACGAGCCAATTTATATGCACCAAGAGCTTTACTCTGCTTTGCCAGGGCCAATAATGTATTCCTATAATTTAATTAAGGAATAAAAATACATACAGCATTTATGAAAAAATGCAATATTCTGTCTCATCATAGGAGTTGTGCAATGAAGCATATGCAACACTGGGACTTCATACAGGCTTTAACCACAGAAATCTGTTTACAGAACTTCACTTACTAACATGTATGAAAGGACTATCAAAATATCTGTGGGCAATTATTAGCAAGGTAAGGAACTGACCCCACATAAACGCTGCTATGGTTAAATATTCTGACTCCATTTACAATATTTCAGTAATTTTGGGGTGCATGCATTTTCCCCCAGCCACAAAAAAACCAAAATCCAAACATTTTTTTACAGCATAAGTAACCCCCAACACTGAGTAAATGTGTGATGTGATTAGAGTGTGCCCCTTGTTAGTGTTGTGCTTCCCTTTCACCGGAGTGAAACAGCACCTGCTGGTTACACCTGCTGACCACAGGACTGTTACCAAAGACTTCATGAAAGGCTCCACATTTTTAACTGAGGAAGTTATGAAAAAGAGAGCCAGCATCCCATCCAAAGCTAGAAATGCAGTGAAAGCAGACGAGGCCTCCCTCTGGCTCTCTCCAGAAAGGTGCATTTCCCTGGGCTCACACAGCCCTTCAGGGAGCCCTCACTCCCCGAGGCTCAGCAGGCACTGACAAAGCCATGCAGATGTTGGTCTGACAGACCAGTGGCCACAGCTCAGGGAAAGCAAGAGCTCCTGGGTTTCAGTGCTTCTGCCTCAGCTCTGTCTCTTGCACTGCCAAGACTCAGAGCCAACCTCTCTGCAGTGACTGGTGTCCCAGAACTCGCTCCCCTGCCACGGGACACAGCAGGCTGGCCAGGTGTGCAGGGTGAGCTGAGTGCACAGCTCTCCAAAGCCATAACAAAGAGCAAACCCTGTGTGCAGTCAGCACACAATAGTTTGAAGATGCTGGTTATTCCCGAGGGACAGAGGTCGGTTCCCATTAATGAAAGCCAACAGCTGGCAGCTGAGTCCTGCAGGAAGTCCCTGCCTTGGACCAACAGCAGTTATTCCTTTCATCTATCACATGGTAACTTCTAGATTTTGAACTGTATTGGAAGGATACACTTTTGAGATCCCCAGAGGAGTCTCCTTTGTTAAGCTGTGAAGCAGAAACCTGGAAATATTGAAGAGGGTTTCAGGCAAGTGGAAGCTGAAAGGCTCCTCCTGTGGTATGAAAAACACAGACACACGTTTCTAAGCTGAAAAACCAACGACTTACATGAGTAAGCAACACAACACAAGGCATCTCTAGTACTGTGTTTCTTTCATCCCTTGAAAAAGAGGTGTTGACAGAACGTAACAGTGGATTTTGCATGTCTTTATCACCAAAGCTCAGGCCTGATACAGAAGAGAGAGACACAGAGATCAGTGCAGCTAAGACAGACCCTTTAACAGGTTATTTAAGAATGAAGGAGCCTGCACAGCCCCAGTGCAGTCTCTAACACTGTGAGATCTAAAGTAGCCTGACAGAAAGACTCCACAGCACAGAGTCTTCTTTTGGGCAAGGGCACGGAGCAAGGGCTCAGATACTGGCGCCAGCAGTGATGGCAGCATGACTCTGGTGCTGCAATTAGGAGCTCCTCACTCGTGATGCACATCAGTGACACACGTGGAACCCTGTGGAAATCCCCAGGCTAGCCTGCCTTCTGTTCAACCCTCATTTCCAATGACTGAGGGGAAAAACTGACCCTGGCCTGTGAGGAGCCCCAAACCAAGGAAAAAGGGCCAAGGGCAGGAGGGAGGGCAGGCATCAGCACAGCCCTGCCCCAGCTGTGAGGAGCTGAGCAAGTTCTTGTACAGGACAGATGAAGACTGTATAATAAAATAAAATAAAGTCAAATAAATAAATAAATTTACTACACAGTAATTGCCTGGAAAGTCCTAGTTATTTTTGGACTCCCTAAGGAAAAAAGCTCAGGAAGCATAAATACACAATTCTGAAGTGATTATCTTACAGTGTATCTTTGAATAAAGTGGTAGACGTGGTAAACTTCTGCCAAATGCTGGAAGTGATGAAACTTCTGCAACATTTCAGTCTGCTGTCCTTCGTTCTCTGTGGGAGGCAAAGGCATTGGTGTCAGTCTCAGACTGTGAGACTCAGCTGCAAGAACACAACCTGTGATGATTTTAGCACCAGCAATGCCAGAGGAGGTAGTACTGGGTCAGGCATGCCCCATCGACCCCTGCAAATCATACGCTGCAGGAGTTGCCATTCTTGTGGCAAACCTCTGGCCTGAAACAAGCACAGCCACACACAGAACAGTTGTGGCAATGGTTTAGAGGCTGCAGCTCAACTGCAGGTAGAAAGCAGCACGTGTGCATCCCTGGAAACCTCTTCCACAATGCCAGAGTTCACAAACACAATTACTTTTGAAAACCTTCACAAACACCAAATAGACAAGCTGTTTGGGAAAATGTGCATCTCAAACATGTGAGGGGTGACAGATCAGCTGAACTAAACCAAAGGTCCTTAGAGCACCAGGAAAAGGCATCCCCAGCCTTCTGTGTTCATTATCACTGAACCATACCTACTAATTATTAACACCTCTCTCCCAGTGACAGACATTTGGGAGACAGGATGACAGCCAGCAAACAATCAGTTTTACCTGTAGGCAGAAATAATCAGTAACCTCCCTAAGCTATGTTCAAACACTTGAGGTAACTTATTCTCCAACATCTTCTGTTTCCCAGCAGGTTAAGCCCGCGGGAAATGGGTGTGGTGGGAAGGTGCAGGAGGATACGTGGTCCCACGAGGCATGCTTTCCATCCCAGCCAGACTTCAGAAGGAGCCTTGTGCCTGCTGATGTCGCCGGTCTGTTTATTTGTTTTAAATGAGCACATGGGAAAAACAGGGGGACTACAGAAATAGCTCAGCCCGAGATATGCACAGCATTCAAAGAGCCAAAGCAAGTCACGAGCAGAGAAGCAGCTGCAGGGGCACTGTCACAATGCAGTTGCTGTTTGTGTCCGTGCACACTGAGGTGACAAACACCCGCTTCCCCTCGGCGACTCACCTTGGGCCATGTCCAGGCACTGCATGGACAGCATCCAGTAATAATAGGCAGCGTCATGGAAGCGGCTCTCGAGCACGGCGTTGTGTGTCAGCTGCTCCAGCACCCGCACAGCCTCGGCCTGCCGGCCCGCCTTGTGGAACGCTGCGGACACACGGGGGGTACAGCCTCTGACACCAATTCACATCAATTAACGGAAATTAACGCTTCTCAATGCCAGCAGCCTGGCCAGCCCACGGCAAACACTGTCCGGGCAGGATAACAGGGATTAGACACTGGAATTTTGCTCCTTACAGTGACACTAATGGAGCACGAGAAGAATCTGCAGGTATTTTGAAGCTTTCACACTGTCTCAGCAACTCCTGAGCTCAAGGACTGTGTGTAATACTGGTTGCTGGGGTTTATTTAAATAGAAAAGAGAGAAGATGCTGAGATGATTAGATCTCTGTACAAACAACAGTGATCTCCAAACACTGCAAATCACAACTTCACTCAAAATCAAAACTGCAATAAATTGTTTGAAGTCAGTGCTCTGGTGTGGATGAATACTTTAAAAGTGTTGTGCTGAATACTTTAAAAGAGCACAGCTACTACATCCTTCTTTTTCATCCTACATCTCCCTTTCTGATGCACCAAGTAACACCTGAATTCTCAAACTGCATTTGGCCAATGCAGTGTCCATATAAAGGAACGGGGCTGAGGGAGAACCAACCCCAAAAATCCCAACCCAACAGCACTGCTGCCCCCTGAGTGAAGCCAGCTCAGCTTGAACCAGACCTCACATTCTGTTCAAATTAATTCTTATAAGCCAAATAAACCCCACAAAAACCTCAAAGAAACAGGAAAGTTTGGCTTGTGCAAATCCAGTACTAGCTAAATAGAAGGAAAAATTACGTTTTTCACTCAGGTTTGTATTTTGAATTTTTGCGGGATGAAAATCTTACAAGTTAGGATTATATGCCAAATACCTCTTGTGTGCCACACTCAGACATACAAGATAGAAAATCTGGACTTATATTTAGATGCCACAATTTTTGAGAGATCCATCACATTGTCCTATAAAATAAGTAGATTTCCAGTCACTTTAAAATCAGTATGAAAACATGGGTTATATTTGGTTTTGAACACCATTGATAAGAAATTGGCCAGGGCAGAGTGTGCATATTCTGTAGTGGAGAACTGTGGAGTAAATATGGAGTGAGCAGTGATCTGTCAGTGGCATTCTCACCTTTCTGTGCTTCTTCAAATCGATCACTCTCTGCCAGCCACTGAGCATAAGGGACATAGACTTCATCTTTGAATTCAGGATGCTTTTCACACAAAGCAAATGCCTGACATAAACAAAAAACTCATTCTTAGAATATTGCATGGTTTAAACAGTTACAAGGTTTAACATATTCCATGGGATCAATCCTCAGCTCTAAGAAAATTCACAGTGAAACATATAGAGAGTAATCCATATTGTCTCCAGTATGAAACTTATGTGTTTTAAAATAAAAAGCAATCAACAACAAAAGAAAAGAAGCTTAGCATAATAACAGATTGACTATTGAAACAGAAAGACTTGAAAGTGATTATCTGGGAAATTTAGTAGATTTCCCAGCAAGAGACAAAAAATATTTGTATTTTTACTGAATACATTTTCTAAGGAAATTGAAGTAACACTATAAATGCAGTTTAGATTCACTTTCAGAAAGCCACGCCACCACCAAACACACGCTGGATTAACTGAAATACTCGGAATCCTTCTGCAGTGCTGGGGGGCCAGACCTTTGCCTCCCTGCTTAGTGACACTAAGAGCAGTGCTTTCCAGAGCAGAAATCAGGGCACACTTACTTCTTCCCAGCGATGAGTCTCCACATGGAGCTGGACCAAAGCTTTCAGGTCACCAACCTTCATGTAGGTTTCTGCAGCATAGCCAGGGTTATCGAGTTGCTTAAAATAGAAGGCACATTTGGCCAAAGGCTCGCGCTCAGCCTTATCCAGTTTTCGAGCAATTTCGATTAACCTAGACTCAGAGAAAGAAGCCAGATGTTTCAGATTCTGCCTTGGTGCTTTGCCTTTTAATTATTGTCATAAATTCACCTTTAATCAGTTAACATTTCATAAACATCCTAATAGTCCTACCATGCAACACTTACACAGTTTCAGTAAACATTCCAAATAGCTTTTTCCTTTTGCAAACTCAACCCCGCTCCTCCCCTCTCTGCTCACGCATTCAGCTCCATCTCTCAGAGCAGTCCTGCATGCTCAGGGCACAGGACACCTTCCCAACCCTCACCTGAGCAACAGGCTCCTGAATCAAGATCACCCCGTGGCACACAGCCTGAGGGGCCTGGCCAAGATCTTAAGGCAGCTCAGCAAGTGACCCAAAGTGCCACCTAAACTGATGAGAAATGACAAGCAACCAGTGGCCACAGAATTTCTACAAGTCTGGGCTCCAGGTGACTTCTCTGCCCTCTAGATGATTATCCTAAACAGCTGGGAACATCAGCAATGGGCTACCTGGAACAATTACTGCATCCTAAACAGCTGGGAACATCAGCAATGGGCTACCTGGAACAATTACTGCTGTGATCATTACCCTGAAGGCATTCTGACTATTTTAGACATTCGCATATTGGAGATAAACCCATGCATACTCTTCACTGCTGCAATGCATTTGGTTTTGTAACATATTTATGGCCCTACCCTCTAAACATATGCAACTTTTAAAGTATTTTTAATCCTAGATGTGTTTCAGATACTCAATTGATACAAAGGCAGATACCAAATACATTTGGTCTTATTTTAAAATTCTATTAATGATATTAATTCCTACTATCTCGTTCACATGACGTGTGAGGTGACAAGAAACGCACATGTCCACCCAGCCGTGCTCGCCACTGATGTCGATGGCCCTCATGTGCTCCCCAGCAGACAGGTACATCTCCACGGCTGCCTTGGGCTCCTTGATGTCCTTGGCCCAGTCTGCTTGCTTTTTTATCAGCAGCTTTGTGTCTTTGGGATCTCCAGATCCCAGGAATTCCTGCAACGGTGCAATTCAAAAGTGTGCGTTACCTTCTGGTCACAAACATCACCACAGCCTGCATCTAACACAGACAAGGCTTTTGTAGTGAGGACAGAGCAACGTGGACTGAGCCAGCCTTGAGCAGCTCACCAAGCCCATGGAGGAATGGCAGGAACAATGGCCAGCCTCCATCTAGACAGTTTTCAGGTGAAAAAACAGAGCAGGAGATTGTGGCCAGCCCCAGAGAAGGACAGTGCAGGTGCCTCAGAGCCAATGCTGCTGTCCCCTCTGCTCTCTGCTAAGCCTGGCTTAGCCTGGAGATGAGTTACAACTTCTGCAAGCTTGTCAGCAACAGGCCTTCCCAAAACAAAATGGCACTAATCTAAACACTCTAATAGAGCAATCCCAAATTTCAGATTTTCTCCTGCAAGCCAAGCAGGGGTGGATTCCTTCTCAAAGACAACGCAGACCCAGCCCACACTCAGTTAACAACAGCACATCCACTTAATCCCATGCTGGCATCAGGATGCCCCACACAAATCAACTGAAGGTTGAAACAATTATCGAGTGTCCTTGCAGGAAACAAGATATTGTAAAAAATCTATCCATGAAGTTCTTTTATAAGGACAGAGCCACAGCTGTTCAAAAGTGAGAGTGCTCTGAAGCACTGCTTGGACTTGTGGAAGGAATGCGAGCACCAAGCCTGGACCCTGTGTTGACAACCATTTTGGAAATATTTCTAATAGTTAGTTCAGCTTCTTCTGCCAATGCTAAAGCTCTGGCACCATATGGTTCACATCTGTTGACATCATGTGCCAGGAAAAAAACATAAAACCCCCCTTCAACACCAGAAGATAGATTAAGGGCAATTTTGTCTGTTAACAGAACAGGCTACTGCCCATTAAACAGCTTCTATCAAACGAAAAATCAGAGCAGAGGAGAAATGACAGGTGGGAAAAGAGTGGAAAACTGTGTATCCTCTAGTTTCTGGAAAATTCTGAGGGAGGTTTAACAAACCAAAACCCAAGCTACAAATGGGTAAAAAGCCCTAGAGGGAGCAGCCCCAGCCCAGAGGTGTTTCAGCAGTGCCCCATCAGTGGCACTCTGAGCCCAGCCTCTGCTGCAGCACAGCCCTGCCCAGGAGCAGCCTTGGGAACTCACTCCAGGCTCACTCAAACAATCTCTTTGCCATGACTTGTTTTCCAGCTTAGGTCACCAAAATAAGCCCAAAATCAAAAGCTAAGCTCAGCGTCTCACAGTATAAAGAGTTTTTTGTGAGCTGCCAGTAATTAGTGATCTGGTGCTGTGATAAAGAGCCTGTGACCAAATATCAAAGCTCTCCCAACCTCTGCCTCCAGTCTGGACCCATCCAGACCTCAAAGTCATGCACAAGAAATCAGGTTCTGTGGTTCTCTGAAAAATTCCAGCAGCAGCACTGAAAACAACACCACAAAAACATCCCCCTCCCTGGACAAGTAAGTGTCAAACAAGGGGGTTTGCCTGCTCTCCATATCCTGGGCACTCCCTGCACAAGAAGCTGCCTTATGAAGTACCTTGAATTTCCCTGCATGGAGTCACTCTGAGGCACAGGAAACATGAGACCTCTTGCTCTCTACTGGTTAAATTTAGACATGACTGCAGCCAAGAATTAAAAGATTCTTACAAAGACTTATGGGAACATTTTCCTGTATGAATTACATTTATGTTCAAGAGGAGCCAAAACACTGAAGCTAACAAAGACTCATCAGCCAAAAATAGCGGAAGTCGGGCTTGCATCAGCAAAGCCCCAAATGCTTCTGCTGAGCTCTTGGAAGAAAAAGATCTCTGCAGCATGGCTTGGGGAATCTCTGCTAAAGAGTTTCTGTGCCTGTCTTGGGGAATTCTTTGTCCTGGATTGGGCAGAATAGGGCTCTGATGAGTGATGAATGAGACTAAACAGTGCATGCATTCTCAGGGATTTTGATAAGAAAACACCACAGAAAACTTAAAAGCCAAGTAATGCTTCTTGTCACCATATAAAAACATCACTTTTTAGAATTATATTCAATTTATTCCCACATGGAAACAGGGTTTTAAAACATCCAAGACATTAAATCTTTGGAAGAAATTCTGTAGTAAACAAAAATATTCTACGTTAGCATATTACACAGTTTTAAAATGCATCAATATAGAACTGACTTGCTCCAACCCATAAATATATTTTTATTACAGTATGGGTACTACCTTGTCATCCTTGGAGGAAAAATAAATAAAAAGGGACTCTCGAATGAGATAGTGGAGAAAAAGGAGTCACAAACCCAAAATTTTTAGCTTTGAAAGAAGGAAAATCACCATGGATTGGTGGGGCACCAAGAGAATTCCCTGACAAACCTTGAATTGTCCCCAGGCCAGGGACACTTTTCCCCTTACAGGCCCAGTCACCTCCAAACAAATACCTGAGAAAATAAAGCAGGAATTCAAAGCCCACAGCTCCTCCAAACCTTTTTCAGGATGACACTTGGACACAGCTCCATCATATTTCTGCCCTGCAGGGCGCAGGTGCAGCTCCTACCTTGGCGTGGTCGAACATGCGCAGGTCTGAGTACATCTCCAGGGCCAGGTTCTCGTGGCCACTCCACTTGTACAGCCTGGCTGCCTCCTGGAATTTCCCCTGGTAGGCATAAACATCTGCCAGGAACAGGTTGTTGTTGTTCTCTCCGTGCTTTTTCCGGTCCTTTTCCAGAAAAAAAAAAAAAAAAACAAAACAAAAACTGAAGAGAGATGCAGAAAATATTCTAGCTGGTCAGGACCTAGGTGAGAAATAGCCTTTGAGGAATTACATCTTCAGTCTTAGATTTTAACTGTCAATAATTAAAACCTGTAACGGGATAGGATAATTATGCCTCTCCTACATTTTTGGTGAATTTATAATTAATGGATTAAATCCCTTCTTAATTAAAATTAAGAAGAGCAAAATTAAATGTCACTATACAAACCAAAGCAATGGAAAGTCACTTCTCTTGATTTCACATAGGCAAATGAACACATGCCATCATTATGCCAGTCTGTTTTAAAAAAGGCATCTGATGGGCTCCTCATTTTCTCCCTCCAAGCCCACCAGCATATAATTTGGCTACATTAACAATATGTGCAGGTGGGATGACAAACAGGAGGATAACTGCCAGCAGTGAGTAGATTCAGAAAGTATGTTAGCCTGCCTCTGAATCCAAACCAGTGACACCTCCACCGTCCCCACAGTGCTCGTGGATTTGGGTCAGCCACTTCCAGAGCACCTGTACAACTCTCCTGGTACCCAGAGCTGCTTGCTATGACTGCCTGGGCAGGGAGCATGAGGACAGCATTAGTGCAGAGCCATGGAGAAACCCCCAATGTGTGTGCACAGCCATAGAGAAACCCCAATGTGTGTGCAGAGCCATGGAGAAACCCCCAATGTGTGTGCAGAGCCACG
>VRYO01000638.1:20362980-20376077 GCA_009812075.1 Sialia sialis | reverse complement strand
GAAACTCTCCATGTGTGTGCAGAGCCATGGAGAAACCCCCAATGTGTGTGCAAATCCATGCAGAAACCCTCCATGTGTGTGCAAATCCATGCAGAAACCCTTCACAAATCAAACTGCCAGGGACCCAGGACAGGTTTGCACACCCCTGTGTGTGCGTTTCCATGTGTGTGCCTTCACACACCACTCCCCTGCCCGGGATAAAAGCATTGCTGCAGTTAGCCCACACTGTATGGACACACAGAGCTGCAGCTGAATTCAGAGAAAACTGCCTGCAAGGGGAAAAGCATCCCATGAGCATCCAAATTCAGTCCTCTGCTGCCAAAGGGGCTCAGCCCCCGCTCCCTGGTCACACTTACTGACTGGGCTGACACTCAGCTGGAGCTCAAAGTTCTTCCAAGAACTTGGTCAAATCAGAGGACATGTTACACACTCTTTTGAAGACTCCACAGAATCCTGCCAGATAGGCATAGGCAACTAGCTGTCTTTGTCATCAATTAGGAAAGGAAAAGTGTCATTACTGAGAGAAAACCATGGTATTAATGGAATATATGTGTTTAGTTACACCCTACAAGCCCTAAAAGGAATCCAATCCACTGCAGGCTGGAATAAGTGGGGATGTAGAACTCACTGCAGAAGGAGCATTTTCAGAAGTGTGAAAGTAACTTCATGCCTATTTTAGGGGGATTCTTTCTTATTAAACAGAATATGACATGACAAATCCGGAATATCCTCAATCAGTGCAGATCTGGAGAAGCATATGTGGAAAAGAAAGGTTACTGCTGGTGAGAGAACGCTCTCACCTATCTGTGCCCTTGGAAAGAAAAAAAAAAAAGAAAACCAACAGAAAAAGGGGCTCTTAATGTGTTAGAGAAAAGTTCACTGCAACCAGCTGGCATTTTGACAGCAGCAGGACAGCTCTGCAGACATGAAGACAAGGAGTGTATCTTTTAAAAGAAGGTGTAAATCTAATTAACACAAGGAAGAGGAATTCCCTTCATGCCATCTCCCAGCAGATCTTTCAGCATTATCTTGCCATCTCTGCAGAAGGACAAGGGTGATGAGTGTATTTTCAAGAGCTCGACAGACAGTTATTGTTGAGTGAAATTATATCAAGAAGTGTGAAAAGAATAGGAAGGAGTGATTGGAACACAGCATAGAAGTCTGGAATCCCAAATTCTATTTCCAGTTGTCACAGACTTGTCATGAGGCCCTGAGTTTGTCACTTCATTTCTCTGGGCCTGCTTCTGTCTCTGCAAGGAGGAGATAATAGTAATTACCTACCTCCAGGGGGTAGGGAAAGGCTTAATGAACTCATGTTTATGAAGTATTCTGTACTAAGCTCTGTCAGCACAGTAGTATTCTACCAATTATTAATTGAACATTGAATGTTTTTCCAGTTCTCCTGAAGACAATTTCAGAAGTTCTCATCCAATACCCACATTCTGGTCCACGAAGTTCCAATCCCATGGTTAGAGCTTGAGTCACCTCTACTAATCAGGATTTTTCACTTTAAATACATCTCCAACAGTCAGAAGCACCATCCAAACAAAAGTCCTTCCAAAAACAGTGAGCACTGATTTTGGCACAGTGGTGAGTTTAAGAAAACACAGCTCCTTGAACACTGGCTTACCTCTATGCTGCTGATCAGTTCCAAATATCGGAGGTCTCGTACCCTGGTAAATGCCTATTGAAAATAATTTAGCAAAAAGAGTGAAAGGCATTAATTTGAAAACCCAGAAAAAACTCAAATATTATTCTGCATGAATCAAGCTGTCTTAATGAAAAAGGACAGGCAGAAGTCTGCTGGGCTTGGGTTTGTGCAGGGCTCTGACTGAGCCCCTGAGCTGAGACAGGAGAGGAGACAAGCTACACCCAAAGCAGGAGCAGCCCTGCAGGGAGTGGGAGCTCTGTCAAATAAAATACTACATGCTTTTATTCCGGCTATTTTACAGCTTCTCGCTTTGATGTGAGGTATGACACACACAAGGAAATTTCAGGAAACTGTTACAAGGAAGGACACATAACTGATCCTATTGTCAGAGCCTGTGCAAATGCTCCCAGTTTTTAAACCATTCTGAAAATCCAGCATGAAAGGACTCACAGAGAGGAAAGGAAGTAAGAAGACGATAAGATAAAAGTATAAGACAGTGTAATATCTTTGCAAATGGAGATAAATGTGAAACCCAAAGTCTCAAGTGGCACAGTCACGTGCAAGTTGCAGTAGCTCAGCACTTTATTCCTGACATGCCTCACAAAACAGAAATTTAACTCTTTGGGCTGCACATTCAAGACTTCCAACCAAACTAATACTAAAGAGGGCACAGAATATTCTGCTTACATCGGATTGGACTAGGAACTATCAGAGCCTTTAATGTCAAGAAGCTGCTTTTGTTTGAATTAATCCGCTCTAATTCTAAGAGGGCACTACTTTAAAATTCCAAGGAGGTACTGAAAACTTCTTCTTAAATGTATCTATTTGCATAAAGCCATCCATAAAACTGGAATTATTCTGATGCCTCCACTCAAGAATAAAAAAAAGGAGAAAAATAAAGCATTTAATTTCCTTTAAAAAAAAAAAATAAAATCTGTTATTAAAAGATGCCTATCATTACAGACCATTCCCAGCATATTTTTAGAATGTTTTGTCTTTCATACAATATTCATGACATTGAACTCAGTTTGCTCTCTCCTACTTGAGAAGAGGTGGTGAAAGAAAATAGGGAAGTGATTTATGCCAGGGAAAACTGAGTTCTTCATTCCACTGCCCAGTCACAGAGCAGTCCCCAGAGCAAGGCAAGGCACAGAAAGGACTGCAGTGACAGTGTCCCATCCTCACTGCCTTCACTGCTAACCCTCATGGGGAGGAACAAAGAACAGAAAACGCTCTCGTGGTTCTGAGGTGACATTCAGTGTGGGAAGGGCCCTGCAGAGCCAGGTGAGCGAGCATCCTCTGCTGCCACCCGCTGGGGACAGCTCCAGAGCTGCCACCCTGCTCCCTGGAACCACGGCCCTGCCACCAGCACTGAGTGACAGAGAACATGCCTCTGCAGAGATGCGCTCCATTTCAGCCAGAGCCTCCAGTTCCTGAGTCTGTAACACACCATTGCTGTGTTTGTGGAACGAGACACACTGCACACAAGCCGGACAGGAACCACCTGCACTGCAGTCATGCAACATGCATTATACACACACATACATATATGTGAATACCAAACCCAGCCTTCTGCTAAACGAGTAAATAATGCTTCACCTTCTTAGCAGTTTCAAACTCCAGCCCTTCCAAGGCTTCCATGGCCAGCTCTCTCCAGTCAGCATCAGTCACTCCTAAACATGCAATCTGATAGGCTTCTTTAAACATTTTCCTTTCCAGATACTGGTACATGGGTGCAGACTGAGGATTGGCAGAGAAAAAAACATCTATCAGAAAGCACACCACTGACATACATTAGTGAAATTCTCTACATATATTGGGAAAAAATATATATTCTAATATATATTCATTAAAAGCTGCCCAGAGATTAAACATCTCAGTTTTGTATACAGAACAACATTCTTGGGTGATCATTATCATATCTGATAATCTGACTTCCATTGCATCTCATGACACAGAAAACAGCATTATATGGAAGACAATCCCTAAATTTTGAATATAAAGACCACACAGGTACTATAGATTCAGACTAAAATATTCCATTTAAATATTGCCTAAAGACATCTAGATGAAGCAACAATAAAACAGTATTTGATGTATTCAAGAAAAATGAAATTGCAATGGGGAAAAGTTATATAGAGAGAACACAGTAAAAATCCTGCAGGAGGTAAGGCCTGTGCTACACTAGATTATGTAAATTTGCAAGCAGAGAATCAGAAACAACAGTTACCAACAGCAAAAAGGAAGTTAGCTTAATTAATGCCAAAGAAACAAAAATAAAATAGATCACACAATAGAACTTAACAACGAGGAAAGTGTGAAGTGCAATCATTTTAGTAATGAAATACAAGTAAATCTCAGAAAAGCTTCTTCACTTGTTAAACATTCATGTTTATGAGATATAAAGCAACACTTAATGAGATTAAAGGATTACCTGCGGAACTTCAACTGCTGACATAGAGAAAACATGAAGGCAGAAGATCTTGGAGCCATTGTAACCCACAACAAAGCCTTGCAGTTTTTGCTGGTGGACGGGGAAGTTGCTGGCTTTGATATTGAGGTAACCCCCTCCAGAAAAGCAAAGCATATCCTCACACTGGGTATTCCAGGCCACACTATTAGCATTGGGTTCCTAATGAGAACATCTCAGGATTACAATCACACCCTTGCCAGAGACATGCCTCCTTCAGCCTGGTGTGGACACACACCCCAATTATTCAAGTTTGCAATATCCTAAAGCCTAGAATATTCCTAAACAGATTCATAGGGAAATATTTAAAATTTTACATTTTAAATAATTTTTATATTTAGTTTATATCAATATACTTCATTATTTTTATATTTAATCTTTATATTATTTATATTTTAGTATGTTTTAACACTCAGCTATAACAGTCTTGCATTTTATGTATAATTACTAGTGATCTCTACAATCAGTCTGTGGAATGTAATACCAAATTCCACAATAGCATACTGCTAGCTAGCACATTTAATTGATAATTTCTCAGTCCTTTACAAAAAGGAAGTTGAAGACCGTGTCTTTGCAGCACTCCATCCTTGCTATCCAGCGTGTTCTGAAAACATTTAATCAACATTAATAAGTGACTGCTAAACTGCCAATGAAGAGAGCATTATCATGATTCCTTTTATAGCCTATGAATACCCAACGAACAAAGATGTTTAGGCTTTAATTCTGTTTGCACTAATGATAAAACTAAAATGCTCATTAACTGCAATGCTTCAGAGGGAAACAGGGCAGAGTTCTAAATGGAACTGAAAAGGTCACATGTCTAAGAGCTCTTTATTCAGCTTTGCTCACACGGATTTCCTGTCTTCTCATTCCTACTCCCCATCTCTGAGAGGGTGCTTTTGATAAACAGAACGCAGTTAAATCCTACAAGATGTGATTAACAGCTTAACTGAGTGACAAGGATCTTTGCACAGCAGCCCCTTTGGGACGTCCTGCCCCCTTTGAGAGGCAGTTTTCACCTGGAAGAGCAGTTCCTTGGTGTGGATGTCATAGACCAGGCAGGTGTCGTTCTCGTCCACCACGGCCAGCTTGCTGCGCGACGCGCTCATGTCCAGGCAGCGCACGGCCGTGGCCTGCTTCAGCAGCACGATGGCCAGGGCATTGTCCACAAAGATCTTCAGGATCTAGGAAAACACAGGCACTGCACACGCCTCTGGCCCTGGCGCTGCCAGCAGCGCAGCGGTGAAAACCCCAGTGCTCAATGTGAAGCTTTTTCAGAGAAGAACTGCACTGAAATCAGGGGAATGCTTCCAGTCTGAGCTCTTCTGTAGACTGGCTGCCACAACACACTCCAGGTCACAAGTCTGTCTATCAGATGCCATGCGTCCTGGATTCTCCACCAGTTACACAATTTCATTAACACAGGAACACAGAAGACACACAGCATCTCAACTTCCTTGCTGTCAGAACCTCTGGGCTCCAGCTGGACCCTTCCAGCTGCCCCCTGGCATGTGGAACACAGCACCTACACCTGGACAACAGCCAATCCTCACAAGTGCTCATCAGGACACGTGCACACACCTCCAACCCCCCTAAAGGCAAACCTGATCTCTGCATCAACAAATCCATTTCTGTCAGCTGATATAACAACTCACAGACTTCTAGACACAGTTAAACATATTCGTAGGAATTTTACTGTCAGAGAATGTGAAAGACAGAAGTAATTAATTTTTAATCCCAAAATGAGAGTGTCAAATAAATTCTAGGTTCTAAAAGAGCCTGCTGCTAAGGTGTCCCTCTAAGAGCACAGAGCACATTCAATTTGCAGTGAAGGACACATACCAGACATGATGTGTTACCTGACCATTCTTCAGACCAACCAAGAGGCCCTCTCTTCCTGGAGGTCCTCCAATGACTTTGATGTAACGAATAAGAGATTCCATCAGCCATTCCCGTTCTTTAACACCACTAAATGAGAGGCACTGCAATCTCTTCTCCTAGGGACAAAGATATAGAACACAGTCTGGAGGTGAGAACAAAAATCTGTGTCTGATGTGTGATGCTTATACATATACTAGCAGGTGTGTCTATTTTTACATTTAAAAATCATAAAGTCAAATACTCAATTTAATGTGTGAATTCTTTAAGATTTTCCAATCCTATGAGCAAACAAAAATAAACACCACCAATCTTTTTCTAGTAGTTCTCTCCCACCCAAAAGTACCCCTGGATTCTGTGCTAATTTATGAAATTCACTGTAGAGCCTACTTCACAGAACCAGAGTCACCTGAGCCCCAGCTGAGCACTGCAGCGGAAGTGCTGCAGCAGATCCCACAGCACAGAATGTCCTGCCAGCCACGACTGGAACAGCTGCCTTCAACACTGAACACACCCCAGGACTACTCTAGCTTGTAAGGCACATACATACCTGGCATAAAATAATGTGATCTGAACACACCACCAGCAAGTTACATTCAAATTTCTTCATGATCTTTTCCTTCACCCGATAGTACATATCTGCAGAGTCATCCGAGTACAACTCATAAATCAGGATTTTCTCTGGCATCTGGATGGCTAATCTGTTTTTGTAGATTGCAATTTTCTTCACAAGCTCTCTGCCTTTTATCCTAACTAGAAAGAAAAAACACCAAAATGACAAAGGATAAGCTGACACAAAAATAACAAACAGAAATCAGGGAACTAATACACTAAAATTGAATCTCCCTAAAACGCCTCTAAAATTCAAAGCATGTTCCTGCTCAGGTATGTTTGCTGCTCTGCATCTGCATAATCTACTATGTCTGTCAGAGTTTACCACCCTCTGTGAACAGCACATTCTGGAGCAGTGCTTCAAATCCTTGCCATAAAAAGGAGCAGAAATGAAGAAACAAAATAAGCACAAGTTACAAGTAAGGAAAATAAAAGCTAAATATAACACATAGTATTTTATCTCATTCTCAAAGATTAAATCCTTATGTTAAGAGCCCCTGTCCCTCCCAGTCTCTTTGCCAATCCCCACACCTTTCACTACACTTGTCAGTGCTGAACTGGCACACTCCAAGTTTGCACTGTCCCCGTGCAAAGTGTGCTGCACAGCCTGAGTGCCACAGTGACAGCAGCCTGCCAGGTGCATGCAGCGTATATTCCACGTGTCCTGGTGGATATCCACCGAAACAGACTGCAAGTGTGCAGTTACCCTTCTGCTCTGTGATGAGGTGCTGGACAATGACATCGGTCATGCTGTCCCTGTAGGCGTAGCGATCCTTGTAGAGCCCATGGACTGTGCTGAAAATCAGCTGGTAGAAGGAGATTGTTCCATCTTGACACCCTACTGCCTGAACACAAGAAGGGAACAATTTTAGCTAATTGGTACAGAGGTGAGAATTGGCAGAATTGTTAGATTATTTGTGAAGGAGGTGTGTTTGTTTGTTCATTTTTAAATTTGCTTCAATTCTCTTCCCACTTGTACAGGACTCAGAGTGCAGCATTTTGGGCTGACAGTTGCCCTGTAGGCATTTTCTTCCCATCATGGAATGAGATTTGGTCAGTTCCGGAAGTTATTAGCTGATATTTTTAATTATCTTTCCCTCTTCTTTTTTAATCAAAATGCAGCAAACACCTTAGCACTTGAGAGAAGGTGTTATGCTCCTTACATCCTTCTTACAGCTCAGGTCTTACTTTTGTGGGATATTTGTAATTCCAGGGGCAGTTTTTGGATCTCCCTAGACACTGCTGAGGTTCTACTGTCCCAACAGGAATTCCAAGCAATAAGCTGAAAATGTATGCTCTTACTTTAAGTAACAAATTCCCTGTGAAAATGTTAGAAAAACTAACACATCCCTACTCACCACGTAGTTGGAGTCTGGCTTAACTTTGCAGGTCCACACCCAGCTGCTCTGCTCTCCCACAGTGCCTAGGCGAACTCCATCCCTTGTGAAGAGAGAAACCTGTCTGTCTGAGCCTCCCAGCAAGAGGTACTCTCCTTTGGTGAAGTAGCTGAGGCAGCAGGGGTCAAAATTGAGCACTCTGTCCTTCCCAATCTACCAGGAAAAATAAAACAAAAAAACAATCAACAACATTTAAAAAAGGATCGTTTCACCTTTCCTGAAGGCAAGAAGTGCCACCACTGATGCCATTCACCTCCTCCATGCCAGAACCACTGGCTATATTAAGATTCCCAAAGGCAGTCCTAAATTACCAGACCCAAATCATTTTGCTCAGAAGGCAAACACCATTAACCAGCTGAAAACCCCACAAAGATGTTCTCTACAAAGCAGGGAACAGAAGTCAGCAGTTTTGTAAGGGCTTTCATGGAAGAAGTGCAAGACAGCAGCTGAGCTGCTATGTGAGAAACAAGAGCTGGTGGAGTAATGGTTAAAAAAAGCAAAGTCATAAAAGGCTGGAAAAACAGAAAGCAATTACTGTAACTAATAAAGCACCAGTATAGAAATATTTTGACTGTGGGACACAGAACCAAAAATACGCTGTGACTCTGGAATAAACACTCCAAGACATACCTGCTTGCCACTCAGGTGGTAAAAGGAAAGCTTCTGACCCCAGTCTGCCACAGCTAAAATGTCATTGCGTTCATCTCTGCCAAAAAAAAATAAAAAATGAAAGAGTAGCAATTCTACAGCAATATATTAACAAATTTCTTAGAGTAACAGAACCAAGTATCAGAATAGCAGAATTCCTGTTACTCTTTAGAAGTCACAAACTGAAAGGACAGCAGTTTGTCATTTAAACCTGTGGAGAACAGCTTGGGGACACAAAATCAAAACCAATCTCCTCTGCAGGAATAACTCAAAGCTTGAGGAGGGTCGGGCTCTGCTCCCAGGGAACAGGGACACAAAAGAGGAAACAGCCTCAAGCAGTACCAGGGAAGGCTTAGGCTGGAAAATTTCTTCCCAGAAAGGGCTGTGCAGCTCTGGCACAGATGCCCACCCCTGGAGGCGTTTAACAGCCCTGTGCATGTGGCACTTGGGGACAGGGGTCAGTGCTGGCCCTGGCAGTGCTGGGGGAAGGCTGGACTCCATGTCTCAAAGGGCTTTTCCAATCTAAACAATCCCAGGTCTCCAATACACAGCTAACTTGCTCCAGGGTTCTCCATTCCGCTGAACACTCGCAGCAAAGCCAAAACCAGTGTATCCCCACTTAAAAAAAGTGACACACATGGCATTAACCTGCTCCAGCAGGGATAAAAACCAAGCCTTTCTGCAACCAATGAGCCAAGGATTCTCTATTCAGCATGGAAAAAGGAAGGATGAAGTTATTTACCTGGAAGGATTCCAACAGATTGACCATACTGGAGAGGAAGAGCCCCCTGGCCTCTCTATTCTCACTTTCTCATCACCGTTTTTGTTCCTTATGCTGACAATGCCATTGAACATCCCCAAAGCAAGGTACTGGCCATCATTTGTCCAGCTGAGAAAACACATACATACTCAAGAGTAAACTAATGCAAACAAGCAGCAGGAAGGCAGGATGATACACAGCACACTCACACAGGAATGGTGGATAAAGTGGATTTCTAAGAGGGAGCTCTGGCAGGTGGCTAGCAATCCTATGGTTTGTTTATGCATCTAAATCCACATTTATAGCAACAGCACGCTCTACATCGAGAACATTTTATCATATACACAGAAGTAAAATAATGAATTCAAGCTTGCAATATTTGTAACGTGCTAAGTCAGATCCATTCTGGGGATGGCAGTCTGGGAGTAGAGCAAAATGCTTTAAAAGCCACATTTAGAACATGATCAGACAGAACTGGCTGGTGTAGGGTCTATTCTGGTCTCTTCCTCAGCTAATGAACCCTTGCCTCAGGTTCCCCACAACAGCAACAACTTCTTCAAGTGGAAACACCAACAGTACAAGGAGTGAAGTACAAACAGAAATTGCTATTATTTTTCCTCTAACTTCATTTTGTTGCTGTTGCACAACACAGATGAACAGGCAGACAGATAACCTAAGACACTTGCTCAAGACCAGAATATGTCTCTGATGCCTTCAGAAAGATTTGGTTATACATAGGACCAAGCATAACCCAACACTTAAAAAGAAGGAGGGAAAAGTCCTTCTTTTTTATAGCTTCAATCTTGCTTTAGATGGTTTGTACTGAAACTAACTTAAATGACACAGATAACCATTGAAACCTACCTACAGCACGTAATCTTGCAGCTTGTTTTATGTTTAGAGACTGACTTCTGTTCAGGAGACCACAAGCCTTGAGGAGAGAAAACAAAAAGCCAATGACAAGTAAGGATGTGTTCAGACTGTAAACTGATACTGCCAGAGAACTCAGCTGAGATTTTAGAGGCATCAGAGTCTTGTCCACTACTAGAACCACATTTAAATACATATTATTTATTATTAGATGGGGAAAAAAATCCATCTAAACAACAGAGGGTGTCTCTGGAATTTTTTGCACATTCGATCCTGTGACCTCTCACTACATTGTCCCTTCCCATTGAGTTTAACTGATTTAAATCAGCATCCAGTGCCACTGAACATTAGGTAGCTTTGTGTCCCATCTCTTAGCTATCCAGCTGTGATGGAATTCACTGTCTCAATGGAAAGGTTCAGGGGACAAGACTTACCAAAATCCCCAGACGAGCAGGATGCCAGCTGGTGAGTGAGAGGATTGTATGAAACGCACTGGATAGAGTCATTATGCCTAGAATGAAGTTACAATCAGATTTCAATAAATCATCCTTAAATGTCCCTTTTCTGACTTTCAGCAAGTGAGCTGAAAGCTTTAGCAGATGCCAAAATAATTGGATTGGTTTATAGTAGATCAAATAAATCTGCTATTACTGTAAAGTAAATCAGTAATAAACCTTATAAAAACTATCTCCAAGTAGCAGGATTCACTGTATTTCATCAAGATTAAAGCCACTGTGATTTGTGAACCATAAATGAAGGTCCAAGTCCTAAACCAAGTGTGCTTGTGCAGGTTCTGCACAGTGACCAGCCAACACAAACCAGCTCCTGATAAATGTGCAGTCAGGAAACAGAACATGAAGTTGTTGCTTCAGAGGGCTGACTGAAAATAGAGCCAGATGACTAGAATATACCAGAAGTGCCAAGCCCATCTTTAATTTGATCTCTGAACCAGAATTATGGTTTATTTTAGAAGACTGGTCATATTATATTTCATTTTATTCTGAGTTTCTCTAGTTCTCTGTCAGCCCTCTAAATTCACAGATTTCTCTGGATTCCCCACCTCCTTTCATGCCTTTAATTGCTTTCCTGCCTCATTCAGGCACTTCAGCTGTTCTTTTCCTCCTCCCTCCCCATCACCCCTTTTCTCTGACCTTATGAACCTTTTCCCAATCTAACAGCTCGTGCTCTTTGATTGCAGCAGGGCATAATCAAAATTGGCTTTGGAGGCACAGAACTGAACGGCATCACTTACGTGTACTTCAGAATTCCTTCTAACTTTGAAGTCCAAATTATCACACTTTTATCAGCAGAGCCAGATGCAAAACGCTTGCCTAGGAATTAGAGATAATTTAAATCCCACACATACAAGAATCACTTTCACTCCAAATACTCAATCAAAGAGAGAGCAAGAAGTTCTTGAACTCGACAAGGCTCAAGTAATACAGGGGCTGACACGGAGTGCCTGGATGTGCTGGTGTTTCCCCAGTTCCAGTGGCTGTACTGCACCATTTCCATGGCCTTGCCAGTACCCGGGGCTGTCCAGCCCCAGGATGGGGATTGATGGGAACAGGGAAACAAGTAAAACTGGTACACTGGCACAGGAACTCCCATCATCCAAACTGCAGGGCCCACAGAGTGAGTGCCACTGAGTGAGAGTCATAGAGCAGGAGAGGAATGGAAGCAGAGTGCAGTGAGCAGGTAACATGTGAAGATCAGGAGATCAGGAAGCTCTGGGATAGAGGAACTACAGGGATAAAACTCAGAGGCAGATGAGTAGAAAAACAGGAATCTCTGAGGTGAGCCTTCTCCTCAGGCTGCCCATGAATACACACTTCACCAAACCTAACTAAACCTAACACTGAGGTCAGAGGGGGCAGAGGGACCCCAGCTCTCCAGCTCACAGGTGATCTTAGCACCTGCACAGCAACTCACACCCTCCTCTGGAGCACAAGCCCCAGCACTTGTTAAAGAACAAATCCCCAGCACTCCTAGCTGAGACTGGAACAACCCCACGTCCCCATTTTCAGTGGGCAATGGCAGAGGGGAGGGATGCACCCCACAAAGCAGGCTAACAGAGCCCCAATTTACCATCCTTGGCATAAGCCACGCAGTACACTGTGTCTTTATGTCCTTTCAAAGGCTGGATCAGAGTTCCATCAGAAGTATCATACACCTGTTCAAATGGGAACAAAGAAACAATCCAAATATACAAACAAATACACAATAAAAGCCCAGAACCCCATCTGGGAAAGGCACTTTGACGCTCACTCCATTCATGCCCTTGCCATGGAGCAGTGAGACCTTCCACCAGACCAGGTTGCTCCAAGCCCCATCCAACCTGGCCTAAAACACCTCCAGTGTGAGGGCTGGGATACAAAACTACTGAAGGCCAATAGATTATGCACTTCATTTTGTGTCTGCTTTTTGGATTTCATACAGCTCATACGAGACAAAATATTTTCTAGCACAGAAGCCGCTTTCTGTGACATGATACTTCTTAGAAAGAAAGAAATCATTACTAGAAAATGGCATGTACAAAGGATGTTTTCTAAGAGTTTGTTTGGCAGCTTGTTTTACATCTTAATGGCTTTTGATCTTTTATTTTTAAATTTTACATCTTGCTGTTAAAACATCTCTCTACGCATTTGATGTTTGAGCATAATAAATTACTGCAAAGGAGCATCAGTAAATACACGATCCTGTTAGCCCTGAAAGTAGCACCTGGTGTCCTGCAGGGCTGAACTCCACCTCTACCTACCATCCATCCATCCATCATCCATCATCCATCCATCATCCATCATCCATCCATCC
>VRYO01000638.1:20330698-20361980 GCA_009812075.1 Sialia sialis | reverse complement strand
GGCTCGGCTCGGCTCGGCTCGGCTCAGCTCAGCACCGCTCCTCTCTGCCGCGCCCGCTCCGCACCGGACGCCGCTGCCCCCGCCCCGCCGCTGCCACGGGCAACGCGGCTGGGCCCGGGCCCGGGCCCGGCGGGTCCGCCGCCCCGCCAGGGGGCGCTGCCAGCCCGGCAGGGACGCTCGCGCGGGAATGTCACCCGAGTGTCACACGAGCGGCGCGCGGGAGATGGCAGCGGGCAGGTGTGGGCAGAGCGGGCCCGGGCGGGAGCGGGGGCTTCGTCAGCGGGGTGCGGGCAGCCCGGCCCCGGGGTCGTGTGGGGGTCCATGCCCAGGCCTGCCCCCGTCCCCGGGCCTGCCCCCATCCCCGGAGCTCCCCGGCAGCTGGCCCTTACCCGGGCTCTCCTTCCCTTGCAGCCCCGGCGGCAGTCGAAGCGCAGCGGCGGCGGAATGGCCCAGCCCCAGCCCCAGCCCCAGCCCCGGCTCCGGGAACCACGGCCCGGCGGGGCCCAGCGCCGTCCCCCGCGGGTGGCAGCGGGTGAGCAGCCGCAGGCGGGCGGGCAGGACGGCCGGGAGGATCGACGTGTACTTCGTGAGGTGAGGCTGAGCTGTCACTGAGCTCTGCGTGCCCTTTCTTGGCAGGACCAAGGAATGTGCTCCGACATCGCCCTGGAAACTGTTCTTGTCCTTTGTTTTGGGGCTGTTGTATGTATTACTGAGATTTTAAAGCGAAGAGTAGGAGAATGAGAAAGTCATTGCTAATTTACTTTTCTTTCCTACCACAGCCCTGAAGGGAAGAAGCTGAGGTCAAAACGAGCTCTTGCGGAGTATTTACAGAAAACTGGAGAGACAACACTGAAAGCAGCCGATTTTGATTTCACAGCTCCTCGAGGGAGCACACACTCAGGCTTGAGGGGATATGGCACAGGAGCTGTGAGGACTGATCTAGAAAAGGAGGATTGTCAGAGCAAAGTGCAGGATCTTCGTGCACAGAATGGTGCTGAGGTTGGGACTCAGAACATCCAGGCTGGGAATGGACACCTGGGAGATGCTACATCTACTGTGGAAAGCACAGAAGACACAAACCTGGATGAGAGTTTGAAAACCAGAAGAAAAAGGACAGATGGGAAAAGTGTCCAAACTAGGAGACGTGGGAAGGGCTCAGAAAGAAGGAACCAAGGCGATCCCAAGAGCAAGAGGCAGAGGAGAATCTCTAACACACTGGAGATGGAGTGTGTGCAGAACAGGAGAGTCCACAGGCAGACAGACACTCATGGAGCTGACAGCCAGGCTGGGGGTGGTGCAGGGAAAGCTCTGTCAGGAACATCCAGGGCACGGCTGAGGTCAGTGGCTGGCTCACAGAGAGAGCTGGGTCACCTGCCAGAGGAGGGGCCATGCTGCAGTGACACGCCTGCTGTGAGGTCTGAGGAGAAATCCTACGCACTGGAGATAGGGAAGGAGACAGAGCCGGGGGATCTGGGTCAGCAGAACATTAAATCTGACACCGAGGGGGATGCTGAGCTGTGGGACAGGACAAGCTGCACGGCTGTCATCATGTCACCAGGTGTGTGTGCCAGAGCAGAACGTGTTCTGCTTCAGGTCAAGCTGCTCTGACATCCAAATCTCATTTTTATCCAATGGCATTTAAATTATTGCAGACTTATCAAAACTGAAACTTACTGTGCCAGGCTCTTAAGCTGTACAGTGTCAGACGATAATCTGGAGGAGATTTAAGGTACCTTTGTGTTCTGTACATGAGAAAAATTCCTTGTTTCCATCACAGTGTAAAGCAGAAATGGTGTGTGAAACATGACAGCCAAATACTTGGTCTTTTTCCTAATGCTGAAGTTTTATTTCTTTACAGAACAGTCTGTCCCACGAACACGAGTGGAGAGAAGGAAAACTAGTCCATATTTTTCCAGCAAGTACAGCAAAGAAGGTATTGTACTTAGAGAAAAACTTTTTTCATTTAAATGAGGAAGGGATAGGATGGCTCAGCATCAAGTGATGATGTGGAAAATTCCTCACAGCTTGACACTGGCTTAACACAGCCCTGTGAAAGCTGTGTGGGAGCTGCTGTGGCTCCGTCTGTGCACAGTGCCTCCACAAAAATGCTTCAGAGGTCGTCATTTTATCTTTTTTTTCCTCCAGTAGGTAAAGCCATCCTTTCCTGACTAATAAATGTGCCTGTGTTGCCCCTGTGCAGCCCCCAGCCCACCCAGAAGGAAGGCTCTCAGAAAATGGACTCCTCCACGTTCTCCTTTCAATCTTATCCAGGAAACACTCTTCCATGATCCATGGAAGCTTCTCATTGCCACCATATTTCTCAACAAAACTTCAGGTAAGTCGAGTTGCAGGAGTAGGTGTGTAAATGTTGGGAGGTGTTACAGGGTTGAAACAGCTGCCAGTTTTAATGACATTAATGAATATTTTAACTTGTATCACTGTGAAATAATCATCCTTAGTTGGTACCTTGCCTTGGAAAAGCTCTCTTGAGAAAGGATATGGATAGTCCAGAAGGAGAACTCCCTGCCAGCCTCCTGCTCACGGGATTCTTTCACCAGGGAAAATGGCCATTCCCGTGCTCTGGGAGTTCCTGAAGAAGTATCCTTCTCCTGAGGTGGCCAGGGCTGCAGATTGGAAAGAGATGTCAGAGCTGCTCAAACCTCTTGGCCTCTATGAACTCAGAGCCAAAACCATCATCAGGTTCTCAGGTGGGTTTTCCTGACTTCTGCACCCATCTTGGTTACGCTGGCAGAAGACAGCCAGCTTTGATCCAAAGGCTGCTCTGTGGATTCTCTGTTCTGGGGATGGGTTATTTTGTGCAGCATTTGGGATCCTGTGTAACACCGGCAAAACTGCTGATCCCAGTCTGAACTGGGAAAGAAATTCCAGGCACAGAGTGTTCTGCAGGAGACCAGAAGCTTGTTGAAGAGACCCAAGCCCCGTAGCACTGCTGCTGTGTTTGCAGCACTGGTGCAGGATGACTCTGCTCAGGGTTGCTGACCTGCAGGAGGCCCTTCCAGTTGGGATTTTACTGATTCTGGTATTTCCCAAACTCAGAACCTGCAGAGGAGAATTGTGTTCTGATGAGGTTAGGATTAAAACTCCCGTGGTGGTTTGTTGTAAGATTAACCCGTGGGGATTCATGGCCTGCATTCAAAGTGAAGATGAGGAACAGTGCACGGGGTGCTGCCTGGGTGCTCCTGGCGTGAGGGCAGGGGGTGTGTGTGTGTGTGGGTGTGTGTATGTGTGTGCTGAGCGCTGTGCTGAGCGATGTGCTGCCCCACAGGTGAGTACCTGAGCAAGGCGTGGCGTTACCCCATCGAGCTGCACGGCATTGGCAAGTACGGCAACGACTCCTACAGAATCTTCTGTGTCAACGAGTGGAAGGAGGTGGGTGGTATGTCCCACTTGTGCCCACTGACCCCCTGGCACTGGAAACCAACACTCACCATGTTGGAGCAAGGAGATTTTAAGGTGTTTTAGTATATATTTGACATCTTCCCCGTGTCTCAGGTGCAGCCACAGGACCACAAGTTGAACGTGTACCACACGTGGCTGTGGGAGAACCACGAGAGGCTGAGCATCGACTGAGCTGAGCTGGGGGCGACCTGGCCCCATCACTCCCCCTCGGGTGCCCTCACAGTCCTGGGTGTAAATATTTGTGTCATGTCAGGCCAGGCGTCATTGCTATTTTTTAATAAACGTGTCCCTGTTTTGTAGTGCTGTCTCTTCTTGCAGTGCAGCTCTGTCCCGCAGCCGCCTCCCCGGGCCGGGGGCTGGCTGGGCACAGCCATCATGCAGTGCCCACCGTTCCCTCCCCGGGCCAGGCAGTGGGATTGTTCCCCGTGCTGCTGGACGGGCTGAGGGCACAGCCTGTGCCAGGAGCAGCGTTGCCACAGCAGAGCCCGGGGCCGGGACTGTCCGCAGCCGGTTCCGCCACACCGCCAGGCGCCGCCAGCCCGCCCGCT
This sequence comes from Sialia sialis, assembly GCA_009812075.1. Lineage (NCBI taxonomy): Eukaryota > Metazoa > Chordata > Aves > Passeriformes > Turdidae > Sialia > Sialia sialis. The sequence continues at coordinate 20,358,012 of VRYO01000638.1, read as the reverse complement.
CTCCCGGCGCTGTGCCGCGGCAGGTCCTGTCAGCTCCGCAGCAAGCGCGCTGGCGGTGACGGCGGGAGGCAGCAGCGCTCCGAGCTCCCGCACCGGACCCAGCCTGCCTGCCCGGTGCCACCTCGCCGCGGAGGCGGCCTAGCCTGGCCCGGTCTCCGTGCCGGTGTGTCGCTGGTGCGCCGTGTGCGCTGTGCGCGCTGTGTGCCCTGCCAGGACCGCCCATCCGTCTGTCCCATAAGCGCTTCCGCTGCGAGCGCCTCCCTCTCTCCGGCGGGCCCGCGGCGGACGCGCCATCGGCACCGGTGAGTCCCGGCCGCGCCATCCGGGGCCATCCGGCCCCCGCCGCTCCTGGCACGGACCGCTTCCCTCCCTTTCCCTTTCTCCCCGCCGCGGCTTCTCCCCCGCGGGCCGGCACCGCTCCTCTGCGGATGGGCGGCGCTGGGGCCGCGCTCCCGGGACAGCGCTGGGTCCCCAGCCGGGGCGGGCGGGCCGCGGGTCTCGGTCGCGGTTGATCTGCGCGGTGTGCGGCGCCGGGCTCCGGCAGGAGCATCGCGGGGATGGCTCCGCGGCACCTCCCAGGATCGCATCTGGAGAGCTGCCAGTGCTCTGCCAGCTTCGGAGGCGGGAGGCAGAGCCCCAGCAGATGAAGACCCATTCCCTCGCCGGCCTGCCGTGGCCCGCGAGGGAAGGCAGTCTGCGACACGCGCGGCCCGCGGAGCCGCACCGCGCCTGGGCCGCGCCCCTCGCTCACCCCTCGCTGTCCCCCAGGCACCATGCCTGCTCTCAGGCCTCTCGTGAAGCCCAAGATCGTCAAGAAGAGAACCAAGAAGTTCATCCGGCACCAGTCTGACCGCTATGTCAAGATCAAGGTGAGAAGTAGCTGCAGGGTGCCGAGGGTGCCGCTGTAGGTGGCAAGGGAAAGCCAGCAGGATGGTGGCCAGCAGCAGCAGCGGGGCAGGGACAGCGGGGCGCCGCTGTAGCAGCCCTCGGGCCAGCTGTGTTCATGGTTATCCTGGTTCATGACTGCTCTCTGCATTCCTGCAGCGCAACTGGCGCAAACCCAGAGGCATCGACAACAGAGTGCGCCGGCGCTTCAAGGGGCAGATCCTGATGCCCAACATCGGCTATGGCAGCAGCAAGAAGACAAAACACATGCTGCCTACGGGCTTCAGAAAGTTCCTGGTCCACAATGTGAAAGAGCTGGAAGTGCTGATGATGAGCAACAAGTGAGTGTGTGGGTCCTGCACTCCCACATGGCAGAGGTGCTGTGGTCAGGGTGGAAGGAGGGCAGTCATTGCCTTTGAGGGCACAGATACCATCACGATGCCCTCAGGGCCACTGCAGGGTGGGGGCAAGGGAGGTTTTGGGGCTGGCTATCTCATCCCCTTGGTAAAACACACCATGGTGGCAAGCGAGGCTGTGCCACATCACTGGTAACCATGGTCAGACCTGCGCACAAGTCTGCTCCAGTGCTCGTTTTTGCCACAAAGGACTAACAGTAATTAAGGACTAGCTCTGATTGAGTCATTCACAAGAAAAGCTGTCCTGGAAGGGAGCCCCTGCTTGAGGCCAGGCGGGTCAGGCTAGCTGAGGGGTGGCAGCCGTGGCTCAGTGCCCATGCAGAGGTGCCTGGGTGCTGCTGGCAGGACAGCTCCAACGCTTCCCCAGGGTGCCACAGCTCCAGGGGGCTTTGCCTTGGCTCTGGGTGCTGCTGGAGCCAGGCCCAGCGCTGTCTGTCCCCCCCAGGTCGTACTGTGCAGAGATTGCCCACAACGTGTCCTCCAAGAACAGGAAGGTGATCGTGGAGAGAGCCGCCCAGCTCGCCATCAAGATCACCAACCCCAACGCCAGACTGCGCAGCGAGGAGAACGAGTAACAGCTCTGCAGCACAGGTGTATTTAATAAAACCTCAGTCCAACTCGGCTGTGTTTGCATGGGCAGAGGAGGGGAGCAGCCTGTGGGCTCTGCTGTCGTGGTGATGGTCAGTGAACTCGGGGCACACAGCTTCACAAGTGTTACTTTATTTTTTATACCACCCAGACAACAGCTGTCCTTTCACACAGCACTATAAATACTATTCACATCAGCCACTCTGTCAAAAGAGAAAAGAAAGCACAGAGCCGTTTGTGGCTAGAGCAGTTTGTCGTGATGGCCTCATCCTCTCGTTGGCTGTCAGAACCTTAGTCTCTTAAGGCATTTTCTCTTGCACAAAGCAGAATTTGAGCACAGCAGCCACTGTGGGCTGTGTGCAGCAGCGCTGGCTCCTGCCTGCCACCTCTGACCAGTGACTGACACTGACCACTGGTGCTCCTGCTGCTGCTGTGTGACCAGCAGAGCCCTGTGACACCAAGGGGAGAGAGAAGCCATGTTAGTGCAAAGCAAAGCTTTAAGCAGGGTTTGTCACTGACAGTCAATAATCATCCCTCAGGGAAGATGGTTGAGGTATTTTGCAGTCAAAACCATAAATACGAAAGCCAAGAACAAAGCTTTGAATTTCCCAAATGTCAAACGGAAGCCCCAGGAGGAGGGTGGGGGTCTCAGGTAACCCCCCTGCCCTGTGCAGCCTCTGCAGCTTGGCAGGTGCAAGTCTCCTTTCCCAAAGGCTGTGGGATGAACCCATTAACAAAGACATGGCTTCCAGTTTTTAGCCATGTTTTTCAGTGAAAACTCCATAAATACATTCTTGGGGCAATTTTAGGTAGAAAGTGCATGTGCAAGTGATTAAAAAACCTTTGTACTGCAGGAAGGATTTTTTGCAGTAGTTGTTTCCATTGTTCATAGAACCACAACTGTGATTGCTTTGTGCACCCCTTAAAACTTCCTAAAAAAATGGGAATATTCATCTTCCAGCCCCTCCCCTCCATTAGGCTGTATTCCCCTGATCTCAGGAACATTCCAAATCTTTGAGGTGTCTGATACAAGTGCAGCTGGATCACACCAGTCCTGTCCAGCTGTCACATTTCACAGCATCCCCAGGTTCCCGTGGGTTTGGCTGTGGCAGGAGAGCAGCTCGATGGTGTTTGTTCTCTCCAGCCAGCAGTGTCTGGCTGGGGCATCCCAAGGGCAGGAGGGTGGTGGGGAAAACATCTTAGCTCATGTCCATTGACTCCAAGGTGGGGAGGGAAGCAGAATCCTTCTGAATGCTCTCAAAAAGTGATGCCATTTCAGGACTGGATCTGATTTGGGATGAAAACTCGGCCATTGCTGGGCTTTTCTCCACCTCAGGGATGGTCAGGAGAGCAGCCACTGCCCGCATGGCCGAGCGCTTCAGCTCATCCTGCTTCTCAAACTCCTGCTTCACCGAACCGGCCTTCACCTGCAAATCCAAGGCCCCGTTTTGAGTGGCATTTAGAAAATGCCACCAGCAGGCACAGAACACACAGCAAAGGCCAGCAGAGGATTTCCTCTGGGGAAATCAGGGGAGTGGCTGGCTCAGCAGCACTAGGGAGGCCGGGAGCAGAGGCAGCTCGGGGCAGGAGCTGCTCTTACCTTGGTGGAGCAGGTGGCCCGCAGGGGCTCGATGAGGCGCTCGAGCCGCTGCAGCACGGCGCTGGGGCAGAGCGCCGAGAGCCGCGCCAGCACGATGAACGTCAGCATCTGCCACGGGGAAATCTGCTATCGGATCTCTGGGCACCAGCTCTGCTCACAGCTGGGCTGTACCTGCACTGTGCTCGCTCCCCTGCACTTGTGCAAGGGGCTCTGCTAGGCTGGATGCACCCCAGGCAGCTGGGGCTGCAGCTGCAGCTGGCCCAGGTGTGTGCAGTGCTGCAGGGCTCTGCAAAGGGCAGCAGCCCTGGGGACACTGCACCCACCTGCAGCCCAGGCCCCACAGTGACAGTGGCACCAGCCAGGGCACAGCACCTACCCGAATGTCGTAGTGATCCTTCAGCCCATCCTCCACGTGGTTCAGGTAGTCATAGATGTCCAGCCGGTCCAGGCAGCTTTCCAACAGGGTGTACATGCACTCAAAAGCAGCTTTCCTCACATCAAGGCCATCGTCCACTGTGTGCTTGAATGGCCCCATCTCTACCTGAACCAAGACAAACAGCACAGCTGTCACCAAAGAGCAGAGCAGCGGCTCCAGCTGGGCTCACAGGCTGTGGGTCACGCTGTGGGTCACCCAGCCAAGCCCAGGTACCTCGCGGATGAGCTCCCTGCGCACTCTGGTTTCGTTGTACAGGCTGGGGAGGACTGAGCTCAGCAAATCCCGGATTAGGGAAGGCTTGTTGTGAGCAGCAGAGTTAAACAGGGCCAAAGCCACGCGGCGAACGTTCAGGTCTGGGTCTTGCACAGTTTGCAGGAAGTCACCTGTGGGATAAGAACACATCAGTCAGTCCTGCAGCCAGCAGGCTGCAACATTTTTGCAGCATTTTAGAAGAATATTGGAGTGTATTTCAAGGGGACTGGTTATGAGAGCATTTATGGTAAAATAACCAGAAGCAACAGAGCCATTTGAGATGCCTTCTCTCCCTCTGTTTGCTACAGGAAAGAAACAGACTGTCCTGCATTCGGGCATGAATCACAAGCTTTGTTATTCAAGGAAGTTGTGGGGGGTTTTTCTTGCTTAGATCCCGTCTGATGAAACTTCTCTGAAACAGAAGGGCCAGTTTTTATACAGCACATCCATGTGTGGGCTCCCTGGACATCAAACACTCCTCATGTAGGTTATACTCTTGAAGATCCTTTCTGTGGGGTGCTGGAATTGTGAGATTAAATGCAGAAAGAACTTAAGCACTCTAATAAACAATGGAACATGCCCAAGAGCGAGGCATCAGAGCATTTAGCAAGGACTCACAATACATTGTTGTTTAATCCCAAAAGCTGAGAAACACTCACAAAAGCTAACTGGACTAGATGAGGTTCATGCAGGAGTGGAAAATCCCTGCACTGCTATCAACAGCCAACCCCTCAAGCCCCCAGCTCACACCCCTTCCAAAGCAGCCCACCTATGCAGCCTTTCAGGAGAGCATCGATGGGCTGAGGCTGGTCTGTGATCGTGAACTTGATGGCAGTAACCACAGTGCTCCGGGCATGTGGGGAGCCTGCAGTGGAGAGGAGAAGGAAAACTGAAAAATCAGGAGAGAAAATCACTGCTCTAACTCTCTAGTACATATTCTGCCCTTGGTCCTGTTACACGTGTCTTACAGAGAAAAGGGAATCTTGTCAACTCTGTTGGAATCTGCTCCTGCACAATCTCTAGTGCAGTCCCTGTTCCCAGCACCCTCCTGCTCCTGTGCACACCAGGGCCCCTCTGATCCTCCTTGCAGAGAGATCCATCTTGATACCTGCTCTCCTCTCAACTGGCTTTGCTCCCTGTTGTACCCACAAGCACTTTACGAAAGGAATTTCCATCAGAAGGCAGCATTTCCCTGCTCTGGCCATCGCCCCAGCCATACCTGCTGACAGCTGTTTCCTCAGCCGGGGCAGCAGCTCGGCAGGGTTCACCAGGGTCAGCTTCCCCAGGCATTCTGCCACCACGCTGCGTGTCCCCTCCTCCGTGCACTCGCAGTGCTTGAAGAGCAGAGCCCAGATATCCTCCACATAGGGCGTGAGGCTGTCAGCTGGGGAGCAGCTGATGACCTCCTTGAGGGAGTGCAGCAGCAGGTACTGCCTCTTGGGCTGGCCGCTGATCTCCTTGAGCAGGAAGGGCAGGTACTCGTGCAGGTTGCCGGCGCTGACGTTGCCCAGCGCGTACGAGGCGGCGGATTTCACCTCCTCGCTGGGGGACGCAAACGCCTCCAGCAGCACGGCCCTGAGCTCCCTCTGAGCACTGAGGTTCGTGGTGCGGCCCACTTCTGCCAGGAACAGGAAAGCCAGCACCTGGACAGCGGGGCTGGACTTGGGGCTTTTCACATCCTGGACAAACTGCTGGACTGTGGCAGGGGCTTCCTTGGGGCAGGCCGAGCACAGGGCTGCCACACACTTGGCAACAGAGTGGTAGGCCTGCTTGTGCAAGGTGAGCGAGGCCCCGCCCGAGCCCGAGCAGTAAATGGGTGCTGTCAGCTGCTTCACCAGCTCTGGGTAACCCACGGCAGCTGTCTTTGTCAGCACCAGCGCCTGGAAGAAGTCGATGATGGCATTCAGGGTCCCTCCTTGAAGCAAAGGTGAGTGGACAAGCTGAAAGATCTCAGCAAGGACGGAGCCACTGATCTTGGAGATACAGGATGGATAAATCTTGGCCAAAGTGGTGAGGAAGGTGATGGTCACCTGGGACACGTGCATGTCATTCTCGGTAATCAGGACAGGGAGCTCTGTCAGCACAGCCTCAATCATGGCAGGCTTGAGGCTGTCGCTGTAGTTCCTCACCAGGATGTCCAGAGCATTCAGGGTGCTCAGTTTCAAGGCACGCTGATTCTTCCTCAAGAAGGAAGCTAGAATGGGGAGACCTTCCCCTAGGATGGGTCTCAAATCTATCTGAAGTGGAGAATTAGCAATTAAGGTTAATGCTTTGACTGTTGTCAGTCTGGTGATTTCATTTTTGAGCCTCTCCAGAAATATCTTCAAGGTTGGCTGGAGGTCAGTGCTTAAATGGTCTCCCAAGTTGTGAATGATTTGTCCCATGCAGGAGATGGCCCGTTCCTTCACCTCCTGGTCGATGTCAGCTGCCTTCAGCCTCTTCAGAGTACCAGAGAAAAGGTCCTTCACATAGGGCTTGGCATCAAAGCTGTAAGATTTGTCCAAAGGCCTGATAACTTTCACAAGCTGCTGAGTCACCAGCAGAGCTTCTGACGTGATCTTATAGAAGGGGTCTCCAATACAGGCCACAACAGAAGGCAGCAGGGCTTTGATGTGAGGGTGAAACACCTCAGGCTGGTGGTTGCACAGAAGGACGTGGAGGAAGGACAGAGTGTCGATGCGCATGTTGGAGGAGCTGGATTTATCCGCCAAGGAGAAAACAATACCTGTGCAGAAATAAAAATGTCATCACCTTCTATTTTTCCCCAAGAAGGAGGTTCATGAATCCAGCCAGGGACAATCAGGAGACTTTTCTCATATTGACTATACAATCACACCAAAAGCAAAGGCAGGATCTCAGCCTTCCAGTAGTGGCTTCTTCATAAACCTGCAGGCCAGAAGAGCTCAGAGAGAAATGTGGTGCTGCAAATTAAATAGGTCAATATAAAGAATTTTTTTTAATGCCACTGCATTTTGCTAAAGGAAATGGCAGTTGTATTTCTGATCTCAGTGTGGTAACAGCACAATTTCAGAGGAGGCTGGAATAGGCCCTCCCAAAAGCATCTTGTCAGGGGACTGTGGAAATGAACTTGGCATTTTTATCCTGGCTTTCAGTACAGAGGCCAGAATTAATCTGGGAGCTGTTCAGCACAGCAGCACACAGCAGAACTTCATGTGTTTGTCCTAATGCTGAGCAGAATAACTCAAAGGAATAAAACTGGAATGTGCAGGCAAGTTCACGTGTTCAGAATGGGTTTTGCCAGCCCCAGAATGGATTTTGCTGCTTCACCCCAGACCACAGACAAGCTTACCAGGGATAAGTGCAGGTATATGATCTGCCAGGCAGCCAGGAAGAACACTGGCCAGTTCTGTCAGAAGGCTGAAACAACCCTGTCTTGACTTGATGCTCTTTTCTTTGAGCTGCTTGTGCAAGGCCTTGATGATGTTGGGAACCTGCAGTTTGGAGAAGCAAATGAGAAGGGCACACCTGAGTACATCTGGTACATTTTTACCACAGTTTATCTGATGAGTTTCCTGAGCAACAGCTGCAGCAAGGCACCAGCCAGAAGCCAGCCTGCCTCAGCCTGGGCCTCACACGTGCCAGGGCTGGTGGAGGGGCAGTGCTGGCTGTACCCCCACACTCCCGTGTGTGCCTACACTCTTCTCCTGGGAATGGCAGGGGACAGACAGAAACACACAGCCCTTTGGATCTGGGGCCCTCTAGATGCCTGCCCCAGGGCTCCTTCTGCTTGCCACATCCTCAAGGTACCTACTTCTCATGGCTTTGTGACTGAACCTGCTCACACACCTGCTTCTGAAGCATTGTCAGGGGAACGTCATCCTTGCCAGAGGCATCAGCAGAGTGCAGCCAGCTCTGGGTAGGCAGAGTTTGCTTCAGCAAGGAGATGTAAGCATTGAAGATGTCAGCTTTGACATTCTCCTCCCTCTCTTTGAACCTGCTGATCAAGGCTGGGGAGAGAGTTCTGTAGAAGTCCTGCAGGAGGTCAGGCCTGCTGCTAACCACAGCCTCCAGGCACTTGGCCGCAGCCCTGCGCACCTTCCAGCTGATGTCATCGTCATCGCTGTACTCATCATTGCTTTCTAGAAAAACACACAGGAAACAAGGCAGCATTGTGAGGAAACTGCAGCTAAAGGATCACCTAATCCTCAGAGCTGCCCTCTCCAGGAGGAGAAGGCAGGGAGGGGAGAAATGTTAACCCCGTGTTCTGCTGAGCACAGCCATCCTCACAAGCAGGCACCTTGCTCTTCATCCTCCCCATTTTCAGTTTCCATCATCTCTTCCTCGTCCTCCTCGTTATCATAGTTGTAGTTTGGGTCAAAGGTAATGTACTTCAAACACAGTCCCATCACACTCGAGATATGAGGGTCCATTTCCTTGGGGCACCTATCACAAATGAAAATTGTAAGAGTTAATCAGAGACTGAGCTGTTCTAAATATCCAAATAATATTATTGATCTCAAAAGGATCACAAAGTGCTTCACAGACCATGTGAACATTTTGATAATATGAGTTAAACCAAAGATGCTCCTTCCTGTTGTGCATGAAGAAAGGCCACATTCCCCTATGGGGAGGATGCAATAACTTTGAAAAGGACAAATAAATAAATCAATTGCCTTCATTCTGTTGGGAGGACTGAGTTAAAACTCAAATTTGGTGAGGAGGAGGGAATAGTTTTGCTCAAAGTGACCTTGCAGCTGGGAATGCTAAAGATGTCAGTGTGGGAAACTCCCTTTATTATACCTAACATTGTTCATCCTCTGCATGTTTTCAGAAGGAGAGATAGATAATACACTCTCACAGACATGCATGAAGCCTTTTGTTAGAGTGAGGCAGGCAGCAAACCCCCTTGCCCCTCTCTCTGGGATAACTAAGCCAAACAGAGCCTGTGTCCCCATGTGTCTGTCACATAGCATTATTAGCAAGGTAATGACATAAACTGCTGCTGACATTTCAGCTGTGGTTGGATGGTGGCCCTTGGTTATCTACACACCCTGGGTGGATCCTCCCTTCCTAGGAGAACACCTCAGCAGCTCTGCAGGGCTCTTTTTCCAAGCAGTGAATGTTTGACCAACTGAGAGCTGCAGCTCAGCAGCTCCTCTGCCCAACCCCCTTGCCTGCTTCCAGCTCCCTCCAGGAGCAAGGCAGTTCCCTCTGGCTAAGGAATGCTCCAAGGACAAGGAAACTCCCACTCCTGCAAAACCAGTACAGAAGGACAGCCTCCCATGCTGAGGTAAAGCAGCTCATGGTTCCACTCCAGCTCTGCATGTGCAGAAGAGATTTCATACATGAACTGTGTTCCCAAGAGGAATACTTGCAGGAAGACCCTCCTCCCAGGATGTGAACATATGGATATCTACACCAGGAGGACAGGGATGCACTGGATGGTGCAGAGGCTTTCCCCAGGGACACACACCTTCTCACAAAGGACTCAAAGGCCTGGAAACAATACTCTCGCAGCTCATCATCATCCACGTTACAGTACTGAACAATCAGAGGAATTATCTTCTCCAGGTGCTCTCCTGGGAAAGACAGAGCAGGCAGCAGTGAAAAACTATTCCAGCCTTCACTCACCTGGCAGCTGACAGCTCAGCCACCTGTCCCTTCCATCCTGTGCCTGGTAGAGCATTCCTGCCCCAGACCTCACGGGCAAGGAGCCAGAGCCCACCAAAACCAGCTGGGCTGGTTTTCAACAACTCATCCCTGCTCCCTATCTGCAGCCCCTTGGTGGCATTTCAGTCACAGGAAGAGCTGTGATTAGAGATCTCTTAGGGCCTAATCTCAACTCTGGCAGGTCTCTCAGACAAGTAATACAATATGTTGCCATCTCCTCTGTCATTTAAAAGGGAGTGAATCCACTGACCTAGTTCATAGAGGTGTTAATTCAAACCAGGGAAGTGCTGCAAGATCTCGAGGGCACAATCATAGTCCCTAGAGAAGGGCAGCCAGAGATACTCTGGTGTCTCCTTTCCAAGTGAAGATCAGAGAGCCAGAACCATAGAGGGGATCACAAGCACAAGCCACTATACATTAAGAACAATGAGCACTCTTCCTCTGCCACTAAGAGGAGGTGCTCTAAAATGCATGTACATTTCCCAGCATCATTTCAAGCTGCTCAGCTCACCTATGCGGTGCCCAGCCTGCCTGCTGATGCCAGCCACGCACTGGATGTACGTCCTGGTGGTAGATGTAGACTCGTTCTTCTTCAGCTCTGCCAGCAGATGCTCTGTGAGCTCTGAGAAGATGTTTCCACTGCAGGTCAAGACCAAGTGCCCCAAGGCAATGATGGCCCGTTTACGTACTGCCAGCCTGGGGCTCGTCAGCTGGGGCAGCAGGCAGCTCAGGATGGAGGAATGGAATGAGTAGAGTGTTCCTCCCAACCTGCAATGAAGAGAACATGGCACAAGGTGAGAGTCAAAGGCTCAGAAAAAAGCCCTCTTGGTAGCAACAAATCTAAAAATCCTTCAGCTGTGGAGACTTCATGTATGTTGTGGGGAGGGGGAGGAGAAGGGCGGGCTTGTCATTTTGGTCTGAACACTGACTTGCTCTGTAAAACACAGGGAGAGCTCATTTGTCTCCATCATGGAGGAGTTTTTGACTGTGTCCTTCTGGATGACCCAAGGGTGTGCTAATAATTTCCTGCATGCAGATGACATACGACACTGTCAGTCTGACTTATGCAACAAGAGAAAGAGGCAGCCAGGAAAAAAAAAAAAGAAACATGTATGATGGGCTCATAGAGCTAAAATAAACCTCCCTGCTTTGCTCTCACCCTTCCACATCTGTGTGAGCTAAGCTTCTGTGGGATCCATCACCAGAGGCACTGCCATTCCCAAGCACAGAAAGGCTTGGCTTGTTATCTCATCCCTGCCAGGGACCTGCTCTACTCACATATTCCCTAGGAGCAGCAAACCAAATCCTGTGTTTTTAAGCCCGGTAATAGGATTAGGGAAATAAAGAAATCAAAAGCTGACACATCTCTGCAGCCCCCTTCTAAGCACAGCTGCCAGAAGGAAATCCTCTGGTACCTGCTCAGCATATCTGACAGGATGTCAAGAGCTTCCAACTGCACGGACACATCCTCCTGCTTGCCAATGGCTCCTGTCAGCTGGGCTGTGATCTTTTTGCACACATTTGCTGTCATGGTGGAACCTGCAAGAAAGATATTATTCCCTGCTGTCAGTTAACAAGGAGTCTTTTTTGCTGCTAGGAACTATTCACTCCCTCATACACTGAAAAAATAAATCACCTTTAGGATATCTAATCAGGATAGATTGAGATGGCTGCAGAGGAAAATCATATTGCTGGGAGCCTCAGGTATCCCCTGAAAAGCTGATGCATTTTTGGAGACATAGTTCCAAATACAGCTCAAGTTTTCATTCCATCTTTCATCCCATTGGTACCTCAGCTCTACTGTCCCTCCTCCAGATTTCATAGATTGTCCTCTGGCAGGTGAGTAAAGAACCAGAAGCTTTTAGGCTCTGGACACTTTGGGCCTCCCCGTTCCTCAGTGACAAATGGGACAGGCAGTGTACCTGTGGCAGCTGGTGGCAGCTCAGAAATGACAGTTTTGAGGCCGATGCTGGAGATGTCCCGCAGCTGCTCCTTGTCCGACAGCATGTTGGTGCAGAGCGTATCCACGATGGTCTCCACCTGGTACTCCTTCACCTTGCCAACCAGCGGGCCCAGGCTGCAGGAGGAGAAGCCAGGCAGCATGAAGGGCCTAATGCAAGGGTCCATGTCCTTCAAACTGCATCACTGCTCCTTATCAAAGATCCTGGCCACCTATCTGGGAATGACTGACACTCCGCTCTAAGCACCTCCTTAGGCATTGAAAGGATGGATGGGAGATTGCAATGAGTATGGAATTACTGCAGACACAACCAGAGATAAACAGGCACACAAGCTGAGAAGTTGGTCCTTTGCTCAGTGCCCAACTGTTTTGCTTTAAAATCCAGAATAAACTGGATTTCAAAGCCTGAGAGAGGACAAGAGCTTGATGACCAAAATTTTAAATTGTGCTTCTCGCTGAAGAAATAAAGTCTTAGAGATCCGCCTTCCATGTAGTAAAGTTTATAACAGCAACACTGAATTACTTCCAAAATCATCTCTTGCTCCTACAAAGGTATCTGTGTGCTCACCCCTTGTGTCTACAGAGAGAAAGTGCAGTGCCTGCAAGACAGGGCAAATCCCTTGCAGAGGAGGTTTGAGGGAGGTGTCAAGGGCCAGGCTCCCCTCTCGCACACTCTCTGCAGTCAGTGCCAGGGAACATGGCTTTTACTGTCTAGGCTCTTACCATTTGACAGCAAGGTTCTGTACTTCCCCATTTTTGTCCTCCAGCAATTTCAAAAGCATTTTTACAACTTTTTTCTCACTGTCTTCATCTAGTTTTATTGAATCTTTCTGCAGTTCCATCATCAGGTCGTTGGTGGCCATAAACCTGAAAGGACACAGGGAAAAAGTGGATTGGCTGACATGCAGGTACAAATGCATCACCTTTGCATCACCTGGGACAAAACTCGGCAACTGGTGCTTGTATGAAAACACATTACCAAAGAGTAACTCACAACACTGTCCTGAGAAAAAGGAAAATTACTACTGTCTTACAAGTGGATAACTACCCAACAGGGGTCAGGTAAACAAAAGCTCTAGAAGTGGCACTCAGCATGTGTATTTTTTCTCGATGACTAAATGAAGATGGCTAACTATGCCAGAAAAAAATCACAATGGGTTTTTTCATTAATTTGTCACCTGGCCTAAAAAAAGCAGTCTGGAGTCTAAGAATGCACCTAGCTCTGTTCTTACTGGCTAACTTAGCACTCATATAATGACCCCACACATGGACAAGACCTATCACTTTCAAAAAAAAAAAAAAAAAAAAAAAAAAAGTCATGACTCCATGCGAAGTAAACCTCAGAATTGCACTAGGCTATATTTAGATTGCTGGGAGCAAAATCAATTGAGTATTTATCCAGATTAGAAAGAAAAACAAAGACCCAACTGATAGTATTCTAACAGGGACAAAATGGATATTGGGAAATCCTGGAAAGTATCTATTTTCCTAGGAGCAGGAAGTGCAAAAGGAGCTGGAATAGGAGTCTGGGGTTCTAAGAAATCTCAGTGTGGCTGTCATGTGTTAGCTGCTTTCCAGTGTGAGCCCTGCACAGAATGGATGTCTTGGAACCACCAAGCCCTCCTCTCTCGTTACAAAATGACAGCTCCTTTTGAAATTAGGCTCTGATGTCACTCATTCAGCACATGGAGCTCTCATGTACAGGTGACGGTTTGAGGCTTCCATCTGCAATCCCGTTCCTGAGCAGCAATGAGGTACATCTGGAACGAGGGACTGCTGTGGTCCTCCACAGCCAGCCTGAAATCCAGAGTGAGAAAACAGCAGAAACGTGTCCTGAGATGTTAGGGTGCAGTCTATTTGTGATTCTGCATGAGCTCTCAGCTCTCGCTGCCTGCAGTGTCTGTGTGGAAGCAGCATGACCAATTATGGCCACGGGCTGCACAGAGCCTTCCACAGTAGCACACCAGCTCTAGATCGCTGCCGTCCTGCCCCAGCACCTTGGGATCACATCCATCTGTCAGGGAACAAGAGAAACTGGCTCCTGGAACACATGTGTTTGACCATGTGCGAGGAGGAGGTGGCCCCTGTGACATAAGGTGTGCTGGGCACATCTCCTTTGGAGTGTAAACTGGAAATTCTTTGAACAAACTCACTGTACAACTGCTCCACCACCGAGTTCTTTATAAAGTACCGATTTTAACATCTGAGAACATCAGCAGCTTCTACAAAAATCAACCTACTTTTAGGCTATTAGTAACCCCTCTCTCAGGCCTCCAAATAACAAGCCTGGTCCAAACATTACCTTCCAGGTTGGTACTGAAAGAACAATATCGTCAGGAATGAAATCTTTCATACATGTCAGTTTTAATTACTTTTTATAGAGTGCCCTACACATTGAGCCACTCTCCTAAGCCTAAAAAGATGTCAACTTTCCTGCTGACACAAACAAAGAAATAAAAGCATCTCAGTGCTGTTAGGGAGGCACATTCTCCCGTCACACAGAGCTCTCCAAGCAGCCTGAGCAGAGCCAGTAGTGCAGCGTCTGTCAGTCAGGGACACGGGGGTCTACTCACCGCTTTTAATGCACTGACTAGCTCACAAATCATCAAAGCAATTTAGAAGCATTTCTGCTACGATGTTCTTTATTCACAAAACAAGTAACAACTTGAAGTCCAGCTGCCCAGACTTATTCCCCCTCCCACTTTGATCAGGCACCAGTCTAGGCAGGGAGGGGAGCGCCGCTGGTTTCTCTGCCTTTCGCCCTCAGCTAGGACACGGTCGGCCTGAAGCCCAGCAAAGAGAAGCGAGGCAAATGTTCTGTTTCGCGCACACGCTGCTCTGCGCAGCCCCCTCCGCCCCGGCCCGAGCCGCCGCTCGCGGGTCGCTGCCGCACCTGAAGTCCTTGTCGGTGGAGGTCATTTTCTCCAGCAGGCTGGAGATGTGGTACGAGACGCTGGCCATGGCCGAGGGCTCTGCGGGCCCCAGGGGCGCCGCTCGCTCCGTTCCGTGAGGGGCGACCCCCAGGCAGCGGGAGAAGCCGGGCCAGACGGCTTTGGGGGCCGATAGAGGGTTCTGTCCGGGCTCAGGCCGTGCCTCTGGCCGCTCGGCGGGCTCGGCTCGGGTGCCCGGGGCAGGACAGGTCAGTCCCCGCTCCCGCCCCTCGCCCTCTCCCTGGCCGGCGCAGGCAGCGGCCGTCCCCGGAACTCGGCACGAGCGGAACGTCGTCGCAGGCGGGCGGGGCGCGGCGGGGCCGGTTGTGCGCGGGACCGGCGTGCCACGTCTGAGCGCGCGGGCAGAGGCCGGGCCGGGAGCACCGCGGGGCCGCCGCCACCATGGTGAGCCGGGGACGGGCCCGGGACCCGCACGGGGCCGGGGCAGGAGGGAGCGGGGCGGGGAACCGGCGGCGGCCCGGTGCGGGGCCAGAGCGCAGCCGGGTGCGGCCTCTGTGGGGCACGGCGCACGGGACACCGGGCACGGTACACGGTGCACCGGGCCCAGCTGCTGCACCCGGCCGGGCGGGCGGGGATGGATCGCGACTCCAGGGGCCGCGGCCGCGCCTTGGTGCGCTGAGCTCGTTCTGTTCCTTCTCCCCGCAGGTCTCGGTCATTAACACCGTGGACACGTCCCACGAGGACATGATCGTAAGTGCCGGGGAGCTGCTCCGCCGGTCTGTAACAGAGCTGCTCTGGGGCTCTCTGTGAGCGCTGAGGGCGGCATGCATGTGCCCGTGTAACAGCACACCCGGGGCTGTTGGATGCAGGATGCTGACTGAAATCCTGATCTTGCCATTTTGTACTGTGTGGAGAGGAAGCCTTGGCTCGGAGGAATTAAATTTAAAATCTTAACTTTCATGTGCGGGCGTGTTTCTGCCCGTTTGTGTGAAATAACAGAAATGTGTATATTTGTTGGTACAGAACTTTGGCTGATAAAAATGGTTTTCCTCTATGTGGATGTTTCTGGGAGTAGATGTATTAGTGTGGGTAGGAAGAAAGGTTTCAAAGTAATTTGGGTGAGCCTAGTTCTTGAAGAAGAATTTCTTCACAGAAAATTGGAAATTGGAAAGAGCTGTCCAGGGAGGTGTTGTCACCATCCCTGAAGGTGTTCAGGAAGTGACTGGATGTGGTACTCAGGGCTCTGGTGTAGTCACAAGTTAGCGGTCAAAGGTTGTCAGTGACCTTGGACGTCTTTTCCAGCCTTAAAGATTCTGTGGTTCGGTGGTGGGGAAGTTTCAACCGTAATTAAGAGTGGTATTTGTACACCCACTTTTAAGAAATAAAAGAAACAGAAATACATAACTGGTCACTGCATTGTAGTCAGCAGCCTGAATTCCCTGTTGTGAGAATGCTTGTGAAACAACTTGCTTGTGTGGCGTGCGTGGATTGTTTGGAAGCTCTCTCTTGGCCCTGCTGTGCTGCAGTGGGGTTGGTCAGCAGGCTGAGGCTGCCGTGCTGAGCACAGCTCTCCTTGCTCTCCTTGCAGCACGATGCACAGATGGATTACTACGGCACGCGCCTGGCCACCTGCTCCTCAGACCGATCCGTGAAGATCTTCGATGTCCGCAACGGGGGGCAGATCCTCATTGCAGACCTGAGGGGGTGAGAGGTTCATCACGGAGAAATCTTGATGCTTTGTCCTTTCGCCCCTAGGCAGCACAAAGTGCAGGTTGAGTTCAGGGTGAACTCCTCCAAGACTGTGCTGAGCAACTCAGAGCTGAGGCGGGGACAGAGCCCCAGTAAGGAGCATAGTGGGGCTTAGTCATTCATTTAGTGCTTTGCACCTGTGATTGTCAAGGAGTAAAATGTACTGACACAAGTTGGAATTGTTTCCTGTGACAGTGAGAACCCTAACACTGCCATCATAGCATTACCATTCCTGGTGCCAGAGCTCTAATCCCTCCCAGAACAGCAATTCACAGCGATCTGGGAGGCAGCTGCAGCTGGAAGGGGTTTCTCGCAGCTTTCCCAAATGATCTTGTTTCTTGCAGGCACGAAGGTCCCGTGTGGCAGGTTGCCTGGGCACATCCTATGTATGGGAATATCTTGGCTTCCTGTTCCTATGATAGGAAGGTTATTATCTGGAAGGAAGAAAATGACACTTGGGAAAAGACCTATGAGTACACAGGACATGATTCTTCAGGTATGGAGCTGGGAACGGGGACTGGGGAGATGAGAGGATTTGGTAAGACTGAAATAAATCTGTTAGTGTTAAGGAGGAAAGCCTCTGTCAAAAAGGAAAGGATGAAAGCTGAAGAGAGAGTAAATCTGTTCAGCACTAACAGCCGTTTCCCTGAGGTCATATTGCTAGATAACCCACTACTGATGCTGTAGGTGTTGTTATACAAATAAGTCGGCTTTCGAGTAAAGATGGCAGGGTACTGAATTCTTGAGGAGAACACTGTCTGTTTCCAGTAAGAGAAACTGCATTTATTATCCTGTATTTTGTTTTAAAATGGAAACTTTTGTGTTCAGATGATTTACCCTCCCAAGGCAGATCTGTTACTCAGTAAACAATGCTAATTGGCTGGCTTTTGCTGGGATTTGACTCACTCTCAGCTTTCAAGCCACTTGCTTTTGGTGACTGTGCCACTGATAGCAGTGAATTAGTCAATCAGTTTTGGGTAGTCCCTGTGCTGTAATCTGGTCTGTCTGACCCTTCCCAGTGAACTCTGTCTGCTGGGCTCCACATGACTATGGACTGATCCTGGCCTGCGGGAGCTCTGACGGGGCCATTTCCTTGTTGAGCTACACGGGTGATGGGCAGTGGGAAGTCAAAAAGATCAGCAACGCACACACGGTGAGTCTGGTCCTTTGGGGCAGCTCCGAGTTCCCAGAGCTGCAGGTAACACCGAGGTGATGCCTCAGAGGCTTGACTAGATAAACACTGAAATGCAGTGAAATGATGTGAAACATCCAGAACCAAGAATAGTTTAAGTTCATCCAGAGTAGGCAGGTGTACTTCTTAGTCACTAAAATGAAGTGGAAATACAGCGAAATTCACTGAACAGCACTGGCAATGCCTTTTTATTGGGCATTATGGTTACACACAGTGCTGAAAGCTGCCTGCTAAGAAATGGCCTTGGTCCTGAGAATACCTGCACCATCTGGAAAAACTGTGGGACTCCTGTTTTTCCCAAAATTGTGGAGATTTTTTGTTTAAGCAGTATGTAGTAAGCTTATGGCAGTGGCTCCCAGTAGAAGGAAATTTGTACCAAAGGTTTCTTCTACTCCAGTGTTCCTAAATCTTAGCAACTCTGTGTGCCTTTCGTCTTTGCAGTTTCTGTCTCCCCTATTTACACATCCAAGATGAACTATTTTGTGTGTTAATGCCCTTAGCTACCTCAGGTTTTCTGAGTTAGTGCCTTAGTGAGGCTAATCTGCACCTGGATTTCTTATTCAACCAGCATTGTGCAAGTCCAGTTTTTCTGAGATGTGTTTATTCCCCACTCTCAGCAGCCTTTATCTATTCATTTGGTTAATTAAAGTAAGCAACTTCTAACAGTGGTGTTTTTCATCAACTAGATTGGATGTAATGCAGTTAGCTGGGCTCCTGCTGTTGTGCCAGGGAGCCTTATAGAACAACCCTCTGGTCAAAAGCCAAACTACATCAAAAGGTTTGCTTCTGGTGGCTGTGACAACCTGGTCAAGATCTGGAAGTAAGTGCCGTTTCCAGATAAAGTTTGACACTTCAGGCTTTGAGTGTCCCTGTTAGTATCTCAAGTAGTATTTTCAGCATCTCTGTTGCATCATCTTTGAATTACTGTTTTAGGGAAGTGTTTTAAAAGCGGAAAGTTAGTGATGCACAGTATGTCGTATGATTCTTGCAGTTCGTGCCAGCCCTGTGCGATCCTGTCTCTAAGGGTGGGTTTCTAATGGTCTTTGGTTACCACTTTGGTAATAGCAGATTTCTGACAGCAACTGAAGGTCAGAACCTCTTTGCCTGTGCTGCTTTCTGTCCCCTGAAAGGGATTTTGTCAGTTCAAGCCGTAGGGGTTTTTAGGGAAGTGGGGAACACTTGTGGTTTGTATTGTATTGATGAGTAAGGACTCTGAATGCTACAATCCAAAGCCTTCCTGAGCAGGGGATGAGATGATGCAGGATGCTGCTGCTACCTTTCTGACTATGTAGTTGTGTTTTCAGGGAAGAAGAAGGTCAGTGGAAAGAAGAGCAGAAGCTGGAGGCTCACAGTGACTGGGTACGAGACGTGGCCTGGGCTCCATCCATAGGTTTGCCAACCAGCACCATTGCTAGCTGCTCACAGGTGAGGTTTGTGTGGAGCAACAGAGGCACTTGGTGTGCTCACTTCCCTGTGCTTCCTTCCCCGTTTCTCTGGTAAAGGAATTGTGGGGATAGAGCTGCTCTAACATGTCCTCTTGGCAATGTTTTGCTGTATCTGGGTCTCTGCATAAGAGCCTTTGATTCCTGTTCCTCCCTAGCTCAGAAGCATTTCTGGACAAAGGTTTATGTGTGTGTGTGCCTCTGTACCAAAGACTGGCTTCTCTTTTGAAAATTATGAACAGAATAGCCTCACTAGGTGGAAGACCTTCCAACTAATGTCATATTTTAGTGTTTCGGGATCAGATTTACTGAACTTCCTTCTAAAAATACTGTTTTCTAATAACTGGCATGCTTAATCACCTCTGATGTCCTCAGCCTTCATACTGACTATTGTGTTCTTGCTGCTAATCTGTAAATGCTTTTTTTTTTTTTTTTTTTCAATTCCAAGAAGACTACCTAGTGAGCTCCTGTCACGTAACTGGAAAACAAAATTTCATTCTAGGGAAGTATTTTAGCTGATACATAAGTATTTTGGGAGCTTTTTTCTGTTTTTTCAAGTTGTTGTTTGTTGGTAGTTTTTCTTATCAGAGCTATTCTCCTGCCTTACCTTTGTACATAGCAAGGCGACAGCCCCCCTTGCACAAATCCATGCAGACACATCAAGGGGTGGTGACTGAGCTGTGATTTGGAAGTGTAGCTCCAAGGGCAGATCAGGGTTATGTTTTTTGTGCCCAGCCAGCTTGGTCTCTGTGCTGTTACAGGATGGCAGGGTGTTTATCTGGACGTGTGATGATGCCTCTGGAAACTCCTGGTCGCCAAAGCTGCTGCACAAGTTCAATGATGTTGTCTGGCACGTGAGCTGGTCCATCACTGCCAACATCCTTGCAGTGTCTGGAGGAGACAACAAAGTGAGTTCTGCTGCCTTGGCTTGTATCTCTGTGGGGTATTTCCAGAGGAGCTGAGATGAGACTGTCAACGTGTTTAACACGAGGCTGTTGTAGGGTCTCCTTTGCTGTGATGGGGACATTTTTTATTCTGATTAATCAACAGGCCAGGAAGACCCTCACCTTTGGAAAACTACTTGCACTGCATTCTGAATCTTTACGGGAGGGTGGAAATGCAGGCTGAACTTGATTTTGTGGGGTACTGACAATTCACATACTCTTCTCATATGACTGTAGGCTGTCACCAAACCCATGCTACAAGAAAAGGGGAAAGAGGGTGTGTTTAAAGCTGAAAGCTGTTCCTGCTCTGTTTTTGAGGTGACGCTGTGGAAGGAGTCGGTGGACGGGCTGTGGGCATGTATCAGCGACGTGAACAAGGGCCAAGGAGGGGTGTCTGCTGTGACAGAAGGGCAGCAGAATGAGCAGTGATGCACAAGGGAATACTGCAGCTGCAACAAGTGATCACTGTCCCTGATTTGCTATGTGTCTCCAGCTGGATGAGAACTGATTTTATCTGAACTGGACATGAACATGGGAAACAATTCTCCAATTTTATGAGCACTCAATTACTGAGAGGCTACAATATGTTGATAATCATCCTTAATTGACATTCCCTTAAATCTAAACAGTATAGCCAAGTACTGTGCCTGATACTACTCCTTGATACTGTAGGAATTATTCCCTGCTTTTTTGGTTTAGCAGTCAAATTTGATTGGATGTGCTGTGGTCAGAGTTCAGAACTTAAACAGAACAGGGGGAAGTTGTCAAAACAATGAGGTGTGAACTCCATTCAAGGGGACAAATACTCTGTGCCCTCAAAGACCAAACTTTGTTTCAGGTGAGGAAAAGAGCTGGTGGAGTTCTCAGGTTAGCTGGTAGTGTGCTAGCTAGCTCTGCTGGTGAAATGATACTTGTGTCTTTCTGAAAATAATGTGCTTGGCCAGGTGAAAGTCTCTTTGCTTTCTTCAAGATGAAAAGGAGTAGTGGAATGCATAAGTCTTCTGCTTTACAATAATCTCAAACTGGGTTATTTAACCAACACCAATACATCAAACCATGGTTTGAAGATTTATTTTTTTTGGAGTCACACTTCTGTACTGTACCTCAGTTGTTTGGATTTTTTTTTGTTGAGATACCAACAGAATAAAATCCTATTGGTTAAAACGTGGTGTGCTGTATTAAATAATCTTTCCACAAGATTGCCTTTTCAAGGCAGTCTGCAGTCTGTCTTCAGCAAGGCCACAGTCACATCTTCCCATCCATGTAATTAGCTTTGCAAGAGTTTGGGTTGGTTTTTTTTGTTTTTTTTGGTTTTTTTAATGTAATGGTACATCACGGGACAAGGCTTCACAAACCCATTGCTTTTCCTTGGCAATAACCAGGGCGAACGTAAGCCGTGCCAGCTTCCCCTTTCTGCTCTTACAACTTTACTCGTAAAGGAAGAAAGAAGGATGTGAACCCATTTTCACACGTAGAAGTTAGTTTTAAAACCGACGTTAGCTGGTGTTTTATGAGAAGCGCTGGAAAAGCGACAGTATTTATTAGTTTATTAGTTTATTAGAATTCCGCCCGTCCCGCCGCCCCTCAGGCACAGCCCCGCCCTGGGCGGGCCCTTAGCGCTGATTGGCCGGCGGGGGGGCGGCGCCGCCGGTGATTGGCTGTGCCGGGAAGGGCGGGAAGAGCCCGCTCCCCTCAGCCCCGGCCGGACCGCGACAATTTTCGGGAAATTTTTCTCTAGAGCCGTCAGAAAGGAAAAACTCAGCTATTTGACAGTGAATGAAGACTGAATAAACATGTTTTTACTAATAATTACTACTGAGAGCAAAGTGACCTTGAGCTGCTTTTGCCCAAATAGGATGGAATGAGATACATTTTATGTGCCGTGATTCATGAAAAAGCAGACTACATAAAAATAAAATGTTCAGGTGTTTTATTCACAAAGCTATTAGTAAATGGTAATGCATAAAATGGCTTCTGAACTGCCAAGTTACTTAACAGTTTTAATGTAAGACCATCCAGTATCTTATGTACGTTATGTTAAATATTTAGTTAACTCTGTAAAACTACCTCAGAATATTTAAAAACTGTCAGGGTAGAAGACAAACAATTCCATTTGGTAGCTACAGGAGAACAAAATCTCTAAAGCACTTTTGTGAAACAGAACTGCACACAAACTACATTTCTCAGTTTAAAACTGGAGTTTCCCATTCAGCTCTGCAGTGTATCCATGTGCATTCCACGAGGATTTTACCATGGGTATCCCAGAATATACCAGTGAAAAACAATGAATATTACATTTTCAGTGTCATAAAGTTACCTCGATTAATCTCCGGTAGAATTAAGCTGTTATTGACCAATCTGAGTATACAGTGTTTCATGTCAGTACTAATCTTATCTTGGTTTGAGTCTGGTAAAACAAAAAAACCCTGACACTAGTAAATACGAAGACAGTATCCAAGGCACTTATAATTAAGGGATTTTACCAGTTTTTAGTGTAGAGAATAACTTGCTCATAATAATACATATAATGAACTAGGTACTGTACAAAAGTAGACGATGCGAGACCTTTGTGTAAAGCTAGGAATATATACTAGTACACAATTCCACTGAAAATAATTGCATATAATTAATTTTATTTTTGTTCCCTGAACTGCACTGTGAATTGCAGCCATTTCTGCACATCAGGCCCTGTTCCCTTTGCTCAGGAGGCAGCTCACCTGTCTGTAAGGTGAGCTACATACTCTGGTAATTCTCTGGTAATAAACCTGTTTTTCCCTAGACTGCACACAACTGGAATATGCTAGCAATAGTACAAATAATAAATATCAAAAAACCCGAAGTGATACTTTCTTAAGGGGGCTTTACTTGATCATAAATACACCAGCATACAAGTTTCTATTTTTCCTTTTGCATGTGATCCCTGGGTCTGAGACCAAGGCTCCTACTGCTGGATGAACCAAGGGACACCCACAAGGATTCCTCTGAGAATGCCTGGTGAGTGTGGGACCATCAACAAGTCCCCTTATTAGCTTATATTTGACCCATTGCCAAAATAAATACAACAAATTATGCTTCAAGTGTCCTATTATAAAAATCAAAGCTATTTTAAATTAAAATATTTTCCCTAATCAAAAATATACAACAGTTACCATGTGAAACAGTGAGAAACATTACCATGTAAAGGACGCTTAGTGAAAAATAATTCCCAAAAATACTCCTATTAAGTATTAAATACATTCTTAGAGCTCCCAACAGTGAACTGAAAGGTTGGACTTAGGTGGTGTCACATGTGTACATGGGAGAGAAGCTCAGAGGGTAGAGGAGAGTGGCTGAAGTTATTTACTTACACCTGTGGTCAGTGCAGTTCAAACCAAGATGAAGCCATGTACAACATTCTGAGAACTTGCATGAAAATCCCCCTCTCTGCTAATGCAGTGGTTTTGAGAACGTGGACTAAGATGATATGGACTAGGAGAGAGCCACTGGAAAAGCCCTGCAAGGACTCTGAGGATTCCTGTCTGCTGCACAGTGGGAAAACAACGCAGGGTATTGCTGTTGCTGCCTGGCCACTCGTCAGTGTTTGCTCTCTAACTCCTGGGGCTGTGGTTTAATGACACCAACAGATGCTTCCTGAAACACGCTGCAAATGAATTGTGAATTATTTTGGCACTTGTGTTTGCCATTCCTTTTCACATTGCCGATGAAAAGGCAGAAGGCACTTCTGTGTGCAGAGTGGGACTGTGCTTGAATCTGCTACACAACAGGCATTTTCTGGTGCTTCTACTTGTTTCCTTCAGTCAGGGCTAATGTTCCTGATCCAAATCTGCTGCCTAATCTCACATGAAAGGTACACTTTTACCATTTTTCTAATGAGGAGACAGTCCTTAGTTCTTCTGAGCTGGCCACTGCTAATAAATCTACCCAATTTATGATTCAAAAAGTTCAGAACTGTTTAACTTGTCTTCTTCATACAGCAAAATATTTTCCATGAGCTTCTTTTTTTGGTCATTTATCTGTATATTCCAAGACGTCTCTCTGGCTATGGCTGAAATACAAAAAAAGCCAAAATTGAAAAATATACATTGATTGTCTAAGGAATAGATGATAATTTTTAATATAAGAAAAAGCAAGGAAGCAAGCAACCAACAAAGATGGCTTAGGGAAAAAATATTATAGAAAACCGTAAATGTTTTGTAGATTTATTAATAAATTCATAACCGAAAAGATTTATTGATTAAAAGTAGGAAGAGGAACCTGAGCAGTTCTGGAGAAGAGAGTAGTTTGTCCCTAGTATTGCAGAGGACACCTTTACCTTGTGGAGCACACGAGGAGTCCAGGTCTGTGTTCTCCTGAGGACAGCTGTCCTCTGCAGCAACTGCTGTCTCCAGGCTGCCCTCACCTCTGGAGCACACCAGGCTTCTCTCCTGCAGCTCGTGGGCAGCCTTTCCCTGCTTCACCCTGCCATCACAGGCTGGCACTTTCTCTGCATTGCTACAGCTGTGGCCAGCCAACTCCTCTGTGGGCTTTTCTGGAGGATTCCATGGGAAACTGCTGGACTCGTCTGACTCACAAGGGATCCGTGACATGTAGATGCCGTACGTGTCGGGAGCCCCAGCTGCCACCAAAGGCACACAGGGGCTGCCAGTGCCCAGGATTGCTGCCAGGGTGCTCTCCTCTTTATTGCCCACTGCAGAGGGCACATCCACGCTCAGACTGGCTGTCTCATCGTCAGTCTCTTCTGGAGTGTTCATGGAGAATCCAGAAGTGCTGCTTCCACAGATGTAATGCTCTTTCAATTTGTTTTCAGACATTTCCATAATTTCAAGTACCTGTTTTTAACAACCAAATCTGTGAATGCATAATTAATTCCTGTACCCCTGTAAGGGTCGGTCTGAGGATTGCCTGAATTGCCTCACAATCACCGTGAGACACTGAGATTTCAAAACCCCTCAGGACCCCGCCTGTCACTGTGGAGTTGCTGGCCTGGCTAAGGTGGATGCCAAGGGACTGTGTTGTGCCTGCCAACGCTGCCTCCATGGTACACTGCTCTCCAGTGGAGTACTGGTTGTAGTGTCCTGTGCTGCACCTGATTCCCAAATCTGATTCTCGCAGCCACAGGCCCGTGAACACAATAGTCCATAAATCTCCCCACCTTTTGGCCAGCAGCCACTCACCTTGAAATAGACTATAAAATTATCCCCTCTGAAGAGACCCTCGGAGAACTCTTTCTCCCCAGCAGATGGAAGACATCGACGGATGATCCAGGGATGATGTCCCCTCTGTTGGTAGCTATATCCCTCTTTCTCTCTCCCTCTCTCTCTCCCTTCTCTGCCCCATATCTCTCTCTCCCCCTTACCATACCCCAAAACTGAGTCGTTTACCCTCAATAAACTGCTTTGCTGCTTGCTGCTGAACAAAACCTTGGTCTCTTGCTGTTTTCTTTTGCACCCTGTGATCAAAGGAACCATCAGGACCCTGCTCAGCTTGTGTGGACCGTGACAACCCCTGCTGACACATATTTTCCTATGTCAACACTCACAAAAATAAGCCAAACATGACTGTTGTAGCTTTCCACCCTGATGACAAGGAGACTCAAATCTTGGCCATGTATTTAAAATATTACCTCTGCTATGTTCGAATTCTTCTTTTTCAGGCAAAGGCAGATGGCTGTTGCAAAATCAATAGCCACCTCTTCCAGCAAGTGCCCTGCTTTTTTGTCTAGGTATTTGCAGCAGATTTCCTTGGCAGCCAGCTTTTCCAAATTTTTTACTTTGGAGTGTGAGCTTTCTTTTGCAGTTTGAATTTCATCAGCAATCATATCTTTCTGTTAAAGGAAGGAGATGCATTAATCAAGGCAAAATGAACACAAGCATTAATTTTTGTCTGAATCTCTGAGAACCAGTATTGCTGTGCTCCTCAATGTCAGGTTCACAGACTGAAAAGCTTTAGTAATCTCTGCTCATGCAACAGACTGAAATGTTTGTTCTCACAGAAGGGAAAAAGGCCGTGGCTTTGTCTGCATGTGTCCAATGTCAAATTCCCAAAAGCAGGGCCAGCTCTTCTTGGCTTGTGCTGATTTATAAAGGAATGAGAAAGAGCAGCATTCTTACACAGGCCCATATAACACGTGTTAAGGAAATAAGGATCATAGGATCTTTGATTTTCTGAACCCCTCTGAACACTTCTGAACAGCTTGCAGGAATACTGTTGTTCTCCCATCCAAGGCTTCACCAGACAAGAAATCAGGAGCACGTCCCACAGAAGGAATGCAGGTGGAGGCTCCTTTCTGCAGATGGTTTTAATGCATTCAGTGGGCTTGGCTGTTCTGATGACTTGTGAGAGTATTCATGTAGCTCTAGCCTCAGCTTGGGAAACTGGCAGGGATATCAGTTCCAGGCATGAGCACAAGACAGATGCCTGATAAACATGATAATGAGCTTGATAAGGAGCTTCTGCACTGTGGCTCACACCACCTCCTCCTGGCACACAGAAAATACACAGCAGCATTTCAGCACAAAGCCTTGTCTCTTAAATATTCATTTATTTTGGAGTCTCTCCTATTGCAATTCAGGCCAGCACTCTTGAGTGGGTATGTGAAATGAGAAAACCTGTTCTGATTCTGTTCTAATGGCAGGCAGGCTACTCATGTTAATGGAACCTAAACTTCCCTGTACATGCAGGATATGTAGAGCAGACAGCAAATATCAAATTGCATTTAAATAAAATTAAAATTATTTTTATGACACCCCATTCATTTGTATTGGTGTTCATTACTGCTGCTTTTTCTTACCAGGTAAATTGGGTGTCTGTCTTCATCCAGTGCCTTCATCCCAGTCAGTATCTCTGCTAAGACCTAGATAAAATGAAAAAAAGTAAGAAAGATTTGTTCATAATGAACAAATTTATAGAATAAGTTTCTAACTAAAGAAATACTGAACTTTCAATCGTTCTGGTGTTATATTTTTACTTCAATGGCTTAACAATGCCAGCTCAGGGCATTTATGGGACATTAGATCTACCTCCAGAGCCAAGCCCAGATTTTATAGTTCAATAGATACTGCTGAAACAAAGAATAAGAAGCAAGTAAAGCTAAATGTAGATAAGAAATCACACTGAACAGAGTAGCTTCCTACTTAAATGGAAACACTTGGAGATGGGTGACATCATAGACTGTCTATTATTTTAGCTGAAATTACAAATGAACAGGCAATATTTGTAGCAGTTCATGTGGTAAGTCTGCAAGAATTTTGAGCATCTAATTTGTTTTAAGTCATCAGCAGTAATATTTTATTTACAATAAGAAACACTTTTGTTTCTCATTTGTAAGA
>VRYO01000638.1:20308972-20320440 GCA_009812075.1 Sialia sialis | reverse complement strand
CACACGGACCCTGCCCTGGACAGGGGCTGAGCACAGACCCACACGGACCCACACTGGGGCCGCACCGCTGGGCAGCGAGACACAGATCTCCCAGGAGCTGAGACGGGAACGGGCACCGCCACAGAAGGCGGCCAAAAGCCGCCGGTGGTGCCGTGCAGGGACTCTCCGGCCGTGTTTACCATCGCGGAGCGCACGGGAGCTCGCTCGTTGCAATATGTGGTACGCTAGCATATGCAGGGAGAGCATCAGAATGTAAAGAACATCAGAAGCGGTCACAGGGTCAGGGCTTGATTGTCAGCGGTTAGGTTTAAAATATGTTTATAAAGTTAACAGTTGTTTTCTGATTTTTTGTTCAACCTGATTTTGATAAAAATGCATAATTAATTATTTTGCCAGTATAAGTATTGCTAATTTTTCTGGCAAAAAGGAGAGCCTTCCTGCCATACTTCTGCTGCTAGAGACTGCCAGCAGATATGTGAGTGTAACCATCCATCCTTCTGCTCTTGTTCCTATTTAGCCCTAGTCTAAATTTGTATGAATTGCAAGAAGTGCTGTAAGTTTTTACAGCTTTTAATTCACTGTTTCTTTGTACTCTGCATATATGTTATAGTACAGCTAACTCTTGTTTTCAGTATCAAACTATAAACTTTTGCAGTTTTCTGCACTCCTTGGAAATCATGAACTCAGCTCTGCTGTGGCAAGGAAAAACTAAAAAATGCAATATCAAAGAACAGGAAAAAATAAACAAAAGTACCCAAAATGTATTTAAA
This sequence comes from Sialia sialis, assembly GCA_009812075.1. Taxonomy (NCBI): domain Eukaryota; kingdom Metazoa; phylum Chordata; class Aves; order Passeriformes; family Turdidae; genus Sialia; species Sialia sialis. The sequence goes on along the minus strand of VRYO01000638.1, from coordinate 20,319,670 downwards.
ATATGACAACTCAAAGACTGCCTTGGAATGAGCTGTTTTATCAGCAGTACCAGTTCAACAACAATTGTTGCATTTATGGGGTTTTCCCCTCCCTTTTCCCTGCTTACTGTCCCTCTGACACACACCTAGGTGGTCTCATGATTGAACATGTCTGAAAGTGATGCAAGATGAGACTAAAATTGTGTTGCAAGGAACTACATAGAAATAGGAAGAAAAGACTTCTTCCCCTTGGGTACTGGAAAAACTTGTGAAACCATTTGGACTATTTGCCTCTGTGGGGAACAAGGGGAAAGAGCACATTCAACCATGTGAATGACTTCAGTTCTGCTCTGAATGCTACAGGTAATGCAGAACTGAATGGGAACTGAAATGACTGAACAGGGACTGAAAAACCCTGTGTATACCTGTGGTTAGACCTTCCCTTTCCAAGTGGTGTGGGCAGCACTGTGCACTGTTTGTGCTCCCCGAGCCCCTGGATGCTGCAGAGTGTCAGAACATTTACTTCTGGGGGGTTTCTCTGTTGAGCCCCTCGGGCTGGCTCTCACTGCCGTTCCATGGGCCGTGCTGGACTGGCTGAAACCCCGCAGTGCTAACGCAGCTACCACAGGTAATTACAGCTTTCACTCCTTACTGACCCATCCCAGTAACTACCAGGACACTGCCTTTCCCATCTTCATATGTCAAAGCCAGCTGGGGTTTCTCCAAACTTTTATTCAGATCCAAAGAACACTCCAGAACAGAAAAATACACTTTAGTAAGGAACAAGAAATCACAGACCCACTCAACCCAGAAATACCCAGAACGTGTGGGCCACATACAGACTGTTAAACCCAAACCCTAATATCAACCAGCTTACAGGAAAAGCTGCAGCAAAGCAGGCCAGACTCTGCAGAGCCAGGCTTTGGCAGAGCTGCCACGCCAATTGCAGTGCACAGCCTCCCTCAGCAGGAGGGAACCTCCTCTCAGGTACAGTCAGGAACAGAGTGCAGCACTCTCAGGTACGGTCAGGAGCAGAGTCCAGCATGCTCTGACCCTCAGGGACGGTCAGGAGCAGAGTGCAGCACTCTCAGGTATGGTCAGGAACAGAGTGCAGCACTCTCAGGTATGGTCAGGAGCAGCGTGCAGCACTGTCTGACCCTTGGGCTCCCTAGGGCACTGTGCCACGTGTGCTGCCATGGGCTCACTTTCCCCTCAGAGGTGTGTGAGAGGTGGGAAGAGCAGAGCTTGATGGCTGCCCCGTTCCTGAGAGTTCACGAGAGCCACAGCACAGCTCTGCAGCACGGGCCAAAGTGCCTGTTTACTGATCAGCCACAACTGTCAGAGTATGACAGGAGTACAAACACAGAGGCACTGGGGAGTTACCTGATGGAATTACAGTCAGAAAGCTAGCATGTATTTTTGTTTTTATGTCAAAGATCAATTTCTTTGAATATGTAAGAAAAAACAAGTTTACAAACAGGGAGACATTCCATACTTACAAAATACATTGAGATTTTCACTTTCACAGCTACTCTCAGGATATACAACTGGAGGGAAACATATTCACAGAAATAACCTGCTGTGATCAATCTGCTTTGAACCTGAGCTGCACCACACCTTGCTCAATGAACAACTCATGTAACACTAAACTACGCTGCTTTGAACTCTCAGTGTGCATTCACTGGGATGTGGGGAACAGAACACAGGCAAAGAAATGCTCTCTTCCTCCAGCCTGCCACCAAGCATGGCCAGGACAGCTCCACTGCTCCTGAGGTGACACAGGCAGCTCAGGAGGCCCATGCTCCCTGACAAGGCACCAACTACAACCTGGACTACAACACTGAGGGGAAAAGACAAAACTTAAAGCATCTGCCTCCTGTGAACCTTGCACAGGCTGCTGGGGAAGCAGCTGTGGGGGACAAGGGTGTCTCAAAACTAGGAGCTGGTTTGTGTGGCTGAGATCAGCCAGGCAAGAATCCTATGACAAAGGCAAACAAGGCATTTGAGGTATGACAACAGCAAAGACACGTCAGACCTAGAGCGGATACGACATGGCTTTGCATGTGGAAAGGTAAGAGGCAGAATAACCTCCGAGCATTTACACATCAGCTTTCCACCAATGTAATGTTTGTCAGACCCTCAGGCACTGCTGGAAACCCTCATGTACAAACAAACCCCCCACGCTCTGTGACCCACAGGCACATTGAGGCTACATGTCGAAGGGAAATTCCGTCAAAACAAGTGACTCAAAACTATTGACACTTACAACCACTAGTCTGGCTAAATGAACTCTTGGTGTGATTTGCTTTCTAATACGATGAACGTTACTTTGTATGAATATTTTCCATTTAGCTGCCCTGATCTTACCCTGCAGTTTGCAATACCTGTAATGAAGAAATGAACTGAACCATCAGAACCCAGCATGCCTCCAGATGTGTTCAGTCTTTGACTACTGATTTGACTATCACTGATGTTACTGAGTTTATGTTTCCAAACTGTAAAGGGAGGCATCAGTTCTTGGTGTGTTTCCTGGGGACCCATGCTGCTCAGACTTGGTGGTTTGCTACTGAGCAGTCTGAAGTGAGTCATCGTGTTTTTCCATAGCTTTGTTCCTCAGTGCTTCATTTCTCTCCAGAGAAAGCCGCTGAAGATCCTTCCAAATATCAGGACGATCCTCCAGCTCTTCATATAAGGACTGAACGATGTCCAGTTTCCTGTAGTCCACGGGGCTGACCAGACTGCGCACAACCTGCAGACACCTCTCCTTCAGGGTGAACACTGCGGGTTGAACACAAACACAACACAGCCTTGCCAGGGCTCTCAGCTGCTGCAGTGCCAGCACTGCTGCTGTGAGCGCGTGAACACGGAGCACAGCCTGCAGCAGTGACCGCCACAGGCTGGGCTCTCCACACAGGACGCAGACGTGTTCCTGCCACGAGGCACCTGTGGAAACCGCTCAGAGACCCCTCCAAAGGAGACATCTGCCACGAGTTCCACCCAATTCAACCCCTCACCATCTCTTCCAGTGTCTAAGAAGGTTTAATTTTCATGAGCATCTGATTTCTCACTAATCCTAAGAAGTCCAAATATGCCAAGTTCAGGATTCCCAAGGGCACATGCGGTCCTGTCCCTTACCTGGCAGTGTGATGTCAGCTTTGGTCACATTGGGGGCTGCCACGAACAGCTCCTGCCGGTTGACGAGCAGCCCGTCATTGGTCCATGCATCCCGGAACAGCCAGAGGTGCCCTGGCAGGGAACAAGGTGGGGATGCACTAATTACGGCACTTTTTAATGAGTGACTCTGAAGGGCATCTGCTCACTAGGGACCGAGTTCTCCAGCTTAGCTCTGTGTGCACAAGCCACTACCACGGCCCCAGTCACTGGTATCAGTGGGAAGGGGATAGGAAAACGGGGAAAAGGAAGGGGAAAAAAGAAAGGAACGGAAAAGGAAAAAGAAGAGGGCACAAGGAAATGGGAAAAGGAGATGCGAAAAGGAAGGGGAAGAGCAAAGGAAATGGAGAGAGAAAAAGGGAAAAGGAAGGGAAAGGCCAAAGTGGAAGAAAGAAAAAGGGAAGAGAAAGGAAAGAGGGGGGACGGGGAGGGCAATTGCACCGCCACCATCCCAGCCACCCGGGCCCCGCGAGGCCCTGGCCCGGCCCGGCCCGGCCCGGCGCACCCACCCCGGTAGCTGTGAATGACGCGCCCGCTGCGCGGCTGCAGGACCGGGTAGTGGCGCGGCTGGCCCTCGAAGTCCAGCCAGACGGGCAGCACGCAGCGGGGGCTGTGGTTGTTGAACATGACCTGCGAGAGCTCCCGCGTGTTGACAGAGCGCAGCACGGGCACGGCCGCACCCGAGCGCTCCGGGCCTGGCGGCGACATCGCGACACCGCGCCAGCCCCGAGCCCGCCGCGCGCATGCGCCAGGGGCGGCACCGAGGGGCGGGGCAGAGACACCGCCCCTGTCGGGTACCGCCCCCTGCCCGGCACCGCCCCCTGCCCGGCACCGCCCCCCGCCCGGCACCGCCCCCCGCCCGGCACCGCCTCCAGCCCGGCACCGCCCCCCGCCCGGCACCGCCCCCCGCCCGGCACCGCCCCCCGCCCGGCACCGCCCCCCGCCCGGCACCGCCCCCTGCCCGGCACCGCCCCCTGCCCGGCACCGCCCCCTGCCCGGCACCGCCCCCTGGCGCCCGTGAGGGACGGGGCGGGACTCCCGTGAGGGACGGGTCCCACCGGGAGGGGAGCCCGCTCCGGACCCGTCAAACCGTTTTAACAAATAGACGGAAAACAGCAACGGGCGTTTGCCACGCGAGGCGTCACTTGGAGCTGTCAACTCTCTGTCGTGTCTTGTCGCCCCGCAGCCTCATTCCGCAGCTCTTGTGACTGAGGCGCTGGACTCTCCAGAGCTGCCCCAACAATTGTTCCTCAGTCAGCAACAGTTAAGCTGCCAATTCCTTCCTTTCCCGATCTCCGGGTGCCAAAACACTGCTTTATCCTTCAGCTGTAGATATCGAAACACTGTATTCTCTTTCTCATATACACATGTAATCAGTAAAATTTGAGAAAAATTAACTAGACATTGGAAAATCTGAATATGAACCAGAAAAAGAACACAATTAAGACACATCTCTTTATGCAAAACTTCTAAATCTTTAATACTTGTTAATTCACCTCAGAACAGTTACACATACTTAGCATGAACACACTGTAATGGAAAGGGCAAACCAGAAATGTGTTTTCAGCCTCTGATGAGCAGAGTAAGAGGCCTGAGAAATCAGTCACAGAAGAAAAAAATATTTGCAACAATATTTTTATGAATACTGCGGCAGTGTAACTGTAGTAGTTAAATTACCTAAGAAATTCAAATTGCCACCTTGATGCATCCGTAGTAGACAATGAAACCATGAACTTTTTAATGTAACTGCTAAAAGAATCTCTGTCCTCGAATAGTAACTACAGACTGTTTTCTAAGGCTGTGTGTTATCCCCTCACCCATGGCAATGGAACACTAAAATACGGACCAGACATTTACAGGTAATTAGGCCTAAGATGAGGTAACAGGCAAGAGAACCAGGAGCACAGCATACTTCCATGTTTGCCAACTGGAATTTGCTTATCAGACCACAAAAACCAGATACTGGTTTATTATTAGTTTACATTTAAGCAATGGTATAAATTAGAAAACTACATTAGAGATACTACCTCTGAACCCTCTAAGGTGACTGTCTGAGTAGTACTGTTAGTCACTGGATGATACAACTTGGTAAATAAATAAGCTGTTACCCCCAGAACTGTCTCAACTGTAAGCAGAGGAATAACGGTTTAACTGAAAAACACAAGAGAAGATTCAAGCCAAGGAAATAATTACTAATTCCACTGATGAATTTCGGTTTGGGTGGGAGGGAGCAGAGGTGATTTAAATAATAAGGTTTCACACAGTAGAAGTGGTAGCTCTCAAGCTGATCCCTGGTTTCATACTCGCGTGACAATTTCTCCACAGGCCGTTTGGTCCTGAAGGCGCAGACCCGTGCTCTGGGTGTCTCTAGCAGCTGGCTGTTTCACAGGTGCGTGGTGTCATCAGCAGGGCCGTCTCTCCTCGGCGCGCTCCCCGGTGCGCCTCAGCAGGTACACGGCCGCGTGCAGCCCCCCCACGTTCACCCACACCGTCTGAGCCCTGCGCCAGATGTGCCCCACACGGGACAAGGCCTGCAGGCAACAACAGCCACAGCGACACTGAGAAATCACAGCCACACAAGGAAAAAATATCTGCAACAACATTTCTGTGAATACTGCGGCAGTGTAACTGTGGTAGTTAAATTACCTAAGAAATTCAAATTGCCACCTTGATGCATCCATGGTAGACAATGAAACCATGAACTTTTTAATATAACTGCTAAAAGAATCTCTGTCCTCGAACAGTGACAACAGGCTGTATGTTATCCCCTCACCCATGGCAATGGAACACTGAAATACGGACCAGACATTTACTGGTCACAACCTCATATTTTGTTATTCTATATCACATCTGATGGCAACATCAAAGGATTTTTCAGGTCCAAAACTGAATTTAAGCACTACTAATTATTGCCCTATAAATGGAGTATCTTTTGTAATGATGACAGCTTACAGTTTTTCCCTCAATGTATTTTCAACTGTAAATAGGTTTGATTTTCTCTGGCAGAACAAACCTTGGCAAAGCATTTCTTGTCCTGGGTAAGCAGCACAGCCCTGCCTGTCCCTGGGGTGCAGATCCGACCCATCTCCATCAGGCAGGCTGGGTAGAGATCCCAGTTCTTCTTCTTCGACCCTATCCTGCAAGACATTCAGATCCCCACTGTGACTGCTGGCACCAGCTCAGTGGGGTTGGTGTCACACACCAATCTCTCATTCAGCTCATTTTTAATGTAGGGCTCGAGACTCCTTTCCCCCCAGGCCCAGTTACCTGGGGAGAAGCCAGTCCTGGCCCAGGAGAGCACACTCAGCCGTGGTGGTGAGTACAGCCCCCTCCCAGCACAGCTCACCCCAGCACGGCTCACCCCAGCACAGCCCACCCCAGCACAGCCCATCCCAACACAGCCCATCCCAGCACACCCCAGCACAGCCCATCCCAGCACAGCCCACCCCAGCACAGCTCACCCCAGCACAGCTCACCCAGCTCCCCTCACCTCAGGCCCCTCCCAGCACAGCTCACCTCTTCCCGAAGGGCATGTCTGTCACCACGATGTCCACAGAGCCTGTCCGCAGAGGCAGGTTGCAGATGTCCCACTGGATGACGTCCAAGGGAACGCCCAGGGCAGTGCTGCTGCAAGAGCAAAGGGATTCCTCAGACATGAGAAGGTTTTTACGCTGGGGAGGTCTAGGACGTTGGCAATAAAATAAACAAGAAAATATGAACCAGGCACTCAAAGGCATGGGTGCACAGTGGATTTGTGTGCATAAACACTGCAGGAAAGGTAAATCCCTCAGGCTGCTCTCACCTGTCCTTACTCTCGTTTTTCCTCAGCAAGGAGCAGATGTTGTTGGCTGCTCTCTTCACTGCCTGAGGGCTGTTATCCCCTGCAATGTGGTAGCAGTCAGGCCATTCTGCAGCTCCCTGGAGGAAATGGTAATCAGCAACATTAGCATCAACACTGCTTGAATGAAAGAAAGCCCAGAATAATTTCTCAAACTTGACAGAATATGACAAAGCTACTGCAAGTGGATAGCAGGAAATCTAGAATTCTGTACCAGACACCTTTAAAGCTCAAATTACTTTTGGATTTAGTCTCTTCCTGCTATGTCCTATGGAAGGAAAATTAGGTCATTTACAAAAAGTGTATTTGCATCAAAATTGGTGAGATTGGAGCTTACTATTCGGTCATTACCAAGAATTATTAATTAATATTATTCAGCTCAAGATGCAGACAATTTAATCAAGTTTAAAAAATCAAGGAAGAATCACCTCTATTGGTATCGCACCTGTACCACACATGGGATCAACTATGATATCTGTGGGCTGGGGATCACAGAGTCTGAGGAACAGAAGAAAAGATATGGTGAGAAATGTCTTAAAAACCTCAATTTCTGTAAATAAGGGAAAGTGAAATATTTTAATCACTTTGACTCTACCCTTCTAACAAAAAACTTCATGTATTTTTTCCACTAGTTAATTACTATTTTGTAACCATCAGTGCAGTGAAATTCTTTCAAGAATGTGGTACACTATTTTGAAACTTGGCTAATACTGCAAATGTTTACTTTCCTTGGCTGGGAAACACCCACTGTTATTACAAAGCACATGGTGTCAGCAACTTCAGGGTTTTAAAATTTATTTTTCTTTAATGTTTAATAGAAACGGCTTCTGAGGAAGCAGTGGGAGAGATAAAAGGTTTAATTCCGGAAACAAAACGACTTTTTAACTGAGCATAAGACAAGGTAAGTGCCCTGACCTGAGCATGCCGTAAGCCAGAGTGGAACGCAGCGTTGTGGGCCCAAAGTGAGTGATGTTCCTCCTGTGGAGACTCTCTTCAGTTAATGCAATCCCCACCACCACCTCGTTGTTGTGAATATTCAGGAGAACCTAAAGACAGAACCTGGAGTGAATTTCAGGAGTAACAGAGTCTTTCTACAGAATGCCTAGTAAATACTTACAGGAATCTCAGATGGTAATTTAAAATCCAGGAATGATATTTGAATGACATTTCTAATAGGACAGAATTCAGGTAATTCACAGGCTCTCATTCACACCAAATCCACTGCACAAGACTTCTCAAAGTGCTATAACCACTGCACTAGCTTCTTAAAATATTTGGTTTGTAAGCCTGTGGCAAGAATCCAGGTAAGTCCAGCAAGACATAGTGAACCATCTGCAAAAGCAGCAGTAAAAACCGTATTTGTGGTGGGACCTACATTAATTGGGAAGGTCCTGCAAGAAAAACTCAGAGTCTTTCTGCCCCTCAGAAACAGCTGCTCCTTAACACTGACAGGCCAGGGGTGCTGGTTGTGTTTTCCCAGCCTCTGCTCTCCCCGACAGAAAGTAAACACCTGACAGATACTGCCCCTTTCAGCCCAAAGCCAGCCTCCACGTGGAGCATTTCCTGGTAGCTGAGACTGCTATTAAACAATGCCCTAGAGAAGAGATTCACTGGAGGTGAAAGCAAGGCAATGCTGGCATCAGAGGACACACTGCCAGGGAGATGAGCATTTCAGAGAAGGCCCATTTCAGCAGCACCAGTCTGCAGCTCCAGAGTCTCTGGAAGGCAGGCTGGGGATCTCTGAGTGCCAGAAATAAGAACTAAGATTCTGTACGGCAGCAGCGTGGGTATTTCCCAGGCACTCCACTATACCTCCACATCGAAGTTAGTCATGTCGGCTTTCCACTGGAAGTGCTCTTGCACGGCTCCCCCGAAGTCTCTGGCGGCCTCGTTGGAGGTGAAGCTGTGCTTGTCTCCAGCCCTGTTGCAGGTCACTCGAAACCTCAGCACCTTGGCCTCTGCTTCGCCCAGCTCGCTGTCACCAGCCTTGGTCCCGCTCTCAGAACCTGCCTGCACTCCAGCTTTCCCATCTGGGGGCTCATTATCTTCCTCCTCCTCCTCCACCCCATTCCTGGATGCTGCTCCCTGGGGACTCTCTGTGTCCTGGCCACCAGTGGGTTCCACAGACACAGCCTTTTGGTCATCAGTGGTATTTTGGTCTGCTCCTCCCTCTTCTCCACCATCACTCAGCTTCTCTCTGCTTTCAGGACTCTGCACGCTGTGTTTTTTGCGTTTTGTCTTCTTCTTTTTCAGGCTGTTGTTCAACTCCCAAACTTTCAATGGATTGGTCCAGGGCAGCTTTTTAACCAAATCTTCCAAATGTTTTAGAGCATCTTCCTTTAAAAAACAGAAAAAGTTGTGCTTTGAAGTTATTCCATCCTTTTAAAAGTTATTATTTATTTTGAGGTCTCTCAAAATACTTTATTAAACATTGATCCACTACATGTTTAAGCAAAGCTTACAGATTTTTGTCTGGGTTTTGCTATAGCTAAATGGACTGAAAATCACAAGACACACAGGATTTCATCATTTATCTTGTAAAACAGACAACACTGTATTAAGCGACCAAAGTGACACTTCACTGTCCTGTGTCTGTGACCTACAAACATTATCCCAGATTTTGCCAATGTCAAGTATTTAACTGCAGAAATCATGTTAGACAACATGACCACACTTCCAGTTAGAAAAAGGGAAACTGGAATAATATCACAAAAGAAAAACTTGTTAAACAAACACTTTGATACTAATCTTAAATTAAAATCCCCATACAACACTCCAAACCCCAGAACTGACAGAAAAAGAATGAGTAACTCACCTTATTTTCTTCAAATTGATAGTCTTTGAATTCCTGAACAACAACAAATAAATTATCCACTGACCTCAGACGATGGACCTAGAAGAGATGAAGCACATTACTAACCGTGTGCCAAGGGGACTGTGTTTACAGTCGTTAGAATTTGCCATCTTAGTCGAGCTTTTCCACCTTTGGTCCCCACGGCAGTTATCAGTTTCTGTCTTTGCACTGATTTAATGTCCCCATCTATCATTTCATGTGCCCTGAAACCCCAGTGAAGGCGGACACAGCTGCTGCACGCAGGCCGGCCGTGCCCGGGACTCCCGAAGCGAAGCGAAGCGCCCGGGGCACGGGGGAGAGCGGGGCCGCGGAGCCACACAGACCTGAGGCAGGCTCCGGGCCGGCACCTCGAAGTAGATCTTGCCGCGATCCCTGCTGATGCTGCAGGCCGAGCCCAGCTTCTCGCGCACCTCCTCGGCCGCCGTGTGCTCGAAGCCCGTGGGCACGGTGGCGCCGATCACGGCCGCCAGCTCCGCGCCCTCCCGGGCCGGGCCCAGCCCCGCATCGCCGGCGGCCTCCGCCTCCGCCATGGGCCGGGCTGGAGGGAATGCGGGACTGCGGGAGTGCCCGCGGCCGGCCCGACCGGATCACCCACGGGCCTGGGACACGCCACCCGCACACGGGCACACCGGCTACACACGGGCACACCGGCCCGGCCCCGCTGCCGCCCGCCCTTTCCGCTTCCGCGCCGCCCGGCACCGCCCGGCACCGCCCGCCGCTCGGGCCGCGGGGCGCGGGGCGCGGGGCTCGCTGCCGGGCACGGGCGGGAGGCGGCGCCGCGGGCCCGCGGGCTCCGGCCTCGGTGCTGGGCAGCGGCTGTCGGTCCGTGCGGTACCGTGGGTACCGGGTATCGGTC
>VRYO01000638.1:20280894-20301491 GCA_009812075.1 Sialia sialis | reverse complement strand
CTTACTTCAGTGATTAGGGGAGGACCGGAAAAGAAAATGTGTCATGATTGGCATGTGAAGAACCAGTGCCAAGTGAGTGCCAACACAAATTAGTGCAGCTTTTCTTCTGGACAGCAGTTGTGGCTGTACTCAGAGCCTGCTGGGACATTCCTGGTCCTGCCCAAAGGGAAGGACTCGTGCAGCTCACCGAGTGGCATCTCACAGGAGCTGGCCCATCCCAGCAGTGCTGATTGGATGCTCAGCTCAGCCACCAGCAGCTGCTGCTCTGCCACCTCCACATTCCACAGGGCTGTGAGAGCAGCACAGCCAGCACGGCAGGAGCTTAGGAAGGGGCAAGGAGACATCAAACATCAGGGTGTAGCTGAACAACAGCAGGGCTGCTGCTTCTCTTGGAGCTCTGGAGCCTCCTGGACAATTCTGGCTGCAGCTGCAGTGAGCACAGTGCTGTCACTGCAGGGTGCAGCTCTGCAGCTGGAGGGACCTGCTCACACACAGTTGGTTTCAGTGCTGTTGTTGGGAATTCTGGTTTTCTGTGCCTCCCTGCTGTGCCAGCCTTCCCCTTATCGGTAGCATTTCTGTTACGTGACACTCGTGTGTGCTCTGAGGCTGTGCCAGCACTGCAGGGCAGCTCACAGCACACAGCAAATCTGCTCTAACTGCCCTGGAACAAAAGCCTAATGTAGTGTGCAAAATAGAGGGAGACAAAAAGGATAAAAATCAAATTAGATTCACTGTGCACACAAACTGTCCAACCCAAAGAACAGTGATGCTGCTCACAGAGGAAAGAAAATAGCTTTAAAAAAATGGCATAAAAGTGGATTGCTGTCCTTGCGTCACTCTGGGAGCCTCTCTGTGTCCCACAGGCACAGCCAGGCTGGGATGCTGTGGTGTCCAGCCTTCCCTGCCTGCCCCAGGATGCTGCTTTGTCCCCATGGTGCAGACTGGGGCTGCTGCCAGACTCACTCCGTGCAGGGCAGCCAGGAAGGCTCAGGATCCCTGGGAGCTGCAGGAATGCCTGTCCTACAGCTGAGGCAGGGCCTGGGGACCCTCCCGGGGGGGTGGCAGCCTGGGCTTGGCATTGGGGCCACCTCACTGCAGCCCTGTGCAGATCAGGAGAGCCCGGCCAGGTCCAGCCGCGCTGACACAGCTCGTGTCAGCAGTGCTTGTGCTGCCTCAGCTGTTCTGCAAGGTCTGACTGATGCTGCTCCAGGAACAGCTCCCTTCTGCAGGGCAGGTACATCTCCATCAGCACATCTCCCTGGCTGCAGGGCTGCCTGCAGGGCCAGAGCTGGCACTGGTGCTGCCGACTGACCCTGGCTGCTGAGGAGGGAGGGTTAGCTGCTGCAGTCCACAGGCAGCTTGATTAGGACAACACGAAGGAGCCTGGGTTTCCCCAGGCCCCAGAGCTTGCTCAGCAGCTCTGCTGCAGCCCCAGAGCAGAGCTGGTGCTGCAGGGCTTGTGGGGACACCAGGCAGCCCTGAACCGCATCTGCAGGGATGGAGCCTGGTGTTCCTCAGCCAGATCCATGCTCTTGGGCTGTGGGATTGTGTCCATGTCTCGCAGACCTTCTTCCAGATGACCTGAGACTGACCCAGAGCCCGCTGAAATCCTGGGGATGCTCTGTGAGCTCCAGTGGCTTTTAGTGCAGACTCAGCAGTTCCGCGGCAAAGCCCCTGGAGCCCCTGAGCACACAGAGACCCCCGGGCACACAGAGACCCCTGAGCACACAGAGACCCCCTGAGCACACAGAGACCCCTGAGCACACAGAGACTCCCTGAGCAAACAGAGACCCCTGAGCACACAGAGACCCCTGGGCACACAGAGACTCCCGGGCACACAGAGACCCCTGGGCACACAGACCATTCCCCTCCTCTCCAGCCCTTCAGCTCCTGCAGCTGTGATTGTCCCAACCTACTTTGCATTCAGCTGGCTTGGCGGAGGAAATCAGAAAATCCCTGCCTGCTGAATTAGTGCTGAAGCCAAGACCATGGAAATAACTTGTGTGTGAAGTGCTGGTGTTTCCTTGTGAGTGCCCAGCTCTAGATAATCCAGGGGATGGACAGTGATGAGTAATGCCCCAAACCCGTTTCAGGGTGCCTAGCCCGAGTTCCTGAGAAAAGCTAAAAAATCCCTCTGGCTGGGCTGCTAACACATGACTGAGGCCTCAGATAACAAAAATCAACGCTCGGTGTCTCTGTGCCAGGTCACTGGGTCTCTGTGCCCTGCTGTGCCAGTGGCAAGGGGCACTGAAAAACACCCCAAAACTTTCCACTCTTTCAGGAAACAGCACTTGCACGCTGGAATTTGCAATGAAGTTGTGAATGTGGCTGAAGCCTGGGGCTTCTCCAGGAAAAGGCCCCTTTGGCCAGCTGTATTCAGCTCTAATGAGAGAGCTGAATTCTCCTCAAAGCTGTGTTTTCCATTTGGCCCCTTTTCCCTCATCAATCGCTGTCAGTTCCGACAGAGGCCCCACATGCAGCTTCCCTCGGCGCTGTGTGCTGCCCGGGGCTGCTGAGGAGGACAGCCTGCCCTACTAAACTGCATCTCTGAGCCAGGGAACAATAGTGCTTTGTGTGAGCACACAGTGCCAGCTCAGTTTCCCAGGCTTTTCCTTTTCTCCTCCGGCCTGTCCCGCTGGAAGCCGGGCTGTGCAGGACTGCAGGGGCTGCTGGCACCGAACAAAGGGAGCCCTGGCCCCTGCCCTGCCTCCAGCTGCAGGTACTGGATCCTTCTCAAGCACTACAGGGCTGAGGAATTCGAGCAGAAATGCACGGCAGGGTGCAAGGAGATCTCCAGCCCTGCTCCAGCCCAGCTGCAGGTTTGGTGGTGGCAGCAGGGCTGGCTCTGGAGGGACAGAGTGCTGTGTGCCCATGGCTCTGCTTCCCTGGCAGCAGGGAATACCAGGCAGATGGACAGGCTGCAGAGGGGAGCAACAGAGGGAAACCTGAAAGAAATCAAGCTAGGCTGAGTCTGCAGCAGGTTGGTGCAGGGCAGGACTGCAGGGCCATCCAGCCTGCACACAAGGGGATGCTCTTTTCCATCAGCAGCCACGGAAGGGCCCCAGCAGGAAGCAGGAATGCCAGCTCCACCTGCAGACATAGAAATGGGATGTGGGCACGGCCTTGGTGTCCCAGCTGAGCGTGTTTCTGTCCCAGTGTCCCCAGTCCCACCCAGCTGTCCCTGCTGCTCATGGCTCAGGTGGGAACAGGGCTCACCCTCGGCTCCGTGCCCTGCTGCCAAACCCAGCGCCACCAAACACCAGGGAGATGTGCTGGGGTGTGCAGGGACCCTGCTTTGGGGCAGGGCTGCTCAGGGCATGAACTTGCTGGTCCTGCTGGCCCTTCTCCAGGGCACACAGGGAAAGTTCCTGCAGCTGCTTTCCAGCCTGCGCTCAGGAGTTCTGCATCCCAAAATGCCTAAAATGCTGTTAGTGGGTTTCACACTGCAGATGGAGAATTGGAGATTGTGACTAAATTAATGGGGAACAACAAACAGCAGGGACCTAGCTATTGGAAAACACGGACAGCCCAGGCAGCACCAAGGCTGGAGCTTCCTCTGCTTGAGCAGGAGCAGCTGCACACAGCTCCCAGCTCTGCGCTGTGCTCTGAGGCTGCTGGCACATCCCCTGCAGCTGCTGCCCCACAGCCTGTCCCTCTGAGCTCTGTGCTGGCAGCAGGGTCCACACAGGCACGGCTGGGGAAAGCTGCCTCTTATTTATAGCTGCACAATCCCACGCAGTGCTGATCCGCAGAGCCCCCAGAGATGGAAGGGGATCAAGGAATAGATGGATCTGGCATGTGAAGACAGGTTCTACAGAAAAGAGTGGCCACCCTGTGAGCTGCAGAGGGGAGCTGAGAGCAGCCCTGTGTGTGACAGGTGTAATTCCTGCAGGCTCTGCCTGGATCCACAGTCACTGACACCTCAGGAAACGATTCACTGGCCATAAACAGTAATTCAGAGATGTTGTTAAAAGAGCAGCAAGCTCCTCCTCTTGTGCAAGTTCTTTTTTTGGTCTGTTGCTACAGCAACTCTCTACCAAGAACAAAGATGACAGCAAGATATTAAATTTTGCAGCAACTCAATTGACTCCTGATTTCCCTTCTTTTTTTTGCCTTTGGTAACTGAATCCTGCTGCAGTAATTGTGTTAGATTTCAGATGGAAATCGTGTGACAAGAATTCCTGTGTTGCTCTTTCCTCCTTCCCCTCAGGAACACATTAAATCAATTTATTTAAATCCAGTGGCTAATTATAAACACTGGATTTCTTGGCTTTATTTCTTTTGCATGTGAACATCATGTATTTTACCCACAAATCATATTTTGTACCAGAATCCCCAAAGCCTTGATAATCTTTAAAAAGAAACAAAGATCTTGCCCGGTACTGTTTCAGCAAAGTTCAACTTGTGCCGGTGGCACAGACCAGAAATGTAAAATCTGAGTAACAAAGCTTATGTGGATTTGGAGATGTTAAAACTGGTTTGAAAGCAGTGCTGCATTTCAGTTCTCCCTCCCCACAGCTTGTGTTTCCCGTGGGGCAGACCCTGATGTCTGGGGTCGGGTCTGCACATGCACAACCTGTGGCTCAGGCAGAACCAAACTCAAATCCACCCAAAAGCAGAGCACCCACCCTGAGGAGAGCTGTGTGGTGAGGAGGAGATGGGACTGTGCTGGATGGGGAGCACAGCTCCAGGGGCACATCCTGCCCCTGGGAGGAGAAAAGGGGGAAATGGGAGAAAAGGGAGCAGAGAGGAGCAATGACAGATGGAGAAAGGGGTGACTGATGCATGTGAATTATTGCCTATTTAGCTTTCCTCTGAATCAGTGGGAGTGTAATTAATGATCTGGCTCTGGCAGCCTCAGCACGGTGTGCACAGGTGGGATGGGCCCAAGAGGAGTCTGGGCCACCCTGGAATCAGCACAAGATCAAAGCTTTGGAAGCAGCCCAGCAGAGCACACAGCTCTGCTGCTTTTTCTGGAGAGCCACAAGCACCTCGGGGGTGGACGTGGTGCAGGCATCCGAGAGCAAGGCTGGAGCAGCTGCAGCTTTGTCACCCCCCAAATGGCAGCACTGGGCAGGGGTGTCCTTCCTGGGGCTGCGGTGGGGCTGAGTGCCCCCTCCCCAAAGCACAGGCTGCTCCAGCACCAGCTGAAGCTGCTGCTTGCAGCAGGGAAATGAAAGTGCAGCTTTGACCACAGAGCCTGGGCAATCTCCCTGAGGAAGCAGGGCTAGCAGATCTCTATCAGGAAACTGCTTGCAAGAGCCTTTTCACCACTGATAAGCCCTGTGCAGTGTGGCCATGGCCCTGTGCACTTACAACAGCTCCTTGTGACTGCAATGCCTTTCGCAGGAGAATTAGAGCTACTGGGAAGAATTGCTGCTGCCTTGCCAAATTGTTTATCATAATTCTTCATGCATTCAGTCACACAGAAATATTCCCATTTCTTACAGGGACTTCAATTATTGACCAGCATAATGCTGAATTCTACTGGTACCACGAGGGCTTAAGATGGCAACAGTGGAAAAGGCTGGGATAGAGATGGCTGTGTATTTTGGAATGCTCTTTTTCTTCTCTGAACATTCATGGCCTCAAGGATACTACACATGTATTTTTGGAAGACACCTTTCTACTTACAACTGAGCTGTAGGAGACCTGAATAAAATAAAAATCAAAAGCAAACTTCTGGGATGCTTTGCCTGAAAAGCAACGTGCATTTCCACATACAGAAATTTTTGGCTGCAGTTATTTTGGGTGCTAAGGCAAGACCCGTTGATACAGCTCTGTCAGTGCCAAGTTACAACTGCACCTCACTACAGAGATAAAAAAGGGAACAGAGTAAGAGGTAGTTCTCTGCTAATATGACAAGGTAACAGCATTTGCTGGCAGGAAAGAAGATGTAAGGTTCGAAAACAAAGGTGATGTAGTGCAGCACCAACAGCTGCTGTGTTGGTGTCTCCAGCGAGTTCACTCCTGCCCTGGGGAATGTGAGCACAGGAGCTTTTCCCCAGCACGCTGTGCCAGGGCTGTGCCATCACCATGCAGGGACAGCAACACAGGGGCTCTGCTGCCCCAGCTCACACAGATTTTATTGCCCAGCCGACCCTGCTGCAGCTGGGCACTCTCCTGACGGGTAATCTCCCAGCCTGGCTGGTTCACTGCAGCTCTCATCAGCCTGGCACAGCCCAGCCCTCCTTGAGACCCTTGGGCCTGCACTGGAACAGTTTCCATCACCAAGTTCTGATTTACAGACACTTCCCAGAGAGGCTGCAGAGGGTTTAGCCACATATCAATGACCAAACTCATCCCTCTTCCCAAAGCTCATCAACCCAAGGAGTGGCACAAGGATTCTGCCTTTCAGAGACCTCGGGAAGGCACAAAGACCAAGGCACAGCTGGGCTGTGTCACGAGCTGCCTTACTCTGGGATGAGGAGTTGGTGGCAGTGCTGCAGCTCTGGCACTCGCACAAGGCTGTGGAGGGTCTCAATAAACAGCTTGGTGTCCCATCATCTGTGGCTTGGTGTGGCCTCTGCCCTGGCTCCAGCCTTCTCTGGCAAAGCTTCACTGGTGTGAGGGTGGGTATGGTGGATACTCCACCTCTGAAAGTATTCAAGGAGGGGCTGGACAGTGCTTGGAGCACCTGGGAGAGTGGAGGGTGTCCCATGGAATGAGATGAGCCTCAGGGTGCTTCCCAAGCCAAACCATTCTGTGAATCCATGACCAGAGGGTCTGCCCAGCTTGTGGTGACACACGTGAGTGTCTCTGGGAGCAGCAGGTCAATGCTCTGCTGAGCTGCTGTGTCTATGTTCAGCACATCGACAAACACTCACAGTTCAAAGCTGGAAACTAAGAGTGCAAGACAGCTTCTGCTTAAAAAAAATTCCTTAATTTAGGAATTGCTTTAAGCCAACATTACCTCTGCTTCCTGAGCACACACAAGGCTACTGCCCTGGAAATAATCTGCATTAGCCTTACTGGAGTGACCACGTTGCCATAGCTACTGTTGGTTTCTCGATACCTCAAGCTTGAAGTGTTTATTATGATTAAATCCCATCCCATTCCTCATTAAAAAATTCTGGGTTCAGAGTGTCATAAAGTGAATTACAATCTAATCCTTCCTTTTAAGAAGCCGTTTCAAGTAGAAATTCCATAAAGTATCTTAGGCATTGATATTTATTAAAGATCATTAATTCATGATTGGATTATTTTTCTTCAGCCATCACTGCTGCTTTATTCTTCATGATATCTGAGAAGCAGAAACCCCTGGTGCTGTTGGATCATTTCATGACTGGGAGTTTTCTTGCACCACTATATTGCTGACCACTCTGAGAAAAGATGCTCTAACACCCTCAGACACTTGGCTTTGACCTCAGAGATGGCCTCAGAGGTTTAAACCAATTTGGCAAGAAAATCAAAATCTGTCTTGTGGCACAGGTGGTGATCAGGAATGCTGGTCCTTGCTCTCTGAGCCCCTGTGGCTGTTGCAGGGAGAAGTGACTGCTGCCAGGATGAATCTTTATCAAATAGCCCGTGCTTCTCTTTCCATGCTTAGTTTGGTTCGTTTTATCTTGGTGGAGAGTGAGCTCAGAACCCTAAGGCCCCTCCAGAGTGTTCTTGGCTGTGAAGGAACACAAGATCATCATCCCTGGACTTTTCTGGTCATTGTGTAAGTTGGCTTTTCCTTGCTTTGGGGGATGATAAAGCATTGATGTGTACCAACCATTTCACACCCCAGTGGCACCCTCTCCAGAGCCCTGGAGGATCATTCTCTGATATCTCTTGACTCTCCTTGGTGCTGCCTTCCCAGCCCTGCTCCAAGCACAGCCTAGGGCAGTAACACACAGCATCCCAGCACCCACAGCATCCCAGCCCAGCCCCTTCCCGGATTCCCTGGCAGGGGAGCAGCAACTCACCCAAGGGACTGGCACACGCTCTCTGCCCTGCCACAAAACACTGACCCACAGCCCTGTCCCTGTGCCTTCCCTGTGGCCCCCGTCCTCTGCCTCTCCCTGGCCCAGTGTGGCTCTAGCACAGGTTTTGCTTTCCCTGAGACTCTGAGCCCCTTGGTCCGCCCGGAGTTGGAGTAACACTGCTCAGCCCTGAGCCCGGGCCTCGCATTCTGCTGCGGCTGCATTTCCCTGGAAGGACTTGCTTCTCCTCCCTCCTCCCCAGGCCTTTCCACAGCCACTGAGATGCAGAATGCTCCTCTGTGCCGCCCGCTTGCACTAGGTAAATTATTTGTGTAATGCGCTGGGGTTATTTTTTAGAGTTGGCAGAGTAACTGTGAATCATCAAATCTCCCTGAATTCAGTCCTCACAAGACACCCATAAAGGACCCCATTGTGCGGAGCGGCGATGGGAGCCCAGCCGGGCCGGACAGAGGATCCAGTGAGCCGGCGAGATTGCAGAGCTGATCGCGCATCGCCCGCCCCAGGGCTCGGATGTGCCCCGGCTCACCGAGAGCTCTGGGCTGGGTCAGCTACCACCCGGTAAAGAGCCTTAACCCTGACTGCTCCTGCTGGAATGGACACTTTCTCCTTTCTTCCTCAATTTTAACAAGAAGTGACAAAGCTGCTCCAGTGCCCCCGCGCTGTCCCGGATGGTGCCGGAGCCCCGGGCTGCGAGGGGCGCTCCGGGAGGGGACCCCGCGGGGAGAGCGGCGGATCCGCAGCGGGGGTGCGAACGGAACGGAGCGCTCCGTGCCCGGCGGTATCGGAGCCTGCCCCGGCACGGCACGGCACGGCACGGCACGGCACGGCACGGCACGGCACGGCACGGCACGGCCGCCCGGCCGGGGGCGCGTCGGAGCCGAGCGGAGCGGAGCGGAGCGGAGCGCTGCGGAGCCGGGGCGGAGCCGGGGCGGGAAGGGGCTCGGTAGCGCCCGCCCCGCGCGCAACCTGAGCGCAGGAGCGGCGCCAGGGCCCGCCTCGGCGGCGGCAGCGGCTGCGCTCGGCTCGGCTCGGCCTGGCCCGGCTCTGCCCTGCCCCGCCCGGCTCCGCTCCCGGCGGTGCTGCGCGGTGTCCCGGCGCTGTCCCGGCCGCGCGCGGTGTCCCCGGCGCCGCCAATGCCGGCGGCCGCTGGCGGCGGCGGGGCCGCGGCCGGGTGAGGCGGCGGCGGAGCGCGGCGGGCGGCGGGGCCCGCGCCCTCCCGCACCATGTCAGCGCAGGGCAAGTTCAAGAAGGACAAAGAGATCATCGCCGACTACGAGGCGCAGGTCAAAGGTGCGGAGCGGGGCCGGTGCGGGGCGCGGCGGGGCCGCCTTTGTGTGCGGGGCGGGCTCGGGCCGGCTCCGGGCGCAGGGGCTGCGCCGCCGCCCCCCGCCCCTCCCGCGCTGCAGCAGCGCCGGGCGCTGAGCCGCGGGGGCTCCGCTGGGGGAACCGGGCCCTGCCAGCGCCGTGCGGGGCTCGGCGTGCGGAGCGCCGGGATGGGCACGAACCGTCCGGGTTCCGGAGCTCCGGTGATGGGCACGAACCGTCCGGGTTCCGGACCTCCGGTGATGGGCACGGACCGTCCGGATCCCGGAGCTCCGGTGATGGGCACGGACCGTCCGGATCCCGGAGCTCCGGTGATGGACACGGAGCGGTCAGCGGCCGCCCGCGGGAGCCCCGGGGCTGTGCGGGTCGGGAGCGCACCGATCCTGCGGTCCTTATGTAAGGGAGCTCGCCTTGGTGCTCCGGCCCCTCGCCTCCAGGCCCGCAGTCATTATTATGCAAGTGCCGGTGGTGGTGCGGGGTGCGGAGCTGTGCGGCAGGCGCTGCGTTCCTGAGTGTTGGGAGGAATAAAACGAGAGGTTGTGTCTGCTAAGACCACTGAGCATCACATCCCAGGCTCCGAGTTAATCGTTGTTTCGAGGGAAAGTTGGTACCCTGTGACACATGGCAGCCCAGGGAAGGGCTGAGCGGGTTGGAGGCAGGGAAATGAGCCACTGTACCCTTCTGGCTATTGCACGCCCAGGAATTTTCCTGTTGGTACCAAACTGTATTAATGGGCATAACTTAATAAATCTGCTCCTCATTGCAGTAATTGCTAATTCTGTTAGCTGATGACAGCTCCTTTTCCCACCTTCAGACAGAGGATACTCTCAGCTGCTTACTTCATGGCTTTTCCTTGCGTTGCCTTCTTCAGTCCCCTCACTATTATATAAAACCTGCTCCACTCTCCCTTTGGCTGTTTATGTGGATACGTGTTCACCACTTCATTACATTCAAGTCCAGGACATGGTTAATTAAAAGTGTAAAATAGCTTTTCTGCAGATTAACTTGTGCTTGTGCGAACTCAAGAGCTTCCATTTTTCCCTGGAGCCCAGCCGAGCTGGGCGATGCTGGTCTGCACAGGCTCGGCTCGGGAAGTCTCAGCCTAACTGCGGCAGCGTGATGCCAGAGGGAGGGATTCTGGGGAAGGGGCTGGCTGTTGGTTTCGTGCCATTGTTTACTTTCGTGAATTTCAGTCTTTTGTAGCTGGCCTCCAAGAGTGACGGAACAGTCACAACACGCCCTGCTCGGTGCCAATTACCTTTCTGCTTGTGTGTAATTTGGGCAAATTGATGTTATTGCACCCTGCAGTTAAGCAGATGAAATATTCTTTTACTCTGTGGTATTGTTCTTTTCATGGGAGGGGATTTGCGTTTGTTCCCAGCACTGTCCCATGGTTTCATGTTATCCTCGGAGATGTCCTGGCCGGGTGATTCCTGCTCCTCGCTTTCTTGGGGTGCAGAGGGGTCACGGGGGGCAGGGCTGGTTCTGAGCTGTTCCAAAAGCTTTGCTGTGGGTGTCTCCAGTGTTTTTTCGGATTGTTGTTTGGGACTGGAGTACTCGCAGGCCGTGATCATTCTTGGCCTGGCTTCTGCAGCCTCATGGTTTCCATATGTTGATGCTGGAGTGTGTGTGAGGCTGTTACATTTCACCACTCTCACGTTTTGTGCAGCTGTAATGCACACGGCTTCCTGATGGGCCGGTAATAATTTCCTTGATATTATTCTGTGCATAATTACACCTCCAGGAATGTCCGATTCCTGACGCAGGCCTGGTTTGTGTTTTCACCTGAATAAAGGGTGAGTCTCTTGCTGACAGGGTGTGGCTGTGCCTGTATCTGGGGGGAGGTGGGCAGGGTCAGACCCCCCTGTGCTGCCCCTGAGGAGGTGCCAGCTCCATCCCTGCACACTCTGGGTCTGGTACAGGACCAGCGTGGTCCTGGGGTGACATGCAGGGTGAGATGCCTGAGTGCTCACAGCGGTGACTGCATAGCCATCGCTTGCTGCCACCTCTCTGTGGGGACCAGGGTGGCTCTGAGCCTGCCACCTTGCTGAAGTGTGGCAGGAGGATAACCATCAGAGTCTGGAGGGATTGCTGCAGAGATCTGCTGTAGCCTGTGCTTCCTCATTGATAGGAGCAGTGTAAGCAAATGTGGCAGAGCTGGTCATGGCTTTGTGGGGACCCAGGGAAGGCTGGTGGCTGTGGATGCACTGAGAAGGAGCGGGGCTTTCCTGTCTCACTGTGTGCTGAGTGTGCCATCCTGGCATGGGCCAGGGTTTGGGAAAGTGGAAACCTTCTGTGAGGCTGTGACAGTGACCGTGAACCCCCATCTCCACTTGTGCAGAGTCTGATCTCCTGGCCTGACCGAAGGATTGGATGTAGGCTATCTCATTATCCCAGAAATCCTGTTTATTTTCTTCAAGGATTGAGTCATTACTCTATTCATATCTAATCCCTTGCTACCCTCGTGGAGACAGATGCCCAAACCTCCAGAGAAAGACTGAAATGGAAGAGAAATAGGGATAAAGAAGAGGGGAAGTGGTGGCAAGGGGGAGTAACAACGGAAGTGTTGATAAAGAAATGCTGAAATACGAAGATGATAATAGCTGAAAATTGGAATCAGCGATCTCATACCATGGAGGATGGGCCTGGAATCTGAACACAGCGCTTATCCCACGGCATGGACAGGAAAATGGGGAGAGAAAGGGGAAAACCCTGCATGTGAGCTCCAAGGCATATGTCAGCATGGATGGAAGAGAAGTACCCCCGGCGAAGCTGCACTGGAAATGCGTTTGAGGATGAGGTCTGAGAGGGTTAGAGGTGGCAGGGTGCTGCTGTTGTGAGGGGTCAGCCAGTGCTGGGTGAGGCACTGATCCCCCAGCAGGGCCTGGGGTGAGGAAAGCCTCCGTAGCAGAGGCAGGAGCTGACACCTGCCGTGACACAGAGCGGGAAAAAGCTGCTGAGGCTGATTTCAGAGTTCTGCTGAAGCCTCTGGCGCTGGTTGTTGTGAATTGGGGCAGGGTGGTTTGGGGATGGCCTGGCAGTGCTGCAGGCTGGGAGCCCTGCCCGAGCTGTGGGTGCAGCAATCGAGGAGCCCACGCTGTGTGCTGAGCGAGGTTGGAAGGAGCAGGGTTCAACTGCGGAATTATCTTTGTGCACAGGGCGATTTATTTGCCACAATGGCTCTGTACCTCCCTTCCTTCCCTGGAGAATTGTCTGCTCCTCTCATGGTGGGAAGGAGTTGTCCTGAAAACACTAGGAAAGATAGTGGGGGTGTGTGAGGTGCATGTGGGTGTGCACGAGTGCCCTGCTGGCCATGCTGCTCTGGGTGTCCAGGGTGGAATGGGGTGACAGGGGCTGCCCTGGGTGTCCAGGGAGGAATGGGGTGACAGGGGCTGCCCTGGGTGTCCAGGGAGGAATGGGGGTGACAGGGGCTGCCCTGGGTGTCCAGGGAGGGCTGGTGTGACAGGGGCTGCTCTGGGTGTCCCAAGCTGGGTTGGAGGTGACAGGGGCTGCCCTGGGTGTGACGGGGGCTGTGCTGCAGGGTGTGTGAGGCTCTAGCCGGTGCTGCCCGGTGTGTGTGCTGTTGGCAGTGGCAGTATGTGACCGCTGCTGTCTGTGCTGCTGCAGGCGCTGCTCCTGCAGCTCTGCAGAGTGTTTGCATGCAGACCTCTGTCTCACCTCTGCTGCACACACCCAGCGCTGGCAGGCTCCTTCCCACGGTGCAGTGCCTCTGTTATCCAGGCTCTGTCCTTCCCCCTGCTGCTGCTCTGCCTCCTCCAGCTGCCGGGAGAGGGGAGAGCTCGCCCCAGCACTCCTAGATGCTTGCTGGCTGGTACCAGGAAGAAAATATTTAAGAATACTTTCACGAGACAGGTTTTCTTATTTGCCTTAGCCTTGCAGACAGGAGTGGTAGTGTTAAAAATAAACACCAATGGAGATATGGCTGCAGATTTACAACTGCCACATGAGAGCTGTCTGCGGAACACAGAGCACCACCGATCCTTGGATGCACAAGTTAAAGTGCATGCTTTCAGATGTGCAGTTTTAATTGGTCTATCTGGCCAGAAATCTGAATAAATGTCTCTCCCTCATTATGGTCACATGCCTGATTTGTGGCAGCAAAACAAACCAGTTTTAATTATGCAGATGCAACCGCCTATGGTCCAGCATTGTCAATCTTGCAGAAAATTGCACATTGTGTTTATTTTATGTTGCTTCCTGCAGTTTTGCCTTAACCCTGGCAAAACACAGGTCCCTGTGTGATCCCTCTGGCTGCTGTGAGTCAGCAGCATCTTTGTCGTGTGACTGGCAGGTGACATGGTCCTTTGTGATCCTGGAGCTGGGGCTTTCCTGATGGTGCATGGTGGCAAAGGGATGATACCTGGACTTCTGGGACTCTTAGTTGCTGTGTAAATTCATAATAAAACTAGAGTTTTGATGGTTTTAGCATATAAAAACACTACAAAGATTTGCAGACTTGGGCCAAAGAAAACCAATGTATTACTTCCCATTTTCATAAAGTTTAGGTTAATTTAGCATTGCCCATTAGCTTCCTTTGACTTATTCTGTTGCAGTAGCTGCATCCCTTCTTTTGTGTCTATTTTCTTTTCCTGTTTCTTGCTCTCTTTCCACTTTGCTCAGAAAATGTTGGCCAAATGACTTTCTGGGATACCGGTTTGTTTCAGGGGAGGAGCTTTGCTTCCCAGGGAGGAGAGTCATCGAGGCTTGAACCTTGCAGCTCATTCAGTGAAATAGTTCTGTGCAAGAGAAAGTTGCATCCCTTTGTGGGGGCTGGTGGGAAAGTGCTCAGTGTTAATCACACAAACAGATAGGAAATGTCTTGGCTTAATCGTTGTGCTTAACAAAGTGTTAGTGGGGAAGTGTGAGCCAAGGGCACCCAGCGTGCCTGGCATAGCTCAGCTGGCCTTGGTGGAGCTCTCTGCAGCAGGGAGCACATCCTGATCACTCTGGTCTGGTTTCTGCTGGGACTTCAGGAGAACTCCACGCTGCTCCTGTTTCTACCTCCCCCTTCCCTGCTGGCTTTCCTCCATGGCCCTGCGTTTTACAGAGCCCTCTGTGCAGGCACTGGGCAGGCCTGGGGGAGCAGGGAGTTTAGGTGTGATTCCTAACAGAGATTGATTGTCAGTTTCTAATGGAAACAATTAGAATTTATCAGAGCTGTTCCTGCAAAGTGCAAGTCCTGAGTGATTCAGCAGAAGCTGGGATGGTTCAGCTGAATCAGCAGCTCCTGCATGGGACTGTGCTGGCGGGATGTCCATCCATCCTCAGCAGCTCCTCCTGCTTGTCTGCATGGCCAGAGCTCAGAACTGCTGAGCAATACCTCCAGGCTCGTGGCTTGTCCCAGGGCAGGGATCTGGTGGCAGGAGCTGGGGTCCTGCCGTGCTCTGAGGTGGGTTAGGTACCAAAGAAGGGTGTTGTCATGCTGTAGGCCTGGCTGTGTTCTTCCCTGATAGCTGGCAGTGCCTGAGTGTGCAGCTGGCATTATTTGTCTGTCTACCTCTCCTCCTGATAACAATAAAACCCTCTTACAACGCTTACTCGAGGCCTGCGGCTAGTCCTGGTTCCGAGTGAAGTGTTTTAAGGGCTGTTGGAGTGCAGCACCAAATGCCCTTCAGGTGCTCAGCAGATATTTATAAGCCTCTGTAAGGTGCAGTGCTGTAAGTTCAATGTGCAGTTTCAGCCCCTGTCAGGAGCAGGATTTACTCTCCCTTTTGCTAGCCTGTGGAACGTGGGGGCTCCTCCTTGAGTTCTCAGATGATCTCCTGCCTGGTTTGGCTTGGTTTCAGGAGCTGTTTGTCAAGCTCCCACGCAGCAGCAGTCACCTCCTGAGCTGCTGTTGCTGCCCTGGGAGGTGCCCGTGCTGCTGCAGCTGCTGGGGCAGTTCACACAGGGAACACCTGGCTGGGCTCAGACGTGTGCAGGCATGCTCCTCCTGCCACTCCAGCAAAACTGGCACCGAGTCATCTCCCCTTTCTTACAGCCTGGGTGGCTCTGGAGTCCTGGCTCTTGGTTTAGTCCCTCCTCCTGAAAAGGTGAATATTCCTTGTGAATAACCGATGTGCTGTGTGCGCTCTGGGCCTGTGGTTATCGAGTGTGCTTTATGCTGTTCACATCTTCAAGAGTCTGATTTGTAAACTTTTCCCTGACAAGCTGGCCTGAGGTCACTTATTTCAGCCTCCCTTTTCCTCTGTGTAAGGCAGTTGCAGTGGTTTGTGCAGAGGCAGCCACTGACCGGCGTATTGCAACATGCAATTTTAACAGAGGAAGTGGAGTATCAAAATAAAATTAGTGAGGGAGTTCATGCTGTGGTGTGCTCCCTGGACTGGACCAGTGTGATGGGGCTGAGTGTTCCTTACACCAGGGTGCTGGGGGAGTGTTGAGTGTCTGGTTTCCAGCAGCTTGGCTCTAGAGTTCAGTGAGACATGGTGACAGTGCAGCAGGCAGGGCTGCCAGCCCAGGGACAGACAGCCCTGCTGTTTGTCACCTTGTGCTGCTCTCCCAGGCTTGTTGAGACTCAGCACTGAGGAGACAGCTGCTGGGATGGCCGTGGTAGGGGAGGAGAGGTTTGCAATCTTCCTTAATTTAAATATTCCTCTTTGTTTTACCAAAAAAGACATGTAAAAAAAGGTGTGGCAACATAATCCCAGCTCTGCAGGCACAGCATTTTTATCAGAGGAGAGCAGCAGCAGTGCCTCTGGCTGGTGCTCGTGTGGCTGTTGGGACGTGACTGTCGAGTGCTCTGTCTGTTTGTCTGTCTGTACTGGGTGGGTTCCCCTCTTTGGGAACCTCTGGCTTGGGAGGAACGGGGACCAGAGAGCTGGAAACTGGGAGAAAGCTGCTGCTGTCAGAGCCTCTTGCTGTGCTGTTGAGCTGCCTTAAACAATCTGCCTCCCAGAAGTGTTTCCAGTAGCTCTCCAGATGTGCTCTCCTGGCTACAAAGCTCTGCTGATGTTCAAGGAGCTTCTCTGTGTGGTGCTTCAGATTTTGCTCTGGACACTGCAGTTTGGGAAAATTGCACAGCCACACTGTGTCCAGCAGCTTCCAAGAAGAATTTGCATCAGTATCGGTTACTCTTCTTGCCATCAAAGTTGGAGAATAGTTTAGAAGAGGGCAAAAATACCTTCAGCTTTTTCACCTCAGCCTTTGGGAGGAGCAGTTTTGTCTGTGGCAGCCACTGGAATGTGTGTAGCTTCCCCAGGTAGCTCTGGAAAACATTGCTGCACCTTGTAGCAGGGGCAGGTGTGCAGGACAGCTGAGGAAGCTGCTCTAGGAGGAGTGAAATGGTCCCAGTGTGTATCAGCTGGGAGAGGAGGCTGCTCCTTCCTGGAGCATCTCTGATGTCCTGCCCCAGGCAGAGGAGAGGGGCTGCTGCTCTTGGGGCTCTGCTCATCCTGCTGCTTCGGGAGTGCTCAGGGCTGCAGCCCTCCAGGGCAGGGAATTTATCCATGGCTGATGCTCTGGTTGTTACTGCAGACAGCAAAGCCAGCTGTAGTGGTGGGGTCAAACTGGTGCTGCTTTCCTCAGGCTTGTGTTTTAAATGTAAATATTTAAGAAGAGAGAAGGAAACAGAACTGTAATTGACCACAGTTCAGGAGATGGAGACTGACTTTAATGATTCCCATTGAGGGAAGAGAGAGTCTGGTTTTCCATGGCTTTTCCCCATGTTAGTCCAGCTTGTGGAGCAGGTTGCACACAGCAGGACTGCAGTAAAAGGTGTTGTCATGGACTTGAAGTGGTGGCTTCTCCTTCACCATGACAGAGCCCCAAAGATCTGTTTCCTTCTTGCTGCTGAGGTGTTGCTGTTTTTGTTTGTTTGTTTGAAGAGTTTGGGGTCTTGCTGCTTTGTTTGAAGAGTTGTTTGTAGTCTCCAGGCACTTCTGTGGCACGGTGAGAGCCCGAGGGGATGGTGTGCCTTTGGAACTTTAAGAGGAGATGATCTCAAGAACAGATCTAAGCTTTCAGATCATCAGTTTGATAATTTTAGGTTGCTGGCCTCGTGTGTGTGTGTGTGTGTGTGTGTGTGTGTGTGTGTGTGTGTGCTCTGTCAAATGTGCTGATAAATCAGTAGTTGCTTCATGGGAATAACACTGGTGTGGGTAAGGATTGAAAATGCTTCCCCTGCCCAAGGTGCTGGAATTCTGCTCTACTTATGGAGCAAGCTGGGTACCCAGCTTTTTTTTTTTTTTACTTCATGGAAACTGGACTCGCATGACACTTTAATCATCAAGATCATGGAACTCATGTGTAGGGACAAGAGATCAGACTGTTAGTGTGGCAGCCTGAAGCTTTTGTGTTGGCAAAGACTTCAGAGACAATTGAAGATTTTCTCTGTGTGAAAACGGGTTAATTGATCTTTGGGAAAAGCCTAAGTGGTGATTCATTCAAGACAGCTTGTTAGTGTGGGAAATGTTAAAGATACAGACTTGTATCTGAGCAGGAGGGAGTGCACTCCTGCTGCCATTTTGCAGTGTTGGCAGCATTGCAGGACTGGAGCTGCAGGAAAGCTTTTGAAGGTGCGAGCTGCATTGCCAGAGACTGATGGTCAGGAGGCAAACCTTCTGCAGACAAGTCCTCTTGGGGAATGTTGCCATGGAGTGGAATGCAGTGGGATCAGTGGGCTGTGGCTTAGGACAAGATGGGAATGGTGTGAAAAATGCCATGTTTAGCTGCTCAGTGCAGGAGGAAATGCTGCTGGCAAGATTATCCTGCCAACAGCAGAGAGTATATTTAGCTTTTTCTCAAAGTCTCCATCTACTGCTCCTGCATGCCCTCAGAGGCTGGTTAGTCACTCCAGACTGATGCTGGTGCTGGGCAGGTGAGCCCTGGTCACTGTGGAGCTGGAGCTCTGGATGGGGATGGGGATGGCTATCCACTGGTGGCTGTCCAGTGGTGTCCCTGGAAGAGAGTTTAATTTGAAATTATGCTCAGCTGCTGTCAACCATGTCACCGTGGGTTTAAGAAAGTCCTCTCGGGTGGGTGGGATGTGTCCCATGGGCTGTGGCCTGTGGGCTCATTGCCAAAATCCCTGCTCACATGAGGGATGGTGCAGTGCATGCAGTGTTAGGAGTTGTGATCTTCACCTTGCTCTTCATCCTGCAATAGAGGCCTGTTCATAGCCACCCCTCCTGCAGCACCAGTCAGGGGAAATTCCTGCTTTGGGATGTCCCTTCCTGCAGGTAAAAATCCTTGTTGGTTGTCAGGCTGAGGACCTCAGCACTTGGAATTGACTTTTACAGTCATTGACAGAAACTCTTCTATTTTGCTGGCTTTTCCTTTAATCATTCTTGATTTTATTTTCCAATAAATACATTAAATTACATAAATAAAATTACATAAAATAAATACATTAAATGTTTTGTAGGGGATTTCCTATTGTCCTGTTCTTTTTTACTGCTAAAGTGAATGGGACTTCTACTGTGGTAATAAATGAACATGGAAATCAGGATCTCCACTGTAATTGGATTTTTCAAGTAGCTCAGGAAGAGCCTGAGGAAGTGTCTCAAAAAAGAGTTTTAATTTGGAATAGATCAAGTAACCTGGGAATCAGACTCTCAGTAGGTTCTTTCAAAGCATTTTTTGTTTCTTTTAACATCCTTGCTGGATCGTGTTGGGAGTGACTCATGGCTTTAAAAGAATTTTTCCTGCATGTTTTTTCCTGCTTGTGTGCTCTTGACCTACTATTGCTAAAATTCCTAAAGAAATACAAAGTAAACATATTGTAAGTGAAAACGTCATATTGTAAAGCCCTGGAAGTGAAACCATTACAAAGAGTACTCAGGTACATTGTTCTGCGGGATGGCAGTGTGAGGAACGCTGAGATAACAAGAATCTGTTCCATGGGAGAGGTCAGCTCCAAACTAGGGGGGAGTGGGAAGAAGAGGAAAAAAGAAGTGCACACTGCTTGCCTCTCCTCCTAATCACACAGCACACACTCGTGCATCCCTAGGACTGTGCTGTTGATGTAGCTGCCCTCTGCTTTTTAATGCCAGTCCAGGCAGTGAGCCCACATCTGTGGTGCATGGGAGAGGAGCCTGCAGCAGATGGTGTACCCTTCTCAAGGCTCTGGGTGAAAGGAAGTAATTTTGCAGGTCACAAAGCCAGAGAATAACTTCAGAATTAAACCTTCATTGGGGATTTAGTACGGTTGGTCATGGGAATAGTCACAGGTTGTGACAGGATTTCCCTGACTGTGTGTGAGCTGGGTGTAAACCCAGCTACCCTGCTGGTTTCTGGTGCATGTAGTCTTGTTGGTGTGCCAAGAATTTACATGGAGGCTGGTCACGTTGTCACTGAGTTTGCTGCAATGTCCTTGTCTGTGGTGTACATCACAATGACAGTGAAAAAGACATTTATGGGCACCAAGCTAACTACTGAGCCTGCAGCAATTTACGGTGGCAGTACACCTTTGGAAGAAAGAAAAAATCTTCAGTGTCCTCTTCCTTCCCTTTTTGGGGGTCTTCACCAGAGTTTGTTGGGAAGAACTTCTTGTCCCCAGTCTTTGTGTGTGTCTCGTGTTTCCCAGCAGCTTGCCTGCTCTTTGTCACCCTGCACCCAGGTGGCTTTGCCAGGACAGGACAGCTGGTCCTTGCAGGCTCTGAATTGCCAAGGTGTTAGCTGTGGCTCCAGTTGTAGCTTCAGTGGCACCCAACATCCCCAACTTCTGCAGTGACCCTGGAAGGACCCTGGCAGTGCTGCTGAGCTTTCCTGTTCTGCATTGCATCCATCCAGGATGAAGCCATCTGTGTGTCATTGATGGCACTGCCACTGTTCCCTCTTGCTTTGATGGCCCTGCTCTTAGCGCCCATGGCCCTGCCCTGGCTCCCCTTGGCTCCCATGGCTGTGCCCTTGGTTCTGATGGCTCTGGCCTTGCTGCCCTTGGCTCCCATGGCCCTGGCCTTGCTGTCCTTGGTTCTGATGGCCCTGCCCTTGCCTCTGATGGCCCTGGCTTTACTGCCCTTGGCTCCCATGGCCTTGCCCTTGCTGCCCTTGGCTCCCATGGCCCTGCCCTTGCTGCCCTTGGCTTCCTTGGCCCTGTCCCTGTTGCCTTTGCCTCCTGTGGCCCTGCCCTTTGCTGCTGTCCCTAAGTGCTGCCTGCTCAGTGTTGCACTGTGGGGCTCTGAGCTCTTAAGCTGTTGTTTGTTGTCGTGGGAATTGCTTGTTCTAAAGCCAATTACAACCTGACAAAACTGATCTGCCTTATTTACAAATACATCCATCTGGTCACAGATTGCCCGATAGCGCTGCCAGAGCAGTGTGAGGCCTTGACTGCTGCTGCTGAGGAGGGTTCCTGAGGAGAGTTCCTGAGGAGGTTCCCATGGAGGGTTC
>VRYO01000638.1:20265714-20279894 GCA_009812075.1 Sialia sialis | reverse complement strand
GAGGTTCCTGAGGAGGTTCCCATGCTGGCACTGCCAGGAGCTTTGGGGCGTTCTCTGTGGGACAGGGGGAGTTGGTGATGGAAGTACAGAGTGCTATGTGAGCCAGGCAGAGATAAGGCAGAGATGAGCCAGTGTGTGCTGTGTGCTGGAGCCCTGCAGCCCCTGTGGGTGCCATGGAGGTGCTGGAGGTGCTGTGCTCTGCTCCATGAACACCAGCACTGCTGTGGCCGTGCTGGCAGAGCTGTGTGCCCTGGCACAGAGCTCATATCCACACAAGGATCGTGTGCTGGGAATCTGGGAACCTGGCCTGTTTGGAAGGGGCTGGTGCTGGTGCCACTCGGGTGGGTGTTCTGTGCCCTTTGGCTGCTGCAGCAGCTGTGCAGGATCCTCACCTGAGGGAAGCTGGCAGATTGCTGAAATCCCAGAAATCTGTGTGATACTCGAGGCAGGACTAGAGTCCTCCTTGGAAGCTATAGTCTCGGGATAAGGTTCAGGTAGGCAAGAGGAGGTAGCAGGTGCCACCTGGGGTGTGAGACTCTGATCTCTGTGTGTTCCTGGAACTCAAATTTGAAAAGGCTCCGAAAAGGAGAAAAATGAATGACTGCTGTCATGACATTGGAGATAAAAACCATCACATCTGGTAGCTGAAACTGTTTCAGACTATTTTCATTTTCCTATGAATGTTCAGTTGCAGCTTAAAAAAGAACTGAGGCATTATGAGTCAGTTCTGATTTCACCCTTGGGCCAGCAGTTCAGAGCTGAATACAGTGAATTTCAGAAGCCTTCACTACCAGCCTCTGCTCCTTGTGTACTCTGTGTGTGGCCCATGGAGGGGAGGGAACATACAGATATATGTATGGTTGTTTACATGTGTATGTATACAAAAAAAGCATGAGGAAAACAGAAGAGTTGCCCCCCTTAAAATAAGTAATTAAGATTAGTGTGTTTGGGTTTTGGCAAGTAACTAGAGGTGAGTGAATTAGTCATTGTGAATGATTGATAGGAGACATTCAGGCCTGTTTTTGTTCACAGTTTATCTAGGAATGAACTTTAACTTTTATGTTTATGAATAACCATTGTTTTCTCTTTGGTTGGCTGAATAACTGAAAATTCATAAATTGGGATTAACTGGCAGTATGGAATACTGCAATCTGTGTATGGAAACCTGTGTTTACATGGATCTAAGTTTTTTCGATTCCCCATCACCATAGTAACAAAAGATTTTCCATAAGGGTGAGCTAGTCTGGCAGTAGGAGTGAGGGAGGACATTCCCATTTTACCTCCAGATCTCTGAATGTTCTTTGACCTCTTAGCTAAGATTTTTAGTACCACATTAATGTGGTGATGAGCTTTTTGTAATTGGTGACTGTTTTTGTGCTGAAGCTGAGTTTGTGTTATCATCCATGATTCCCTGGTTCTCAGCAGTGCCTGTTTCCTGTTCCTGTTCACAGGTTTTTATTTGCACTTTTTCTGAAATTCATTGGAGACAAATAGCAGCCCTTGTGGGGCTGTGCTGGTCCCCAGTGACTGCTGAGGGCTGCTGGCTTTGCCAGGTCCCTCCCAGCCCATCCAGAGCCAGCTGTGGGGATGCTCTGCTGTTCACATGGGAACTGCTTTTGTTCACGAGTTTTAAATCCAAATAGAAAATCATATCTCTGTTGATGGTCTTCTCCTTGAAGCGTAACTATGGCTCTGTATAATGCAGCTGTTCCTTATCTCAGTACAATGTCCTGGTTGGAGGCAGCTTACTGGACATAATTTATGAGCAAAGGCATCTTGTGGCATGTTTTGGGAAAGGGAGAGAGAAAAGAATCCATTGAAATTTACATTAAAGTTTTTAGGATAAACCGTGTGAATTTAAAGTTAGTTTGCTTATAGTTCTTAATGAAATCTTTAGCTAAATTTAGGTTAGTTCTTGACACATTCCTTAGCTTGGACAACTTCTCTGCTTTATTGTATTCGGTTTCAGCATTCATTTGAATGAAAAGCTCCTAAGTTAAAGGGACATTTATTTTTTTTTTCACTGAAATAATTCTGCTGAGTTTGGAATTAATCCCTAGTAAGAGACAGTCACATAATACATAGTCATTATTTGAGGGAAATATTAATATGTAGCCTTCCACCTTTTCACTGAAGTGATTGTAATTTTATTCATAATTTACATTTTAAAACTTACAATTAAAGTATGCATCTCAAGTTTGATCTTAAAAGTTCCAGCATGTTAGAAATACTCAATTATTCGTGAGGGTTTTGGATGTTTTTTCCCCTGCACTTTGCCTAGCAGTCAGTCTGTCCATAGCCTGTGCCTTCCTTAATGAGTTCCCTGAAGGCCAAACTGTGATTTTTCCCAAGCAGGGAGTGAGCACAAGGCTGTGAAATGCTGAGTGCTGCTGTGGCTGTGTGATGGAGATGTCCCTGCTCCAGGAGCAGCTCCTGGAGAAGCTCCATGAGTATTTAGTGCAGTACCTGTAGCTGTACCCCCGTAGCTGTCAGGTGTGTGCAGGGCATCTCTGTGCCTCTCTCTCCCTGCCCTCTGTGCTGGGGAGGGCAGTGACATCCCCTTGGCTCTGTAGGAATGGCTGCTCAGCCAAAAACCCTCCCTCACTAACGCCTCTCTTCTGTATCTTTATATCTTCCTGGCACAGCAGACGTCTTTGACAGATGCTCATCGAGTCTGTTGATAAAATCCTGCAGTGCTGCGAGATCTGACATCCTCCCCGGGTAGTCTGTTAACTGATTTGACACTTTTTTCCCGGTACTGAAACTAAATTTTGCTTTGTGAAGGAGGTGACTCGTTCCTGTATTTTCATGGTGCTTGTGAAATGGGATTCTCTGGGGAGGAGATTGCTTCAGAGCCATGATGACATGTTTCTGTGGGTGCAGCTGTACCTGCTGAAGCAGACAGTGTGGCAGTGCTCAGGATGCTGCTGTGTGCTCTGAGCCTGGCTGGGGTCCTGCTGCTGCTCACAGGGACCCTGACAGCCCTGGGCAGACAGGCAGCAGCACGCCGGAGTTCAGCAAGGGAACTGCCAAGTCCTGCACGGCTTTTTTCCCCAAAAGTTGGGGAAATAGCTCTTTTGGACTCACTGTACTGCTACAAGTTACATTTCTTAAAAAGCACACTAATAAAATAATGGTGGGCTGGTCTCTAACTGGATTGAAAATGTTTCTTGTAATTCACTAATGTCTTTCCCATCATGTTGCCAGAACGTATGCTGTGACTTTGAGGAGGCAGCAAATGCAATTTGCAGAGAATTCTTAATGGCCATTTATTTTAAGCAGGATCTGAGTTCTCACTTGGAGTTTCCTGCCTTTGCTGAGAAGGCTTAAACATTTCTCCTTGTTCTTGTGAGCTATTTAATCCCAGGAGTGTGCTGGAGCCCCACTAAATGATGATGTGTGAAGCCATTCAGTTCAGTAGTGTAATGCAGGTGGTAAATGTGGGATGCTCGTCTGGGGCACAGCCTGTGGGGCTGAGCTGGGCGACCCAGGGTGTGCTGGCACCACACTCTGCCTGTGGAGCTGCACACGACAGGCAATGACAAATACTCACACAGCCCTCTGCTCTCGTCTTCTTGTTGGCAATATCTTTTGTCTTTGTCTTCTTCTTCTTGGTAATATCTTCTTCCTGTTTTTGTAGTATCCTGTATCTTTATTCAGAGATTCCTATAGGATTTTGCTAGGAGCAGGGCAGCCAGGCTTGGGCAGGATGGTGCTTTAGAGCAGGAGCTGTGTCTCCTTTGCTGAGCAGAGCAGCTCTGCACTCGTGCAGGAAGGACACAGCTTCCTCCCTGTCCCACTGGGTACAGGAGGTGCCCTTTATCAGGGACTGTCATCCATAGGAACATTCAGTGCTGCTGAAACTTCCCATTTTGTCCTATTTTTGCATTTATTAGCATACACTGATTATTCATAGGAATAATTACCCTTTACCAATTCACATTAACTTAGATGGCTTTTGAAAAGCAATCAAGAGGAGTGGGAATGATAATGCACCAAAGGCATATGGCACAAAAGAAATAGGGTGCATTTTACGTAAGTGGCCATGTCAAGACACTGTCAGCTTTTCCCTTCAGCCTGCAGTTATTGGAACCCAGTTTGGTGGTTGTGGCTAAAGGCCACAGTGTGCTCCCTGCCTCAAAGTTCATTCATGCTCTTTGTCTCATTTCTATGTCCCTTCAGAAAGGAGCAGCATCATCTTGGGGGGCCAGCATGAAAACAGACAAAACCACAAACTCAGTCATTTCACCATTCCAAAGTGCCCTGCCTGGCCCTGCACATGTAGGGTTCAATTCTCTGTGCTTTTGTT
The DNA here is from genome assembly GCA_009812075.1 of Sialia sialis. Classification (NCBI taxonomy): domain Eukaryota; kingdom Metazoa; phylum Chordata; class Aves; order Passeriformes; family Turdidae; genus Sialia; species Sialia sialis. The sequence goes on along the minus strand of VRYO01000638.1, from coordinate 20,275,585 downwards.
ATGAGGGAGCCCATGAAGCTTGGAGGGTACAGCAGATCTTGTCCACCCTCATCCACAGGGAAGAGTCTCCCTCATGGCCGGTGTCATCCTTTAGCAGGGCAGAGGGGCTTGGTGAGCTCTGGATGTGTTTGGAGGAGCACACGCCTGGGCAGGGCTGTGCAGTGTTACTGACTGATCATACTGAGTCTTCTCTGCCTTTGAATGAGGCATTGGAGATGAAAATCCGAGTGTCACATGGGACTCACGGCCTAAAATACTCACTGTGTGCTTTTGCTCTGGGTTACAGACGCTGCTCTGAAAGCCAGATGTGATGTGATGGAATAAGAGTGCCTTGGTAGACAGAGATGAGGAGTGAGTAATGCTCAGAGAAGGGCAGGACAGGGCAGGTTCAGTTTGGGTCAGAGGGCAGGCTGGGCAGAGCAGGGGACGTGGGGCTCCAGTGCTCACACACACTGGAGAAGAGCAGAAAGCATCTCTAGGCTTGGTGTTTGTGATGCTTCAGTGCTTCAAGCCTTGTGTTCTCAATTCAGGGAGATAAACTGTGTTTTTCAGCTGAGCTTGGAACTGCTCCTGTGCAGATTGGTACAAGTGTTGATCAGCTGGTGCTGCTCGGCAGGAACAGCTCCAGAGCCCAGTGTGGTTCCAGTCAATATTGGCTGCTTGTGTGAGCACAAGCCATCCCTCACTGGGAGTGTCTCACAGAAGGAATGGCTCTTGCACAGAAAACAAACACGAGTGAGCTGTGGCACATACAGCTCCAGGATGATTTTGCTGACTTTGTCAGAATTTTAGTAGCTGAGAACAGATCTCCATTGAGGAGCATTTGCAGAGGATTGATTACACACTTCATGTGCAGGGAGGGGTGGGTGTCAGTTGTATTAGTCTGGAATAATGTGTTGTCAGGAGAAATGGAACTGGGATGGCTCAGTGGGTTCTGCTGCATGTCATTCATACCCTGTTCTGCATTCCACGGGTGTTATTTACAGCTAAGTGAGCCCCTAAGCTCAGCACTGCTCAGGCTTTGTGCTGTCAGATTGCAATCAGGATGCTGGATCTGTGTGATAGAGTGGGGCTTGTTGCACCAGAGCTTGTGTTAAAGGAGGAGCACGGTTATTGTAGGATTGGAGACTTCTGTTTATTCCTGACACTGATGGCAGGGTGTAATCATGAAATTAGGAATTTGTGTAAGGAACAGTGACAGCATGCTGCCACCTTTATTTGTTTGAAATTTTATATCTAAAAGATTCTGCTTACAGCATCAGGAGAAGACGAAAATACAGTTTTCTACCAGAGGGCTTTGATACATAATTTGATTTATAAATTATTTGATAAGCATGGATATGCAATAGCCAAGAATACTTTTAAACAAAAAGATTGTGAATGTTTTCTTTCACTTTGGGGTCTGAACTCAGGAGATCCCTTATCTGGGACCTCAGGAATTCCTTGGACTATGCCATGCTTACCCCTTGGCAGGAGCAGGTGCAGTTCCAGGAGGGATTTTAGTCCATGAAATGCTACTGAGCATTGATGGTGAGCTGTTCACATGGGCGAGTTTGTCTGGTTTGTGCCAAGCTGGGCAGAGATGGTTTTGGAGCAGGGAGGCAATGTGTCCCCAGGGTGTCTAAGGCACTGCTGTGCACGGGGTCTGGGCTGAATGCCACATGTGCTGAGGCTGACCCCTGCCCTGTGCCATCCCCACCTTTCCAGGCTGCCTTGTTCTGCCATGCCTGGCTTGCTCATCTTGCTCAAGAGACATTTTACAGTGGGGAGCTGTGGGCTCCAGTTCTGGTCTAACTCAGTGAGGGGATGGTGCTGAACGTAGCTCAGAGTCATGTCCATGGGCAGCTGGATGTGCGGGAGAGGATGGGAATAACACCCGGAGCAAAGGAGGGGAAGGCTGGCTCTTGGAGGAGCCAGGGACTCTTCAGAGAGTTCATCCAGGCGGTGGGGATGGTGGTGGGTGTCTCAAAGGAGGGGTTAAAGGTGCCTCTGCAGGAGCGCTGAGCTCCCCTGAGAAAGCAGAGCCCCTTTGTGCTGCTGCTCCCCAGGATAAATGATTCCAGAGGGAGGCACAAAGGGCAGAGCCTGCTGCTGGGCAGCTGCTCCCGGAGCAGCTCTTGTGCAGGTTCTGCCATTTCCAGGGCTGGGATTGTGGCTGATGCCTTCAAAACCCAGGAGGTTAGAGCAGAAGAGAGTGAGTGTGTTTAGAGCACTCCCAGTGTGTAACATATTGCACATGTATTATGCAGGGAAATTACATTCAAAGTAGCTGAGCCCACAGGCTGCTTGGACAAAGCAAATATCAAGACCATTAAGTTCTCCTCTTGCTAAGCTTGGCTTGTCTTTGTTATTAAGGTCATTTGGGTGCCTGTTTTGATAACCGTGAGGTTCTTGTGTAACAACTTCGTGCTTGAAAATTGTTTGAAGTTCAGTTGGAAAACATTTTGCCAGATTTTTCTCAAGCTGTCAGTGAGGGCTTTGTTGCATGCAGGAGTGATAGAGAAACACTTTTGGAAGTAATTTTTCTCCTTTTTCGCTCTCAGGCTGACAGATGAGGAGAAGCAGCTTTTCTGGTCATGCAGGTCAAGCAGAGGAAGGGAGCAGCTCTCAGAGGGACTGCAGGTGTGCTGCTGGGCTGGAGGGGCTGAGAGCCTGTCAGTCACTGCAGGCTGCACAGGGAGCATCAGGTCCTGTTTGATAAGCCTGTTCCAGTGTCAAACCCTGTCCTAAAAATGTGCTAAAATTGCCTGAGGGTTTTGATCCATCAAGATGATCTCAGGGCCAAGGGAAGTTCAAGATTCCTGCTCAGAGAAACTCAGCATTTCAAAAGGGGATTTTGGGAGGGCTGGGGCAAAAATCTTCTGAATACAGACTTGTAGGTAACAACACATTAAAAGATGGTGATGTGTGTAAGGCACTGCTGCTGCCTAAACCCTCTGGTTTAGTGTATTTATACCAGCCTGCAGCAAATCCTTCCTCTTCCTTTAACTAATTGCTTGCTTTAATCTCTTTCCAGCTAGCTGGAGTTGGTGTTGGCAGTGTTAGCATGGTCTGGATGGACATCCTAAGGCCAGGTGGAAGGAAAGCCAGGGGAGAGGGCTGGGGAGAAGCTGCAATGAGAGCTCAGTGTGGGGAGCACTGGCTCAGACCTGACCTGAGCTGGCTGCCCTGTCATCTCAGCTCTCCTGCCAAACTCAGTGCTTCTATCAGGTTCAACCAGGTTCTGTTCCTCTGAACTCCCAAAGTCAGGACAAGGAAACAAAGTGGAAGGCAAAGGAGTTCTGGACATCCCCACCCATCTGCACTGAGAGGTGCAGATATCTCTTCTGTATTGGTTTTGGAAGGGCAAAGTGTCAAAATTACATGTGAGGGTGATCAGTGTGACACTGTCAAAAGCAAAAGTAGTTAAAACAGTTTCTAAAGAAGCCAGGAGCAGTAGTGAGTCAGCAAAGAGGGGCTATAAATACCAGAGTTGATGCAGCAACTCCAGCTGGGGGGCTGCCAGGGGAGCGGGGAGCTGCCTCTGGGATGTACCAGGATCCACGTGTGTTTGGAGAGGCTGTCAGGGAGAAGAGAACCAGAGCTGGTAATTACAAGGTGCTCTCCACATGCTTAGTCTAGAGTTAAATGGTTGATTTTCTTAGGTCCTCCCTTAGCTGAAGAAGAAGGCAGAAGTGGTGACTCAGAGCCGTGCTGTGGTGGCAGGGGGAGCTTGTGCAGGTGTACAGACACTTCACTATTGCTTCTGCATCTGTGTTCCTGCACTCTGAGGGAGAGTTCACAGCACTAAACAAACCCTTCATTTAACATTAACATTTAAGACAAAGTCTGTGCTGGCTGTCTCTGTGTGGTGTTTGGGGACATGCAGAAGCAGAGAAGCAGTGCTGCATGCTGCAGGTTGGGGTGTGCATGGTCACAGCTAACTCAGAAAGGTTGAGGGCAAAATGATGGTCTGTGCTTTTGCTGTTGAGGATTATCTGGTGATAGTCATGAGATGTTTATTTGTGGGGGGGTTGTGTATGTAATTGCTTCCTTTTACACCTCGGACATCTGCAGCCATGTATTTTTAAACGAATGGTAGAAACCAGGGGCTGACGGGTTTAATTTTTAATTCCTGTTTACTCTCCCACTCCTGCAGGTCTGTGCCCACTGACCTGCTCCCCTATGCTGTCCCCTCTTGCCTGAATGATGGCAGCTTCTTTGCTTCCATTTAGTCTTTGTTTTCAGTCCTTACATAGGTAGAAGTCCAAGGTTTTACTTGGAATAGTCCCCGTGTGCCCCCTGCTCCCCTGTCCTCGGATGGGGGGCCAGTGGCATGGTCAGGGCTGCTGGTGCCTCATTCCATCCTTCTGTCTCCTGTGTGCTTTGCTCAAGTCTGAATTTCAGGTGGGCAGGCAGTTCATTACTCTTTCTGCAGCATTTATGCAGATTGCAGTCTGAGCTTATTTTAGAAGAGCAAAAATCAGGAGCAATTAGCAATCTGCTCAGGAAGGAGCTAGGAAAGAGGCAGACAGCAGCTCTGTGGCATGCAAAGGACTGGGCTCAGACAGGGCTGTCCCCACAGTAGCCCATGGGCTTGTGCATCAGAGCGGCCTTTCTGGGCAAGCACTCCTGCTCCAGGCAGCAGCTGGGATAAATCCATTGCAGGTGATCAGAGTGGCACTTGCTGCTGTGCTGCAGATGCAAGGTGCAGACTCATGGGCTCAGGGGAGTGCAGGGCAATGTGGCAGCAGTACTGTACAGGAGAGGCAGATGTGTCCATAGCCCAGCGTTCAGGCATGGCTACCAACCCCACAGGGGGCAGGCATGGTTCAGGCATGGCTACCAACCCCACATGGGCACAGGCTGCCCCAGGACACCCCATGGTGCTCCTCACCCATGCTGAGGGCAGCTGAGGTGGGCTCAAGTGGGTCAGGCCATGGCACATGGGTCAGGGAGATCTGGACAAGGGTCAGCTCTGCCTCAGTGACTGTTCACACAAATGAACACATGCCAGTCTTCATTTGCTCACCTGCCAGGACGATGCATTATTTTGTTTTTTGAGTGACTGTTGTTATCTTGGCTGATGTCTCAGCCAAGCTGCAAGCCCTGTACTTCTGCCTTGTATGAAGGGATGTGAATTCTGAGAATTTGAGAACTCTGCACATCAGAGTAGGAGCAGAAGGGAAAGAGATTTTTTTTAAAAAATCAGTGCCTTGTCAGAAGGAATGCTGGAATGTTTACATCTATATCTTGCCTTCTGTGTGACATGAGGCAAGCATGGCAGGAGCCCTGCAGGAACAGTGCTGCAGCAGCTCTGCTCTGCATACCAAGGGAATAGAGTGAAGTATCTGCGGGATTATTTTCTGGAAGTGATGGACACCTGCAGTGACAGCTGATTTTAGCCAGAGCTGTAGCTGCAGGAGCTCGTTTTGTCCTGACAGTGCTTCAGGAGAAGCTGTGCACACTGATGCACATGGACTGTGTTTGTCTGCTGGCTCGCTTCCCCTGGAGCTGCCCAAGTACCTTCAATGCCCTTTCTTGTTTCTGGGTGGGAATTTAACACTCGTGTAGTACACCAGGCTATTTCTGTTTTCTTTGCTATTGTTTATCTATAACCATCTGGTTCTGCACCCACTAATAAATGGGATGCTGGGGAAGATGGTGAGAGCAGACAATGTGCTTTATGCTGATTTTCCCTTCTCTAGAAGGCAGGAACACAGTCATTGAAGGCATGAAGCAAGCGAGGGCGATAATCTCTGCTTTGTGGGTGGCAGCTGCACAACCCAGTGATCCCAATGTAGAACATATTATTAGCCTCAAGCTAAGCTGTCTGCAGTGTGGAGCTTGCTCCAGGTCTGTAGTGAATGAATTCATGAGGAGGTTGTGAAGTGTTGGGCTGGGTCCTGTCTGGTATGGAAAGCCCTTTGGAGACAGTGTCCCCACAGCTGCTGGATTCTCCACGGCATGTTCATTCTGAATATCCACATGGTTCTTCTGCTCTGCAGTGGGGAGCTTCTGGTCTTTATTCACCCTGAAACACCCCAGGACTGCTGCTGCTGCCTGAGGCTGTGTTTGCAGCCACTGGGGAGGGATGTGCTGGTTCTTGGGAAGGTGAAATTCCTCTCTGTGTTTATGTTTCCTGTCTGCAAGCTGCAGGCTGGCTGGATGCAGGTGATGTACTTCCATTGGCCATGGCACAGCTCTCCCTTGCTATTCCAGTATTGTGCTTTTCCTGGGAAAGGAGGAGGAGTGAAGAGCAGTGTCAGTCTTGGCTGATGTTTTGCTGATCTCTGAGGCTTGGAAGGAAGCAGCTCTGCTGATTGCCTGGCAGCAGCTGAGGCTTTCCTGGTCAGTGCTGGTGAAGGCAGTGAGCAGAGCATCTGCACTTGCCTTTGGCCTGCTCCTTCGTGCTGAGATGGAAAAAGCACGGTGGAGATAGTTAGCCAAGAGGACATGGAAGAGCAGCATTTCTGGGGGATGAGACTGTGCTCCAAATGAAGCATGGTCAGGAATGCTCAGGAGGTTTTGGTCTGGAGGCACATCTGGGAACTGGATCAAACACTGAGGTGCTCAGGAGGTTTTGGTCTGGAGGCACATCTGGGAACTGGATCAAGCACTGGAGATGCTCAGGGGGTTTTGGTCAGAGGCACTGTGTGAAGCTGGCTGTGCCAGGTGCAGTTGCCCATGATATTTTTAGGAACATTAAATCAAACAATTAAAAGGAATTGGACAGCTGCTGCTGGAATTGCTGATTCCTACAAACTCTTCACTTTGAGTCTACTGGTTTGGAATTTGTTTTTCTTGTTGTTTTCTGTGTTCCTTTGGACTGGGAGCAGTTTGGTGTTGAAACAAAGTTCAGGTTCATCTCCACTGCAGAAAGGCACAGTGGGAAAGGCAGAGATGCCCAAGGAAAGACTTGTTTTATCCTATCTGTAAAATTAGGTTGTAATCCATGCCTCTTTCTTGATGTTGAGGCTTATAGGATGCTTTGAGATGTGAGGTGCAAAGTTCTTAAAAGGAATTATCCTATATTTGTAGTGCATGTCAAGTATTACTGTGGAGGAGAATTGGTTCAGTGGATCCATGACTGCCCAGATTTTTCAGGCCAGAAGGCACTGCTGGGTAATCTGATCTGATTTGTGTGTATAATATTTGGTCCTGTCAGGGCTGTACAGAGGTTGGGGAGCTTGCACAGATACACAGGGCTGGTTCTAGGAACTGTCTGCCAAGCTCTGCTCTCTTAATGAGCTGTGAAATCTTTCCATGCCTGGATTAAGGAATGTGAGGTGCTGAACTGAACCGTTTAATGATCTTCTCCTTTATTCCATCTCAGTGGCTCAGGGCAGGACTCACATTCTTGTTGAGCTCTTTCTTTCCCTGTTGAATACATTCTCCTTTGCATCTTAATAGCCCCGATCCCAGAGCTCCGGTTACATCATCTCAGGGCTTTCAGTTCCTGAAAGACTTTGTGCAGCAGCCCCATGTGCAGTGTCCGGGCTGCAGGGTGGGCACAGGAGGGCTCTGAGCTCAAGCTGTGCAGGAGGACACTCACAGCAGCTCTTTTCTCTGGGGGAAAAAGCCACCATCTGTTTTTGTGAAGCTTCTTTCGCTCGTCTTAAATCATGAACAAACACAAGAGATCTGTTTGGCTCCGTTTTAAATGGTTTTTTTGCATCCTTTGTATTCCTAACAGGCAGAAACAGGAGGCACAAGCTCAGCAAAGGCTGTTCTGCCTTCCCTGGTCCTGCTCCTGCTCGGGCTGCAGCTGGGGACAGAGCTCACCTGGGCAGAAATGCTGGCTGTGGGGCACAAGGGACTCCCCAAAACACACAGGCAGCAAGCAGGGGATTGCCAGGGGTCCTGGAATGCTGGGGCTTTGGAGTGGAATTCTCTAAAGTTTGGCTTCTCTAATATAACATCAAAAACCCCCCAATCCAAACTCCAAACAACAAAACCAGCCCCAGCCCCTTCAAAATCCTTTTTAATGAGCATTTGTGGAGTCCTGCTCCACTCCCAGTGCTGTAAATTCTCCCTCCCATTGATCAGCATGATCAGTGCGGGGCCACATAGCCCAGACAACAGGGTGTAGGGACAGTAAATGAGATTTACTCCCCGGTGCTGCTCTCGGTCAGACAAAAGTGGCAGCAGATGTGATGAGTTCAGGCTGTGAATTACAAGTGGACAAGTCTCTGTTCCCAAGGAAACGGGAGGTGCCAGGGCTGGGGAAGGGAGCAGGGGGAGGATGCTGCATGCCAGGGGCTGCTGTGTCCCTGTGCCCCTGTCCCCCTGTGTCCCTGTGCCCTGTGTGCCCGTGCAGTGTCCCTGCCAGCCCTGGGTGGGCACAGCCCTCTGTGCTGGCATGAGCCTTTATCTGAAGCAGGCAAAGACTGAGTGAAGGAGCTGGAGTGGCTCTGGAGCTTGCAGAGCTCTCTGGAGGAGGGTACAGCGCGGGGCTGTGCTGTGCCTGTGCTGTCACCTTCCTGTGACAGGGATCCAGGGGGGCACTGCCAGCAGGGTCATTCCTGGGTATACCCTCTGTGCCAGGCTGGAGAAAATAAGCACTTCTGCTGCCTAAATTTAGCCCCCAAAGCTTGTCTAGTCCCGGTGTGACTCCTGTGGTAAAGCACAGCTCCACAGTGAAGACCAGCCCCATCTCCAGCATCTGGCATAGGTCAGTACCTGCTGGCAGGTCCAGCTCTGCCCATGCCCCTGTTCAGAGAGAGGGGCAGGGAAAAGAGCCACTCTGGGTCAGTCTGGCTCATTCCTGTGAGTGCTGCACAGTGAAACAAAGCAGCTCCCATGGCTGAGTGAGGATTTCTTCTGCAAGCAGGTTTGCCTCCTGCTCAGTCTCACAAGGAGGGACTGTGGCATCCCTGGGCAGCATTGGGTTCCACTCTGAGAGCACCTGGAGAGCCAGGGAAGCTGTGACTGGCACTGGTTCCTGGGCTGGGCACTCTGGCCAGCTCTCTCTTCCATCTGGCACGCAGGATGTGTGGTTTGAACTGCTGTTTCTGTTCTTAAATTGGACATAATTGCAACACACCAATCTATCTGTTCTCACTCTTGATCTGTGGGTAGTTTGGCTTGAGGCTCAGCTGAAGTTAGCAATAAGCACTGTTTGGATTCCTTTGGTTGTGTTTTTGGTTCCTTGTGTCCCAGGAGCACAGGCTGTCATGCTGGCAGTGCTGTGCTGCCTGTGGAAGGGAGCTGGATGCTTTGCTTCACCCCAAACACTTGTTCCCTGCTGCCTCCTTGTGAGCTGGGCTGGCTTTCAGTTGTTGTGCGAAATCCACTGCCAGTAAGTCCTGTGGGTTTGGAATATCAGAGTGTGTGACATATGCCACCACCTTGGGGCCACCATCCTGTGCAAGCAGGGGACTGTGAGGAGCAGCATGTGGGATCTGCTGTGCTGGTCAGTGGCAGAGCTTTGCCACCTTGTTCTTGTGCTTGCTAAGCTTATTTTTAATCTTTTCAAGGCTTCATTGTCATCGTATCAGCTATGATATTTGTTCTTGGACAGTGAGGAACTGTTCTCATCTTCCTTTGCTCTTGGCATTAAACTAGGGGCTGCTCCAGGGCAGGGATTTCCCAGGAGAGAGGAAGTCACTGGGTTCAAGATAGAATTTCTTACACTTTCAGTTCCCTTCTGAGTAGTTGCAGATGAAGATGTTGCCTCACAGCCCAGCCAGTCGCAGTGTGGGTACAAGGGAAAACTGGGGCTGTGCATGTGAAGTGCTGCTGCTTGGGCATGGGCTGGGGATTACAGACACGCATGAAAAAAGCCTGAAAAATGCCAGTGCCACAGGAGCTGGTTTCATAATGGAGAGAAGTGTTTTCCTTTCTGGTTTTTTGGGTTTTTTTGTTCCTTTTTTTTTTTTTTTTTTTTTTT
>VRYO01000638.1:20222832-20260509 GCA_009812075.1 Sialia sialis | reverse complement strand
GGGCAGTGAGTGTGAGTTCCTGGGGCAGGCTGGTGCCAGAGCACGGGGGAGGTTGCTGGGAGCACTGGAGGTTTCTGTGGAGCTGCACAGTCCTGAAGTGCAGCACAGTCCATCGGGCAGCAGCTCTCTCCTGTGTCCCATCCCTGCCTGGGGCTCACAGCAGGAGCTGGACGTGTCTCCTTCCACCACAGCATCACTGGCCTGTGCTGAGTGCCCTTACTGCACACTTCTTGAGTAATGCAATGAAAATAGGAGTTGGAGGCTAGGAAGGAGCCAAACTCCTTGATTTTTTGAGGGGTCTTCAATTGAGCCACGATTTGATTGTGCTAATAGTGGTGGGCCTGATCTGTAGCCCTGCTCTGTGTGTAACCCAGTCCTCAGCTGTCCAGGCTGTGTGTTTCGTGCAGGCTCACTGGCAGGCTCAGGCTTGGAAGCTGTTTCTGGAAATGGAGTTTATTGCACTTTATTTGCAATAAAGTATGTGTTTTTTTCTGTGCTGAGCTATGTGGTGTTGGAGGGAAGCAGATCCTTAGTGGAAATATTGTGAAACAAAGCTTTGAAGTAGGAAATATGAACTCAGTCCTGGGATTGTGTGAGAATCAAACCAGTGATGCAATTGTGAAATTCATGAATATGTAAATATGTTTTTTCAAAAGTAGCTTCATTTCAGTCTAACCACACTGGTGAACTTGGCTAAAACAGAAAGCATCTGAAAAAAACAGAAAGAAAAACAAACTTGGCTCAGAATTTCAGTTTGGAGGTGGCTGCTTTGTGGTGAGGATGCTGGCTTGTGCCATTCTGCTGGCCGTGACCTCTGGGCTCTCTGGAGGCCACTGGCCATTGCAGCTGGGGACTGGTCACTGCTCCCGTGTGTGTGCCAGGCCAGAGGTGTCCAGCTGGGCTCTGGGGGGTGGCACTTGGTGCTCACGCTGGATGTTGGCAGCTGCTGTGGGTTGTTGTGTCCCTTGTCACAGCTGGTGGTCTGGGGGCTCGGGGTCACACTGGGCAGCAGGGGCTGTGTGCCCTGTGCCCAGCAGGGATGATGTGTGCCCTGTGCCCAGTGAGATCTGTGCCCAGCAGGATAATCTGTGCCCTGTTCCCAGTGGGATCTGTGCCCTGTGCCCAGCAGCAGTGATGTGTGCCCTGTGCCCAGTGAGATCTGTGCCCAGCAGGGCTGTTCCTGGCACAATCTGTGCCCAGTGGGCTGTGCACCCTGTGCCCAGCACAGTCCGTGCCCCCTGGCCATGTGGCAGCACCTCCTCCATGGAGCCAGGAGCTGCTCCTGGCTGCTCTCCTTGCAGCACCTCAGCCCGAGCTCTCCACCTTTGCTCCCTGGCCTGCAGTGTTTGTCCCTGTCCCTTCTGCCAGTGCTGTCTGTGAGTGTCTCTGAGCTGGAGCTGTGCCCTTTGTTCCAGATGAAACTCCTGTCGTTCAGTTCAGTGGCCAAAGACTGCAGCTGCTGCTCAGTGCCTTCCACAGAGCCTGGGCTTTGCCTGCTTGCTGCCCTTCTCCTCATCAGCCCCAGGCTCTTCACAGTCTGTTTCTTCCCCTAACCCCTGGTGATTTTTATTTTCTGTTTCAGCTGCAAGAGCAGTGATTTTTGCTGTTACATTACTAAATCCTATTTATTCCATATTACTAAATCCCATTTAATCTGTTTACTTGGTCTCTCCAGTGTGAGGCTTTACTGCTGCCTTATGCCAAGCCCTGCTGATGAGGAGCTGCTGTTGAGATCCTCTCTGTCCTTTTGCCATCTGACTGTTGTGTGCTGCTGGATGCTGCAGTGTGCACCAAGGAGTGGAAGGAATTGGCCAGTGAGGAGCTCTGGTTAGAGATGGAGCCCACAAATATTCAGGGGGTGTCTGGCCTCACCTACTAGCTCAGAGCAGCATTTGGGCTTTCCACTGCTTGCAGTTCTGGGAGCTGCTGCTGTGCAGTGTCCACAGGTGAAGAGTGGTTCTCCCCTGTTCTGGAAGAACTGGGCACCGGTGCTGGTGTTGGTGGTGCTAACTGGATCAGCTTGATTTCAGTGCTCTCTCCTGCTGAGTCCTCACTGTCCATTCCACATCCACAGACTCCCTTAATACGCTTTTTCTTCCAGACTGCTCTGTACCTGCCCTCACCAGGCTCATCTGTGCTGCTTCCCCAGCTGCTCATGTGTGTCATTACTCTGATAAGGCTGTGACACTCAGGATTTACAGTCCCTTCAGCTCCTTTGTCCCCGTGCAGCAGAACCCTTTCATGAGCACATTTCATGGACTCAGAGCAGCTCAGTGCATTGGGTGGCAAAGGGCTCTTCTACAGGGGGGAGACAGCTGCATTCATAGTGCGGGTGGAAAGGATGAGCAGAGCTCTTCCCTGTGCAGGGATGGCTCCTGTGCATCTCCCAGAGCAGAAACTTGGGCAGGGCCTGGCTGGGGCTGGGTGAGGTGCAGGATTTTGTGTGCCCTGGGTGTCCCTGTGTGGCAGTGCTGGTACAGCTGCAAGCAGAGGTCCCACCCTGAACCCCAGTGGCCATGCACAGGAGGGAGGTGATGTGCTGACAGGGTTCATTTGAAAATGTGCCTTTGTGACATGCTCACCTGGCCTTTTGTTTTTGTTTTTTTTTCCATAATTCTCTAGGAAAGATCAGCACCTGCTTTCGCCTGTGAACTGCTGGTACCTGGTTCTGACTCAGACCCGTCGGGAGAGCCGAGACCACGCCACGCTGAACGACATCTTCATGAACAATGTCATTGTCAGGCTGTCCCAGATCAGTGAGGATGTCATCAGGCTCTTCAAAAAGGTAACCTGGGCAGCCTTCTTCATGGGCATCCATCCTGGAATTTCAGTCTAAAATAGAATTGGCATAAATTGAAGAGCAAATCTTGCAAGGGACTGTCACTAAAAGTCTTTCCAGGTGGAGTTTATCCTAGAGTTTTAAAGAAACTGAGATCTAGACCTGTCAAGTCTAGAGTGTGATGTGTGACCTGGTGCCCAAAGTGTCAGTGCCAGAGACATGGGAGGTGGAAATGTGATGAATTTTTTTGCCGACTCTCGGAGGGCTTCAGAGCGCAGATCAGAACAGGCTGTTGGGAGGAGCCCTGCTCTAGAGCAGGATGGCAGCTGTGAGGCAGGTACAAGAAAGGAGTCATGGGGCCTCCTGAAGGGAAGAGTCATGCCTCAGAAATTTGGTGGAGGTATTTCCAGGAGCCAGAGGTCATGTCATTAGCTGGTGCAGGGAATGTCATGTCAGGACATGAATCATGTCATTAGCTTCAATGAAAAAGGGCCTTAGCTGAAATTCTTGAAGAGCTGTTAAAGAGAGGGGCTATTTTCTGGATTAGTGATTAGTTAAAAGACAGGGAAAAAGGGAAGAAGAGTTCCAATGCAGTTCTTAATAAATTATTTGGGAAAAGTGTGAATAGTACGATGACAAAATCTGCTGATGATACAGAATTATTAATGATGACCAAGTTTAAAAAGAGCATCAGAGACTTGTGAGAATGACACAGCAGGTGGACCAGGACTGCTGATTGCAGGTGAGGAGTGTGGTCAGAGCAGTCCCAGCAGAGGCTCTGTGCCCTGGTTTTCATCAGGACTGTGGTGAGGGGGCAGGGTGAGCCACAGGGCACCTGCCCCTCCAGCAGGAGAATGTTCATGATCAGAGCTTGTCTTGGAGTTTCTGCCCGACTGAAGAATAAATTTAATGTGATATTTCTATGGCCAGTTTCCTCTAGTTTGTAGATCTGACCTAGAAATGAAACTGCAAGGTTGGGTTTGTGGTGGCTGGTTTGATGTGAGATATCATCGCTTTTCCTGTGCTCCTGCCCTCCAGAAATTGAGATATTTGGTATATGTTGGTTAGTCCAGTTCTGTCTCAGTGTTCCTTCCATTTGCATTTGGCTCTGAACCATTTTTTGAGATTTATATTTAAACTATCCTCCTGCTTTCCCTGCCCATGTCTATGTCTCATTTGGAAATGCAGGAAGAATTCAGCCAGCTCTAAACAAGGACACATATTCAGAGTTTTGAGTGTTTCATGTCAGTCCTCAGCCACAACAGGATGGTGAAATATCTACTCAGCAGAATTATTTCTTTGTGTTTGGTGTTCTTCCGTCTCCCCTCATTTTGGAACTTAAATTTCACCTTCTAAGGCTCAACATTTGAATTTGATAGAACTGTTTGCTCCTTGTTTCTCTGTCCCCATCTGCTGCCAGGAGAGCTGGCGTGGCTCTGTCTGCAGCCTGGCAGAGCCAGCAGCTGCTTGGCATCCAGAGGAGCCTTTGCAGGTGTGGGCAGCTGTGATTTCACTGCGTGTGTTCCTTGGACTTACCTTCCCTGGGAGTGATGTTCAGCTAAATCAGGGAAGAGACTTACTCTGTGTGAATGCTTGCCTCTCGTGTGGACAGGGAGGCTGCCACTTTTGGGCATATTCAGTTTTTTTATTTTTCTCTCAACCTGCCTTGTGTGAAGGGATCTGAGGCTGCACTTGCCAGCAGTGCTGCTGTGTGAAACGGGAGCCTGATCCAGCCTTGCTGGTCTGAGGCTGCTCAGAGGAGGGATCTTTCTCTGTGTGTCCAGTCTGGCTTCGAGTGTGCTGGCTAGAGAGCCCCAGGCCCTCCTGCAGAGGGGCCAGGCTGTGCAGGCCTGGCAGATAACCCAGCTCCACAAGGGTTAAACACTCGTGTTCAGCTGCTGGCTGTGCTGGAGATTGCTCTTTGATGCTAAATTAGGGTAACGTTTTTTTCCAGAAATGTCACTTTTAATTCTTCCCGTTTAGAGTTTATTAGTGGCCTGTGACATGCTGTGGGGACATAAGGAACCAGGAGGTTTTGTGTTTGCTGCATTCATTATGTAAATGTAAACAGTCCCTGCAGGGAGGGCTCAGGGTGCAGGATGAGCAGAACTAAGGAGCAGTTGCTCAGCAAGAGGTGATGTGCCTGGCAAGGTGAGGGGTGCTGGGCTGGGCTCAGCCATCACTGAACCAAGCTCTGGGCTTTGTTTCTCCCACCCCAGAGTCCCCCTGGCCAGCAGCAGCTCCAGCCCTCCTCTGTGTCTGGCTGGGAACCCCTCCAAGCCAAACCATTCTGTGATTCTATGGGGAAAGCAGGAGAAGAAAGCTCAGCTGGGCAAGTTTCCCTGGAGCTGGCAGTGCAAGTCACGTTCCTGCGCAGGGGGGACGAGGGAGGCGAGCGTGCTGAGGCTGCTCTAGGAAATGGAGATGCTGAGATGTGTCCCTGAGGGGTCTGGCTCACCCTGCTGTCAGGGACACACTGGCACCATCAACCTCACAGTGTGTCCTGGCAGAGCCAAACCAGGCTGAGGGACCCACTGGCAGCAGGGTTTGCTCCCCTCTCACCGTCTGCTGTGGCAGAGGGAAGTTTGATGCTTCTTTCAGGTATGGACACAGGAAATTGCTCATTTGAGACAGAGCATTGCTATGTCCAAAATCAGAGTGCTGGGATTTAATGATGTGCTGTGACAGTGATTTTAATTACAGCCCGTGCTGCATTGTTCTGGCTGCAAGTTGGATGAAGAAGTGGTGTCTGCATGGGAGCTCTTGTCTTTGTCTTTAGAATAAGTGTTCTCTGTTGCCAGTCATCCATGTTGCTGCTTCCCACACTTTGTCAACAGTGGCAGGATTTTTAATAAATTGCTAACTTGAAGCCATTGCTGTCTCAGTGAGCAGCTGTGGGTTTTAGGAGGAATGTGAGGCGTAAAGGAAGCGGCTAAATTGTAGTTTGGGATTTGTGGATGGTGCCAGGGAGCTGGAATGATGTTTTGGTGTTGTCTCCTGTGAACACACAGATATAATTTCTGGGAGGAGAGGCAAGTCCTTCAGCTGGGAAGAGGCTCCAGCATCCTCGCTGTGGGCACTGCCCTCTCAGGTGCCACGGAGCCTTTGGCTGCCTGCAGCAGGGCCAGGGCTTGCGCTGTGTGCTGAGAGCAGATGGCTCCTTACCTGTTCTGTGGCTGCTGTGCAGGTGCAGCTCATGGAGCAACACACAGAGCCAGTGTTGCTGTTTCTGAGTCTAAATTGGTTTGGAAGTTCCAGCTTTGTGGCGTTGCCCTGTGCTGCTCAGGAAATGCAGGGCAGGGGCAGGAGCTGCAGCTCAGCCTGCTGTGCTGTCCTGTCCTGTCCTGTCCTTGTCCCCAGGCTCTTGGGCAGCCTGGCTGTGGGGATGGCTGTGCTGTGGCTGCAGGGGTGGCTGCAGGGCTCTGTGTGTCCTGCAGGCTCTGGGCTCCAAGCCCCTGTTTGTGGATCTTGACTTTAACTGGAATCACAGCATGGTTTGGGTTGGAAAAGCTCTCTGGGACCATCGAGTCAAACCCTCCCCCCAGCACTGCCAAGGCCACCACCGCCCTATGTCCCCAAGTGCCACATCCACACAGCCTTTAAATTCCTCCAGGAGAGAAGAAGAAACTTTTCCTGATATTCAACCTAAACCTGGGCCCTGGTACAACCTGAGTCTGTTTCCTCTTGTCATGTCCCTTGTTCCCTGGGAGCAGAACCTGCACCCTCCTGTCAGGGTCCCCAAACATCTTTGGGCTGTGTCTGGGGGGATGCACACCCCTCACAGCTCTGTTGGGAGTTATCCAGCCCCAGTGGCACTGTTGGGATCAGTGTTGGTGGGCAGGGGACAGGGCTGGGGTGCAGTCCAGGGGAGGGTTCCTGGTGGCTCAGCTGAGCACCCTGTGGTCACTGGCATGGTCCTGGCACCTTGTACCCATGGGAGGGACCAGTGTGCATCAGTCTGAGGATGGCACTGAGCCAGGAGCCCTGACCCCAACTCATGGACTCACTCTGGGTGCTGGGGGGGATTTCCACCTCTCAGACTCCTTGCTCTAAGCTTTGCTTTACATCTGGCTTCTAATAATCTAGATGAAGGTTTCAGAGTATGTAGTTGTCCCATTGACTGGAGTTGGAGGAACTTCCTGTGCTGAGGGCTCCTCTCATTCCCCAGCCTGGTGGAATGTTGTTTTCCCTGCCCACGTGCACAAAACTTCCTGGAGTTATTTGAGGAAATCTGGAAGAAACTGCTCAGTTTTGTTTTGGTTTGGTTTAGGGGAGGGAGGAGAGGGGTGTCTATACTTAGTTTAAACACATCTTTGAGCTATAATAAGTATTTCCTAGCCAAGAGGATTCCTTGGAGAGATTGGTGGTGTAACTGCAGGCAGGAGAGCAGGGTGAGCAGGAGCTGGTTGGATCTGCAGCCAGCTCCAGTGCTGGCAGCTCCCTGTGCTGTGGCCTCTCTGTCCCTGCTCTGGGAGGCTGGTGACTGCATCTGCCTCCTCCTGCCTG
This sequence comes from Sialia sialis, assembly GCA_009812075.1. Taxonomy (NCBI): domain Eukaryota; kingdom Metazoa; phylum Chordata; class Aves; order Passeriformes; family Turdidae; genus Sialia; species Sialia sialis. The sequence goes on along the minus strand of VRYO01000638.1, from coordinate 20,253,224 downwards.
GCAAGGAAAGGGAAAACACAGGCTGACAGTGGGGTTTCAGCAGGCAGGAGGATGCCAGGAGTTCCTCACTGGCAGTGAGTGCCTCCTCAGCTGGCTGAACTTTGGCTGCTGCTGTTGTGAAACTGGAAACTTTATTATATAACTGTGGTGTAGCTGTTTTGTAATGTTCTTTTCCAGAGATGCTTTGGTTGACTCGGGTCAGAACAGTGACAATGAACTACTGAGGAGAAGCTGGGGGGTTGTTGTGGCCAAGGGAAATGTAAACCTGGGATGCCAGTGCTGGGGAGCCCTGATAGTCTTTGCTCTGAAGCACCAGCACTGGCTGGAAATGTCAGGTCCAGCAGCACCTGTGTGCAGTCACAGAGCAGCAGGGTGTCTGAGATCCAGACAGACTGACAGGTGATGCTGTGGGGCTGGAGAATGCCAGTCTAGGGCACTGCACAGCCACACGTGGCTGTGGGGTGATGTACACCCTGCCAGCCTCACAGGGAGTCTCTGCCAGTCCCCACACTGGGGGAGTGTTGAGTGTTACACCCAAATGGGGAGCTGGGAATGAATTCTGCCAGTGGAAGGGCAAAGCAGTATTGCCTGTGATTTTAGATTCATCTGCTTTGCAGGATAAGTAAGTTAAATGATGTGGAATCCCTCCTCATGGTCTGTGAAACCCAGGTTGGGTGATCCATGGGCAAACATCAAATGAGCACACAGCAGTTCTGAAACTGCCTGAGACTTTGCTGCGCTGTGTGTTCACGTCTGTGATTCCTCTGAAATGTATTTTCGTTCTAGAACTGCACGTTTTGAGCATGACAGTGTCACCTCTTGTTGTTTTTGTCTTGCAGAGCAAGGAGATTGGTCTCCAGATGCACGAGGAGCTGCAGAAGGTCACCAACGAGCTCTACACGGTGAGCAGGAGCTGGTGCCACCTGCCAGGCTGCACTGGGGACACTGGCACTGAGGAGGCTGTGCCCTGGCTGTCCTGCAGCCCTTCCCTTCCCTTCCCTTCCCTTCCCTTCCCTTCCCTTCCCTTCCCTTCCCTTCCCTTCCCTTCCCTTCCCTTCCCTTCCCTTCCCTTCCCTTCCCTTCCCTTCCCTTCCCTTCCCTTCCCTTCCCTTCCCTTCATCCCTGGGAGAGCCTGGCTGCCACCTGGGGTGCTGGAGGGTGTCCCTGGATGGTGGCAGGGCTGGAGGGTGTCTCTGGATGGTGACATTGCTGGAAGGTGTCCCTAGGTGGTGGCAGTGCTGGAGGGTGTCCCAGCAGCCCAAGCCCAGGGGCTGGGTCTCAGCTGCTTCCCTTGAGCATAGCTGGGATGTTGGGGTGATTCAGGGGATCCCTGTGTCTGTGGTGCTCTCCCCTGCTGGGACTGTCACCCCTGTCACCTTTTGGCCCTGCTGGGTTGGTGATTTCCAGCCCCAGTGGCTCGCAGCTGGCCCTGCTTGTTTGTGGGACAGACAGGCTCCTGTGGCTGGGGCATGGCTGGACATGACCTGCTGGGGAATGCAGAATCTTCGGGCTCAGAGGGGCTCAGCTCTGTTTGTGCCCTGAGGAGCACTTTGGCTGCAGAGTTGTCTGTGCTGTTGGTCAGGACATGGCTCTTTAAGCAGGTTTTCATAGCAGGGGATTAAAAGTCTTTGTGTTGCTGCTGCCTCTTGCCCTGTAGCAAGTGGGGTTTTTTTTGTGAATTTATTTTATTTGTGGTTTAGGAGCAACAAAACCATGTAAAGCCTGCCTTTTGTTGGAAAATTGAGATATTTGCTTTCTTTCGTTGTGTTTGTAACTGGTACATAAATAATACTGCAGTAAGTTTATTCCTAAACAATCATTCTATTTCATCTTTTAAAAAGCAGGCCTAAACAACATAGCATGAATGATTGTGTTTGAAATTTCTGCCATAAATCTCCCCTTAACAGGTTTGTTCCTGCACTGGCTGTTGAAGGATTTGATTGTTGTGAGACCTGCAGTGTGGGTGGACAGCAGATCAGATTAAAAAGCCTCTGTGAGATTTGGGAGTGCATTGTGGATGGCTGAATGTCACAAGCCGTGTTAGGGGTGGTGACTAATTAAGATTAATTACAGCAGCAGCATGACAGATGCAAAACAAGGAAAGACTAACAAGGGCTGGGCTGACCTGAATATCTGTGGACCAGTGTGCTGTGAGCCCAGCCAGGGGACAGGGCCACCCCAGGGGACACGCCGGGGTCACAGGGGGGGTCCCAGTGGCCAGGGAGGAGCACACAGAGCAGCTCTGCTCATCCTCACAGGAGCTGAGACTTCTCCCATCCCCTGTTTGACCGTGTGCTGAGCAGGATGTGCCTGACTGGTGAAGCAGATGGGTTTGAGTGGTGAAACTGCAGAGCTGGGGGAGCTGTGTTTGTGTCAGCCCTGCTGCTGAGGTGACACAGGGGCTGTGTGCTCCATGCAGCCAGGAAGGGACACTGGGTTCAAAAACACCAAGAAAGCCTTTGGGCAGTCAGGGTCACCTCACCTCTGCTTGGTGCCAGCAGCTGCTGCTGGTCCCAGAGCTCTGCCCGGTGTCCCCTGGCTCAGGGCTGCTGGGGACACTCTGGGACTGAGCTGCTGTGTCCTGTGCAGCACAGGAGCTGTGGCTGCTGAAAAAGCAGAGCCAGGAGAGGGCCTGGCTCTCAGGACATTGCTGCTTCTGCAGAAATGTCACTTGGCTGCCGTCAGCACTGGGAAGTCGATTTTCCTGCCTCTGGCCAGGCCTTTACCCACAGCTCATCCATGCCCTGGCAAGGCTGCTTTTTAAGCCTCTCCCAGGGGCATTCTGTGCACTGGGAGGAAATGACAATTTTTACAGGCTTCTCAGGCATTCACTGTCTCAAACTTAAGCCAAGACAACCACATTGATTTTAACTCAGCCTTACTGCTGTTCTGATGCAAGTCACCCTGTGGACTCTGTATGCAGAGAACCAAAGCCATGGTGATTTTAATCAAAACAGAAGTGGATGACTTTCATTCTGAAGTGGAGATGCTTGTGAATGGTTTTGTGCAGAAATAGTTCAGCTGTGAATTCCAGCCAGCTTCGTTCCTTTGGTTCCTCCTCATGGATTCCAGCAGAGGTGCCAGCTGGAGCTGGTGAAGGCACAAGAGTGAGGGGCCTGAGCCTGTACCTGACATGGTCACCCCATTTCTGCTCTGGCTCCTGTGCTGGGTCAGAGCCTTAGGGGTGAGCTGTTGAGGAGACAAAGCCCTCGTAGCTGGAGACTGCCAGCAGTGCCATTTACAGCTGGTATTTTGGCAACAGCCTTTATCCAGAACATGTAATTAATATGGAAAACACAACTCGTGTTGTTAAATAACTAATGAACATTGGAACATATTTTTCCTCCTTGGCTGCAGCTAATTAACTGATTTGCAGGAAGGATCCCCGGGACGCAGCTGTGGCAGTTTGTCTTTGTGTCACAGCAGTGCAGGCCAGGGACACTGATTTGATTGCAGGCACCAAGGTGGCACCAGGGAATTGCAGATCAGAGGCTGATTGCTGCACTGCAGCTTGGCCCCGGCCAGAATTAAGGCAGACGTTAAGCAGAAATATCCTCTGAATTTGCAGGAGCGAGCTGTGTGGCAGGGCAGCTGCTGAGGAGCACACTGAGCTGTTCAGGTGTCTCTTTTGGTTGGGTAACTGTCCCACAGCCTTCAGATTTCACAAAAATCCTGCAGTTTGGCCTTCCTGCAGTTGGGCTTCTCTGTCATGTTGTGTCAGGGCCTGAGTGCTGCAGAAACCTTTCCTCTTACTGCCTGGAGCCCTGGCAGGCAGCACTCTGCTCTTCCACTTCACAAAAAGATGTGGATGGTGAGGATGAGGAGGGCTCATTTAAACCCTCTGCTCTTTCTGCTTCAAAAACCCCAGGAATTGTCTGGTGTACGTGTATCCTGTGACATTCACTGCAGTTTGAAATGCGTGGCTGGAATCTGCTAAGGATTTGCAGGGTTTGGAAATGCAGCAGCTCAGGGCCAAGGCAGGAGCGTTTGCTCACTGCCCCTTGCCTGTCCCTGCAGTGGGATGGGATGTTCCTGCACTGGGATGTCCCTGCAGCACTGGGAGCCTGCAGCAGCTGAGGTTGTGCTTGGCAGGAGGAGGGATCATGAGTCTCAGCCTGACCTGCTCCAAGTCAAACACTCCTGGGTCCTGCTGACAGCTGCAGCTGAGGAAACTCTGTGTTTTCTACATTAAGCTGTGTGTAAAAATCGCCTGCATTTGTGGGTTCCTGCTCTGTTTTAACCCTTGGGCCTCAGACAGCGTGTCCCAGCCCGTCCCAGCGTGTCCCAGCCCGTCCCAGCGTGTCCCAGCCCATCCCAGCGTGTCCCAGCCCATCCCAGCGTGTCCCAGCCCGTCCCAGCGTGTCCCAGCGTGTCCCAGCGTGTCCCAGCGTGTCCCAGCCCATCCCAGCCCGTCCCAGCGTGTCCCAGTGTGTCCCAGCCTGCAGTGCCAGCCCTGCTGAGGGCAGTGAGCAGTCAGGCACTCTGGGCTGTGTCAAGGCAACGTGAAATGAACCTTCCACATCCCAGAGGGAGATGATAGAAGGGGACAGTGTGACTCAAGGCATAAAGAGAGAGGAGCAGCTGTGTCCCTGCTGCCAGCTCTGTTGGAATGATGCAGTGTGCCCTTTGGGCTCGTGTTCCTGAAGGGGAAGGTTGTGGTGGGAGTTTTGCCTGTGGAGTGTTCCAGGATCAGCATCATCTCTCGTGGATCTGCAGAGTGAAGAACAAGGTGCTGCTGCAGCTATCCTGGCACTGCCTGTGCCTGCTGGGGACAGCAAGGGGGGGATGAGGTGGTGACAGGAGACAAACCCTATTTCTGCCTGGGAATTGCAGCTCCTCTACTTCCAGATGGTTCTGCTGTCTGGGTGGCAGAGCAAGTGTAGGAACAGAGGGGTTAGGTCAAAAGGGATTTCAGAGTGACTGTGCCTCTCTCACAGCCCCGCATTCCAGCTACAGAGCTCTGAGGTTATTCCTTGTTTTCCTGCATGCAGTGCTCTGTGACTGTGTGCTGGATCACATCCCCACCGTGGGGCTGAGTGTCACCACAGTCCTTAGACCAGCCTGGGGCCTCTAGGAATAGGGCTGGGATGAATCTCTCAAGCTTTCCTCCCCTCTCTGCTCCTCCATACCCCAGAGCTCCTTGCCCTGCCCAGGGCTCTGTTGTGTCCTGCTGCAGGTCACCAGGGAAGGTGGCTCACGACCTCCTGTGCCTGCAGGTGATGAAGACCTACCACATGTACCATGCAGAGAGCATCAGTGCCGAGAGCAAGCTGAAGGAGGCGGAGAAGCAGGAAGAAAAGCAGTTCAACAAGTCAGGGGACATCAGCGTGAACCTGCTGCGACACGAGGACCGGCCGCAGCGGCGCAGCTCCGTCAAGAAGATTGAGAAGATGAAAGAGAAGGTGGGTGATGGGGAAGGACGAGGGAGCTGGGCTGGGGCTGGGGCTCCCTGCAGGCAGCAGGGCTTGGCTCCAGCCTTGTCTCTGTGTGTGAGGCCATTCCTGTATCCCTGGGAAGGGCCTGGGAAGGCTGGTGTCCCGTGTTCTGCTGGAAGGCACCCCAGGGCCATCACAGGTGTAGAGAAGGGTCAGGAGCTGCTTCTGGAGAGGGTTTGACTCAGTCAGGAGGCATGACAGAGATGGGCAGTGCACAGATATGCAGGGGGCATGGATCCTGGTCTGGACACCAGCCCCTGCTCCGGGAGATTGGGGTTTGTCTGTGATGTGTTCTGTAAAGTTATGCTTTTAAAAATGAGCAACAGCCTTGGAGTTGCTCAGGCACTGACTCCTGGTAGTGAAAAAATAGTTGGATCTATAAAACACCAGTGTTCTTCCTCTGCAGAGTGTCTGGGAGTGAGAGTGCAGTATTTAGATGGATTTGCTAGGCAAAACACTTTGTGCCATTCTGGCCTCAGCAAATCCCCCAGGGCTCAGGATCTCCACAAGTTTTTGTGTTAATTTTGGAGAAAAGGAGATAGCTGCCCCAGCAGGATGCATTTGCTTGCTGCTGCCCCCAGCTCTGGGACACTTTTAACAGTGAACTTCTCAGAAGGGTTAATCTTTTGATTCAGCCTTCAGAGCAGGGATCTGCCTGAGCAGATGCTCCAGATCTGGAGCACATCTGCTTTCCTACAGTTTTGAATTCTGAGTCCTGTTCTGAATTGTGTAGCTTGGGCCTCTGGGCCAGATTCCACTTTGATACAGCTGCACACATCTGGAGCAAGTCCAAACATATGTCAGCATTTCTGGGAGAAAATTTGGCCCTCTATTCTTGACTGATGCCAAAATCCCCAGCAGCAGCTGTGCTCACGGTTCCAAGTACCTCTGAGCAGGATGCACTCACTCATGGTGGCTGGCTGACAGTGTGAGGGGCGCTCAGATGGGATCTCCCCCAGCCTGTGAGGTCCCTGTTTTCATACCAGAGACCAACTTGCAGTAATTACCCCGTCACACCCAGGCTGCTGTGGGGCTCTGTGGCAGGAGAAACTGTGCCAGTGCCATCCTGTTTGTGCTCTGACACTCCATTCTGCTTTTCCAGAGACAAGCCAAGTATTCTGAGAACAAGCTGAAGTGCACAAAAGCCAGGAACGACTACCTGCTGAACCTGGCAGCCACCAATGCTGCCGTCAGCAAATACTACATCCACGACGTGTCCGACCTCATCGACGTGAGTGCTGGGCTCTGAGCACTGCCCTGGCTGCTGGGGTGTCTGGGGGATTTGGGGTATTCTCAGTGGCCTGTGCACTGGATTTGCCCTGGGGTGAGCCAGGTGTCGCTGAGGTTTCTTCTTGGCCCTTTGGTTGGTCTGTTTGAGACACAGAAATGCTTCCTGAGCTCAGACACAGCCTTGCTTTTGGTGCTGGAACACAGGGGTTTTTCTTTCTGCTGCTTGGTGGCTTTGGTGGGATTGAGCACTTGTGGCAGTGCCATCCTGCCTGGGGAAGGCAGGACATTGCAGGGAATAACCTCAGGGCAGCAGCTGCTGCAGGCAGGGTCATGGCAAAGGCAGGAACTGAGCCTGGTGACTCCTGCAGGCTGCTTTGAATGATTCAGGGAAGGGATTCACCCAGAGAAGGGATTTCTGCTTCTTCCTTTAATGGCACAGTGCATAAACAGCTGAGCTGGAAGCACTGAGTTACCATCAGTACCTAAATGTACAATTTAAAAACTGCTGCAGTGTTTGCCTCTTTCCCTAGCTGATTAGCATGTGGTTACACTTCTGAGAATTAAAGCAAGTCTGATGCAAAACCCCTGACGACTTCAAGATTTTGATACGTGATAAAATACTCTTCATTATGTCCTTTTCTTCCTTTATTATTGAGGATGTGTTAAAAAACAAGTAAGTTGATTGTGGATACATTTGAATGGCGAGGTGTGAGAACACCTTGATTTCTCTGCAGGCTTTCTGCTTTTGTGGTTTTTTTTCTCTTGTTTAATTATTTTTTAAGCTAGAATGACTTACTGTAGTGGAGTTTTTTGGACTTCGATTTTCTGGAGATTTGCTGAGTTCCATTTTAGCTCTGTCTGTTTGTTATTCTTCCCAACTTTTATTTCCTCCCTGACACTTCCACTGGAGTCAGCAGATGGCATTTCTCCTGCTCTCCAGGAATCCCTTCAGGGATTTAGCTAAAGCATCTTTAACATGGAGCATTGAAATTTCCCCGATTATAAATTCTGTTCACCAAAGAAACAAAATCTTGGGTGTCCTATATCCTCAGAGGGAGAGCAGTTTTTTCACAAGCTTTTTTCTCAAGTTCAGTGTGTTTTGCAGAGGTGAGGCTGCAGCAGCTCCAGGGGAAATGGGTCCCAGTCACCGGGTCCCAGTGGGGCTGGAGGGGTCTGGGCAGGGCAGCTGAGCCCAGGAGAGCAGCTCTGCAGGGAGGGTGAGGGTGAGGAGGGGTCTCACTGCTGTGCTGCTGCTGCTGCTCCACCCTGCTCCTCCAGGAATGGTGAGGGGTGCACGGGAGGGGGTCACACACCTCAGTGTCCAGCACAAACTGGGACAGGCCAGGGGGTCACACACCTCAGTGTCCAGCACAATTTGCCACGTGCAGCTGCTGATTTCACACAGCCTGACCCAGCAGGACACTGCACAGCCAGTTCACCCCGAGTTTGCTGTGCTCCCCAGCTGCCTGAGTGGCCTGTCCTGGGCACAGCCTTGGTGTCCCTCTGTCCCTGTGTGTCCCTGCAGCCTGGCTGGGGACAAAGCCGTGCTCTGGCCTGCACAGAGTGCAGCTGCTGTGGGAGGGTGGGAGCCCTCCCAGGGCTGTGGCTAATGAGAACCAAAGCCCATCAGAGGAGCCGTGCAGGGCACAGAGCCGGCTGCCCCGCGTCTCCAGTGGCCTCGTTGTTTTGTCCTGGAAAGGAAGGGAAGAATACAGAGGCAGATGAATTCAGCTTTTCCCTGTCAGTGCACCAAGGGGCCTCCTCCTCCTCGATGGCACGTGCATCTGTTCAAACGCTGGCCTTGTCTCATTTCAGTCATTAACTCTGTCACCAAGTTAATCTTTTCAGCCACGTATGTGAAGAGGAGATAAACTCCTTATCCATCCCTCTGGAGTTCTGTGGGAAATAGCTGCAAGGTAGTTTGAAGTGGTCACATGAAAGATATCACAGGATTCAGCAGAGAAAATGGAGCAGTTGTGTCCACAGAAACTGATCTGCCAAAACGTGTGCAGCCCCCTCTGAGCCCTGCTGGAGCAGCAGCTTACCTCCCTGAGGATTGGTGCTTGCTGTGTCTGAGACAAACAAGCCAGGAAAGGAGGGGAACTCTGAGGAAATTCAGCATCACATGGAGCTGTCACATTGCTTGGTCCCTGGAAAAATTAGCTGAGTCAAGCTAGGGAATAGAAACAGCAGATGAAATAGTTATGCAAAAAATCCTCACTTGGCTTTACTGGCCTGGTTGAACAGGGCTTGGAGCAACCTGGGCTAGTGCAAGGTGTCCCTGTTCATGGCAGGGTAGTTGAAATTGGATAATCTTTGAGGTTCCCCACATAAACCATTCTGGGATTCTGTGATTTACTTGCTGCTCAGGACTGCTCTGGGTTTTGTGACAGCATCAAGAGAGTAGAGTCCAAAAATTAAAATAGGCATATAATTATTATATGTTATGCCTATAATTAAAAATAATGCAGAATATTTTTTTAAAAAACAGATAAGAATAAAAGGCAGAAAAGGGGGAACAGAGCAGAGCAAATGAGTTGGGCTCTTTGTTTGCAGGCCGTGCTGGTCCTGTGGAGGCAGAGGTGTTCCTGCTCTGCCTGCCAGGTGAAGGGAGCTTTGCAGGCACCCAGGTGCTCAGGTGGTACTGCAGGGTTCCATTGCTCAGGTGAGGTGTGGGCCAGGCTCCCAGGTGACAGAGGGACTCAGAGTAGCTGGAGCCACAGAGCACTGTGTGCTTTCCTTGTCCCCTTGCCCTTGCTGCAGCTCTGGGGTGTTTATTTTGGGGGGGCACATGAATATTTATATTTATATTTATATTTATATTTATATTTATATTTATATTTATATTTATATTTATATTTATATTTATGGAAGGCACCGGGGTGTTTATTTGGGAGAGGTACTCGGGTGTTTGGCTGTTTCCCGGTGGTGTAGCCAGACGTTCCTGCTGGAGCTGAGCCCTGGGCTGTTCCTCCAGCCCTCGCAGGGTGTTAGCAGCCGTGATGGATGAATGCTCGGGGAGCTGAGCCTGGCAGATGAAAGGCGCTGCGGAAGGGCTGGGGATCATTATTTGTGGTTCTAATTTATTTGCCATCAAAGGGATGAGAGGGGTGAGAAAATGCCATTTGTTCTGGGGCTGGGAGCATCGGTTTGAAGTCTTTTTTTTCCCCTTCCTTTTTCTTTTCCCCTCCCCATTGTGTGTTCCTCTGGGAATTGCGTGGAAGGCCCTGCTCTCTTTTCTTCTCTGGGCATCCATGTGTGAAGCAGCCAGCACGGTGCTGATCTCCAGGGACTTGAGGGGCTGCAGTGTGTGTGGGAAGTGCCTGCCCTGCTTTTCAGGAGCAGCTGGTCTCAGGGCACTGCAAACCACCGCCGCCCTCTGTGCAAGGAAAAAAGGGAAATGTTTCACATGCAGTTTGGGATTTGGTCCTAAAAGCATCTGGCAGTGCCCTGAGCCCCTGTCCTTGGGTTGTGTGCGTTCAGTGCTTTGCCTCATAGTGCTGGGTTTTGTGTGCTTTGGGAATTCCCACCCTTGAACAGCAGCAGATATTTCCTCCTGGTAGTTTTTTGTAGCACAGGGGCTGTGATTTCAGGGGTGGGAGGTGCTGGGGAGCTCCCAGTCCATTCCCTGCTGCTGGTCATGGCAGGAGTGCTGCTCCTCCCGTGCTGGCACACTTCTGCCAGCCCTGCTCCCTCCCTGTCTGCATTGCTCCAGCTCTGGGGTTTCTGTACAGCCTGCAGTGACTCTAGGGTGTTCGTGCTAAAACTGCCTCATGGGAGAGATTTGCGGTGCAGAATGAGGTTTTGCCCCAAGCAGCACATGGAAATTCACCCCTTACCTTTTTTGTGTTGCTTGTTGATTTTTTTAAGGCAGGTCTATGCCAGTCCATGACTGCCCATACTCTCAATTCATGTGATTAGAAGCTAAATAGAAGCAGGATAAAGGAAGGGCTGTGACAATTTAATGGTTTTTACAAAACTGCTCGTTACTGCACGTGGGGTTTCACAGCTTTTAAAGGCTGGGAGTTGGCCCAGTGTGGCTTTGCTGCTGCCGGTTTTGGGAGAGGCTGAAGCAAGCACAGCCCTGCTGTGATGTGATGTGATCTGAGCTGATGGTGTCTGCTCACATCAGCACCGACCATGAGCCGCTTGTGGCACCAACTGGGATTTTGGATTTCACTTGGAGTTCATCAGTATGAATTCCAGGAAGTATTTCTTCATGGAAGGGGTTGTTGAACAGTGGAGCAGGCTGCCTGGGGAGGTGGTGGAGTTTCCATGCCTGGAGGAGTTCAAGGAATAGCTGGATGTGGCATTCAGTGCTCTGGGCTGGGTGACAAGGTGGGGATTGGGCACAGGTTGGACTTGCTCAGCTCTGATGGAACTTCCAGGGCAGCAGATCTCTGTGCTGGCATGACATTTGACATGTCAAATTCAATTATAGCCAGGACAATATTTAAAACCAGGTTTTTTTCTGAAGTACAGTATTTTGGCAGCAGTTAACTCCAAGTTTTATCATTTTCCCCAAGACAGAGGCGAGTGATGTGCAGCATGAGGAGCTGCTCCGTGGTGGGAGCTGCCCAGGGACAGAGCAGGATGTGCCCACCATGCAGGGCATGTGCTCAATGCCATGCCTTGCTTCATCCATGCGTGTTTGAGAGGCTGGTGGGAGGTTTGGACCTGTGTGAGCAGCCTGCTTTGTGTCTCTCAGTGCTGTGACCTGGGCTTCCATGCCAGCCTGGCGCGCACCTTCAGGACGTACCTGTCGGCCGAGTACAACCTGGAGACGTCGCGGCACGAGGGGCTGGACGTGATCGAGAACGCCGTGGACAGCCTGGACGCGCGCAGCGACAAGCACACCATCATGGACATGTGCAACCAGGTCTTCTGCCCGCCGCTCAAGTTCGAGTTCCAGCCTCACATGGGGGATGAGGTAAGTGCTCCTGTGAGCCATGGCCGTCAGATTGCTCCTGGCTCCTTCCCCTCCCTGCTGCCTCCACACACGGCTCTTGTGTTTCTTCGCCTAATGAGACTCCTGGCTCGTTAGGGCTCCTCCTTTCAGGCTGCCTCTTGCTCGTGTCTCTCCCAATTAGGGAGCTGTGGTTTGGCTCCCCGTGTCCCCCAGATCTGCACAGGGGAGCTGTGATTAACCTGCTGTAATTGGGAGAGGCCAGAGTGCTGAGCACAACTCTGGGGGCTGGCCCGGGTCCCAGCACTGCTGGTGGGACACACGGCAGCACAGCCTCTCTGGAGGCTGCCAGGAGCTCCTGGGGGCTGCAGGGAATGGTGTGGGGCTGGGAGTGTGTGTCTGGGCCGTGCATGACCCAGAATGTCTCCTGTCCCAGGTGTGCCAGGTGAGCGCCCAGCAGCCTGTGCAGACCGAGCTGCTGATGCGGTACCACCAGCTGCAGTCCCGCCTGGCCACCCTCAAGATCGAGAATGAGGAGGTAAGAGCTCTGCTCTGCTGAGCCTTTCTGCCACTGGAGCCTTGCTGGTGTGCTCAGGTGTGGAGCCCCTGCTGTGGCAGAGCTGGAAGTGCCCACAGACACAGGAGGGCTCAGGAGCTGCCTGCTGAGGGATTTTTTGGCCCATGACGTGTCCTTTTCCCAGTGTGCCCCAAACCCACGCTGTCCTGTTTCTCACAGGTGCGGAAAACGCTGGATGCCACCATGCAGACGCTGCAGGACATGCTGACAGTGGAGGATTTTGATGTTTCAGATGCCTTCCAGCACAGCCGCTCCACTGAGTCTGTCAAATCAGCTGCATCAGAGACCTACATGAGCAAAATCAACATTGCCAAGAGGAGAGCCAACCAGCAGGAGACTGAAATGTTCTACTTCACTGTGAGTCTCAGCCCAGCCCATACAGGACACAGAGCATTAATTGCCAGGGCTGAGGCCCAGTGAAGTGCTCATTAGTGAAGGCCAAGAACCCATTCAGTCTCTTTAAGTACTTGTCTTCTGTCAGATCTGGATCTGGAATTCATTTCAGTGGCAGGGCACTGCGCAGGGACTGACAATCCAGTGTTTTTCTCTTTGAAGGAGCAACTGGAGCAGCCACATGAGATTGAAAACTTACTGAGTAGGAGAGGCTCAGAGCAGGGCTCGGGCTCCAGATGGCCTCACCATGGGCCACCATCCTGGGCTCTTCAGGACTGGAAACTGTGAGCCAAGTCCTCCTCTCTAGCCTACACAGCTTAAATTTGCCCTTGGCCCCAGACGAGCCGAAGCCACTCACAGGCCAAGGGAGGCACAAAAGCTGAGCTGTGGCGTGTGCCTGCTCTGCAGCTGTCCTGCTGCACTCCCAGGACAGCTCAGCTCTCTGTTCTGGTACCTGAAGTGCAGGCAGCAGCCATGAGTTCACCAGCAGTCTCCTCATTTCAGTGTGGGTCACTGCCTGTGGTTCACAGCATCTTGTGATGTATTCCATATGCATGGAAGAGCTTCTACTTTCTCTTGATAATGTTATTGTAAGCTGGGGGGAAATTGCACTTTTCATTTGGAAATGTGCATGGGATTACTTTAATGGTTTTTGCAGAGATTGGCTCTTTCCCATTCTCTGTTTTCCATCTCGTCTCCCTCCCCCCTGACCCGTGCAGTGCCTCGCTCTGGAGTGTTCCTGTGTCCCCCCCTCGCTGTGGCTGTGACAGTGTCACCTGCAGCACAGGGCACCTGCAGTCCCTGGCTGCAGGGCTCAGGCACTGGCACAGTTGGTGTGCACAGAGATGAAGCCTTGGCAGGTCAGGGAAAGCTGCTTTGATTTCCTAGGCCGTTCCCAGAAGGCTGACAAAGAAAGGCAGCTTTGAACCCTTTGTGCCTCCCTGCGTTCCTGGGCAGGAGGGGCAGCTCCAAGGAGACCAGGCTAATGAGAGCATCAGGCAGTGGCTGGAGCAGGGAGAAGTGATTAGAGCCTGCTGAACCCTGCAGCTGCTGCAGCCTCCTGAGCCCCCAGGCAGCACTGAATGTCCATTAGGGGCTCTTAACCCACCCCGTTTGTTCTTCAATTCCAGAAATTTAAAGAGTATCTGAATGGCAGTAACCTCATCACAAAGCTCCAGGCTAAACACGACCTGCTGAAGCAAACTCTGGGGGAAGGTGAGTTTGGGTCAGGGCCAGGGAGGATGCTCCAGTCCCATGGGAGGGTTTGAACCAACTGTCACCTGTGAGGCTCACCTGTGAGTCACCTGTGTGTGCTCTCCTGAGAGACTGATGCTTCTGTGCCTGCCTGTGCTGCTCAGCTAACCTGTGACATGCAAAATCATGATTTCCTTCAATCACTCCCCCCACTTTTCTTTGGGAGTGCACACTGAGAGATCTCTTTGACACTGTGCTGAAGTGCTGGGTTACTTCTCCAGCAGCAGAGATTGCCCCTCCCTCCCACCCTCTGCCTCTCCCTCTTCTCCCCCAGAAGATTCTAATCTTCTCCCTGCAGATTTCTGATCTGTATTTTAATGGTGGGGGCATCAGGTGGGCATGTCTCCTCCCCAAGGGCAGCTTTTCTCTGCCAGAAGCCGTTCCTTGGGGTGTAGGGGCCAGCAGTGAGGGTGTGAGCAGCTGTGCTGTTCAGTGCTTTGCTGGTGGCTGATGTGAGGGATAATGGCAACTTGTGTTTCTTACAGGTGAAAGAGCAGAGTGTGGAACAACCAGGTGAGCACTTTCTTCCCCTTCCTTGTTCCTGGGCAGGGCTGGTGCTGGGAGGGGGCTGTGGGAGGAGGGTTTGCTTTGCCCTGGTGCAGCTTGGTGGGGTTCAGTTCCACACCCTGCTTGCCAGCTGTATGGCCTGGAGTGCTGGGCTCAGGGGATGCCAGCAGCCCTTGCTTCTGCTGCACTGTGGTTTCTGGCTGGCTGGCTCTGCTGTGCCTGGATGTGCTTGGTCAGCACGCTGCCGTGCCCTGGGGCAGAGCTGAGCTGGGCTTGTGTTCCACAGGGTGACACAAAGGTGTCCACACACTCTCTGCCACCCCTCTTCCTTTGGGGACTTCAGTGTGCCCCTGGAATCATCTCCCAGCTCTGGCTGCTTTAGCTGTGAGTGCAGAGCATGCCTGTATCCCAGACTTCACCCTACTCCTGCAGGAGATGGGGCTGGGTGGATGTGACAGAGAGGAGGCTTTGATCCATGTCCAGCCTGTGAAGCATCTCCAGAGAGCTCCATGGCTTGCTAGCAGAGTGCTGGTGTTCTGACAGCCAGGCACAGGCCAGCACAGCTCCTTGGAACATGCACAGCTCTGTGTGTGAGCTTGTTCCAGCCCTGTTTGTGTTTAATAAAATCTCTGATGGCAGCAGAAAAAGCTGCATTCCCTGTCAGGATGGTGGAGCAGATGGTGCAGCCTGGGCTGCCCTGCCAGGCAGGAAGGAGGCTCCTTGTGCCCAGTGGCCTCAGGGCTGGCACCCAGCGGGCTCCAAGGTGCTGCCAGGACACAGAGGGACCTTCAGAGAGCAGCTCCCCCCTCCCAGCTCTGTGTGTGTCTGCAGTCCTGTTCTCTCCCCTGCAGACATCGGTGCAGCCTGGGCCAGAGGGCAGGGCAGAAATCGGTTTGGGATTTTGTGGGGCTTTTCTCCTTTTTTATGATCGAGACTGAATGTCCTGCATTATCCAGGGGAGCTGGGCTGGGAGCAGCATTAATGACAGCAGCCCAGTTCCTCAGTCCTGCGCTGGAAGCTGTCACAGGCAGTGGGAGGGGCGTCCCCATCCCTGGCACTCCAAACAGAAGCTGGAGGTGTTCCCGTTGTCCTCGTTCTGTGAGCAGAATGAAACCTGTTTAGGAGCAGACAGGAATAGCCCAGAGTTTTCTGGGGTAGCTGTGGTTTATTTTGGATTTATCTCCTCCCTGCCCTGGGTTTCCTGCTGGCCTGGTCCGTGTGGGACACATCAGGGAGTGTGGAGCTACACCTCAGATCCTTACAGAGGGACTTTTCTGTTTGATTTCTTCTCAGTTATAACCTGTGAGGTCTCACCCTGTCATTGCATTTATGTTGGTGTTTTGTTGATTTATTTTGTTCCATTTTCTCCCAGGCCCCCATGTCTTCCCCCTAAGCCACAGAAAATGAGGAGACCTAGGCCTCTGTCAGTGTATAACCATAAGCTCTTTAACGGCAATATGGAAACGTTCATTAAGGTACTTGCTGCCTGCCAGGAGTGTCTATGGGCGCTGCAATGGAATGGTGGCTGTCCTGTCCTGTCCTGTCCTGGCTGCTTGCCATCCTCAGGGGTCCCTGCAGCCACCTGCACCCAGCTTGGCCCCAGGGATGGTTTCCCTCCTTAGCTGCCCTTGTGCATTCCTGGTGTTCCTGTCCCCTCTGCCCATGTGCAGAATGAGGCAGTCCTGGCTCAGTGGCCTCACTGTCCTGCTGCTTATTCCCATCCCGAGAAGAGAGGTTACACAGGCTCAGCCCAGTCCTCAAAGGAGCAGCAGGCACAGCCCCTTCCTCTTCTCCACATGGCTTTGGTGGCCATCCATCACTGTGGCTGAGAAGGAAGATAAAATGACCCCAGGAAGTCTCTCACTTTCAAGGCCTGCCAGCCTAGAAGTCCTGCTGTATGTTGGAGGGCAGACAGGTGATGCTCAGCTTTACACACAAATACCTCAGCAACAACCAGGGCTGCTGCTGTGCTGTGCTGTCATCTGCTCTGGAGAAAGCTGCAGTGAAAACTCTCCAGGAAGCAGTAAAGGCAAACTGTTGGATTAGGTGACTAACAGGCATCGTCTGGCTGGGTTTATTCCTCCAGCTCAGCCCTAACCTGAGGGCAGTGTCTGTACACAGCACCAGCACAGAGAGCACTGGCCCTGCTGGCAAAGCCTGTAATCCTGTTAGGATTTGTCATTACTCCTGACTTAAACTGGTTTTTAAAAAGTAATGCTCATTAAATCCCAGCCTGTTCAGCACTGAGAAGGAGGAATTACCTGCTCTAGAAATCCATCTGAGCAGCAGTGTCCCCTGCTAGCAGAGACCCCTTGGGCACTGCTGGCTGCCCTTGGGGTGCACAGCCTCACAGGCCAGTGCTGACTGTCCCCTGGTCACTCAGAGCCCCCCAGAGCCCTGTCTGTGCCCCAGGCCAGGTCTGTCCCTGTCCTCGGGCTCCTGGGAGGACCCAGGTTCAGCTAGGAGGAAATGCAGGAGGCTGTCCCTGCTGAGGCTGGGTGGAGGTGCCCAGGGGTGAGGGAGGGAGGGTGGGTGTCCCACAGGCCTGTATTGGCCCTTGCTGAGCTGCCATTGCATTGGAGCGTTCATGGCCTCCGAAGGACGTGCTTACCTCTAACTGAACTTGTCCCTGCTTAATCTGTTCTCTTTTTTCCACTCTGCTGCTTTTCTGTGTGCTCAGAGGAAGGAGGAATGCACGAACGAGGAATCAGGTACTTACTGGAGGCCCAGCTCTGAGGTGGAGGGGATTGCCCAGAGATGCCACAGTGCTCTGCTGGGAAAACAGCCAGAACCCCAGAGAGAATTATGTCCACTGGGGCTGTCAGACATGGCCCATGGTCCCCTTGAGGGACCTGGGGACAAGCCAGAACTCAGCACTGGCTCAGACTCAGGCACTTCATTCCATACCCAGTGGTGTGTGTTGGGATTTTTAGCACCTGCTGACAGTGGCTCTTTGCTTTGGTGGAAATATTGTTGTGAGCTGTGTTGTAGGAAGCTTATTCCATCAGCCAGGTACAGCACAGGTTTTATTTCAGCTCAGCATTTCACCTCTGGGGGGGAATAGCTGTGATCCCTCGTGGCAGTCTCCTGTCTGAGCCAGGCAGGGAGCAGCAATGTTTCACACCTTGGTTGCAGCTTCCTTGTCACTCTGGCTGACACGGTGTCCTCAGTACTCTGATGGCTCCATAGTTGTAACACCTCCTTTCCCTGCCTGTCCTCCTACTAAACTCCACAGCACTGATCTTCCAATCTCTGCTTTTGCAATCTTCAGTGCATTTCCCATGCTTTGTTAGCAATAAACCAGTAATTTTTTCTCTTTTTCCTTTCCTGAAGGATTCCGGACAGGCCATCCCACTCGTGGTAGAAAGCTGCATCCGCTACATCAACCTGTATGGTGAGTTAGATCCCTGAGCCCAGAGACCTGCCAGGAAATGGAGCTGGAGTGAGCCCTGGCTCCAGCAGGGACTCCTGGTGCCTGCAGCCCGTTCTGCATGGGCTGTGGTGCAGCACTGGACTGGTGAATAGAGAGGTTTTGTTAGCATGTGCCCAGGGTAAATTGTTCATTTATTAGCACGTGCCCAGGGTAAATTGTTCACTCAGGCCATGAGCCCTGTCAGCTCATCAGGGACCTTGATCTGGGTCCTTGGTTGGGCAGTAGGAGCAGAAGTGAGGTGCAGCAGGCTGTTCCTGCTTGTCCCTTGCTGTCCCTGCTTGCTCCAAGCCTGTCTGATGTACGAACTCCTGGGTTCTGCTGTTTTTACCTGCAGGTATTGCCCAGCAGTTCCAGAAATCTCTCCTAAAGCATTGTTCTCTTCCAGGCCTCCAGCAGCAGGGCATCTTCAGAGTCCCTGGCTCCCAGGTGGAAGTCAATGACATCAAGAACTCATTTGAGAGAGGTGTGTGGCTGGGTGTGCAGGTGCAGCAGGATGCCCTGCCTGAGCAGGGATCCTTGGAGGGAGGTGCTGGGTACATCAGCCGTGCTGTGAAGCCTGTGTTAAATAAATCCCTTTCTGCTATGAGACACGAGCAGATTTTATCCCTTTTGGGTTTCTCTGGCTGTGCCTCTGGCAGTAGTGAAGAGCCACCCAGGGAAGGAGTGTGAGAAGCAGGGGTAGGTGCAGAGGTCTTTTCCACAGTCATTAAAAGCACCAGAGCCATGG
Source organism: Sialia sialis (assembly GCA_009812075.1). Classification (NCBI taxonomy): domain Eukaryota; kingdom Metazoa; phylum Chordata; class Aves; order Passeriformes; family Turdidae; genus Sialia; species Sialia sialis. The sequence goes on along the minus strand of VRYO01000638.1, from coordinate 20,234,762 downwards.
AAGAGTTTGCTGGGGATCCTTGTTCATCCCTCCTGCAGCAGTTTCCAAGGGAGGTGCAGCATTCCTCCCGTTACCTGCTGGCTGTGGAGGCAGCAGTGAATCTGCACTCAGGGAAAGGGAGAGCAGTCCTGAGTGGAGGGGAGCTGGGACAGGGACAGTCCTGCTGGGAACAGTGACCCTTAATCCTTGAGCAGCATTGGAAGGATCAGGATGAAGGTGGATGGGCCAATGGGTCAGGGAATGTTAGGATTGTCAGGGGCTGGAGGACTTGCACATCCAATTTAAGATTAATTAGTATCCAAATCTCGGGGACCCTGAAAGCCTTTCACAGATTCAAATCAGCACAAAGCTGTCCAGAACCCCTGGGTCCATTTCAGAGCTGTAATTGTGTCCTCCAGCCAAGCCTGTCCTCTCAGGCTCTCACTCACTGTCCTTCAGCTTTCCTTTTGGAAAAGGATTGGTGCTGTAAATGCAAAAAATGCACTGAGCTGGAAAGAGTGAAGGAGAAACAACCAATATCATCCTTATCCTCAGGAAAGGTTTGAAATCCCCCAGTAGAATTGGTTTTCAGAGAAAATCAGCATTGCCATAGCACATGAGGAGAGTTTCTGAACCTTGGGAAAACTGAATGAGGAAAACCAGCTCGATGTGATGCTGGATAGAAAAGCTTGTCTCTGGGCAGGTGAAGATCCCCTTGCTGATGATCAGAATGAACGGGACATTAACTCAGTGGCTGGAGTCTTGAAGCTCTATTTCCGAGGACTGGAAAACCCCCTCTTTCCTAAGGAAAGGTTTCAAGATTTGATATCTACTATAAGTAAGTACATGTGGCAGCTCTTCCGGAGGGCTGGGTGGGATGGGGGATGCAGTGAATGGGGGCAGGAACATCAGGTGGGAGCTGTTAGGCAAGGACAGGAGTGTGCACTGGGGGGAGGGAGAGGGGAAATCACTTCTATGGGGGGAGCAAAGGAGACAAAATGAGCCTGAAGGTTCAGAGGGGATGGAAGTGCTGCCCATTTTGGCTGCAGGGTACAGGAGAGATGCTGAGGTGTCTGCACTGCCAGTGTGCTTGGTGGCACAGCTGCCTCTGTGCTTGCAGATAGGCTTGCTTGGACACCATCCCTAATTAAATTTGCACCATTTATTAAGATTTTGGGAATTTTTTTTGCAAACATCGTCTGTTAATTTTCTGGGTGTTATTCTCTTATCTCTCTCTATTTTTCCCATTTTAACAAGAATCTTCCTTTTCCTCATCCTTCTCTTCCTGCTGCTCTTGAACCTTTTGATTAAGGATAGGTTTTAAATAAAGTGCCTTGTTCCTGTTAAAATCTGACCTGAAGTGCAGCTGACTGTGCCACATAAACACAGGCTGCACACTTGTGTTCTTGGAGAGCTGGGGGAGCTCCTCAAAGGCACAGGGGCAGGGGAGAGGTCAGAAGGCACTTGGCAGATCCCCTGGGCTGTCCTCATGTGTGCAGTGCTGATGGGTACCCTGTTCATTCCTGAGTTATGCCCAGTCCAAAAAGTGCTTTGAGAGTTTGCTCCCCTGGGTGTCAGAACAGATATCTATTGTCATAGGGTGCTCTCCAGTTTGTATTTAGTTGGAGTTTTTTAGCAAATATCCTCTTACGTAAAACCAAACTGAAGTAGAGAACTCAGCAGGCAATAATGGGATAAATCAAATGGAAAAATTCCCCATGTTGAAATACTATAAAGCTATCCATCTCCTTCTTGAGGCCAGATTTTGCTCAGGACTTTGATGAAATGGCAGCCTAGCTACATGTTGTCAGTGAATTTTATTGTGATTAGCAAATGGCATAGTTTGAGCCAGAACAAGCACTTGTGTGTGATCTGCCTGCTGCAGAAAAGCTTTGGTGCTTTCCTCTGAAGCAGCAGCCACAGGATTAGCTGTGCAGAGTGCAGGGGAGCTCAGGGCAGGCCAGCCTCAGTCACCCCTTCCCTGGGAGGGACAGGTTCTGGTGGCAGCTCTGGGCTCTGCACCCTCTGCAGTGACCCTGGAAGTGCTGACTCCGCACTGGTTCAGCTAACCCATTTCCCAGGAATTCCCAATTCCTATTCAGAGCAGGAGGAGGCAGGAGCAGAAGGGCTCAGAAGGATACAATGCATAACCCAGAAGGGTAACCTGAAAAAGAGCCTCATTTAAAAATCTGCCCTAGAAAATCAGGCAGTGCTCTGTTTTCAGTGCCCCATTGACTCAGGCTTTTGAGGAACAGAGGAGTTGTTGAGGAACGAAATGAATAATGCATAAACATTTATTTAAAAATGAATAAAGAAATGTCTTTATTTGCTGCTCATGCTGCTTCTGAGCACAGGAGTTCCCCACTGGAGCAGCAGTGTTCTCCATTCTCTTTCTGCACCTCAGTACCAAACTCACAGATGACCTCTGCAGACAGGCTTTTGTCTTCCTCACTTACTGGGCCACTAGATCTGGAGCAAGTCCCTCTGGTGCTGAGCTGTCTGGTCCTGAAAAGCTTTTTAAGGATGTGCTTTCTATCTGTGTGTTCCAGAAACTGAGAACCCCGCAGAGAGAGTGCACCAGATCCAGCAGATCATTGTCACTCTGCCTCGGGCTGTCATCGTGGTCATGAGATACCTCTTTGCTTTCCTGAACCAGTGAGTGTTGTCCTGCTTCAGAGTCCCTCCTCCTGTCCCCTGTGCCAGGGCTTCCCTCCCTGCTGCCTGAGCCTTTGTGGTGTTGCCATGGGGAGTGCTTGTCCTTGCCCAGCCCTGCTGAGCCTGGCTGTGTGCCTGGGGCAGGGGCTCTGCTGGAGCTTTTCCAGGGAGCAGGAGCACAGCCGAGCTCCCTGACCCGTGTGCTTGCAGCTTGTCCCAGTACAGCGATGAGAACATGATGGATCCCTACAACCTGGCCATCTGCTTCGGGCCCACGCTGATGCACATTCCTGACGGGCAGGACCCGGTGTCCTGCCAGGCCCACGTCAACGAGCTCATCAAAACCATCATCATCCACCACGAGGGCATCTTCCCCAGCCACCGAGAGCTGGAGGGGCCTGTCTACGAGAAGTGCATGACTGGAGGGGAGGAGTACTGGTGAGCTCTCTGCAGGGCTCCTGCCTGCAGACACCTGCAGCAGGCTCTTGCACACGGAACCATTTCATTTAGTCTTGCAGGCAGTTTCACCCGGTATCTCATTTTCTTGTGCTGACTCAATATTATAACACTCAGTAAAAAGCATCAAAAGAAACTTTTCCCAGTGCAGATACTAATATTGATGAAGAATTTTTGAGCTGTAGATCATAGAAGTGTGTTCAACAAAATGGAATTTTAAGTAAATTATATTCAAATTCCTTCTAGGCTGGAAATTTTGAGTAAAGACTCATAGTTCCATCATAATTTGCTGGTTGGATGAAACCTGAGGTTAACCCAAACCTTCCAGTTCCCTTTGTGGCTGGAATTCTAACCCAACCTTCAGATCTGGGTTTAACAAACCTGGATCAATAACAGACTTGAACTGATTTTGTACAAGTTTCACACATTTCTGAGACCTTACTGTGCCTGGTACTGGTCACCTGCCCCCATCCCTCCTGGTGCAGCAGAGGAGCTGAAGCTCACTGAGAGCTGGGGAGTGGGACATTTAACTTGGTGTCACTTTGTGTTAGTTCTGCCAAACTCTGCTAAAGACACGAGCCAAAAGAAGGTGACATTCAGGGTGTGGTGTGTCTGCTGTTCTCAGAGCAACTTCAGGGATCTGCTGTGATGTGAAATCAGAGAATCACAAACCACAGAATTAGTAAGGTTGGGAAGGACCTCCAAGGCTGAATCCAGCCCTTTGACCCAACACCACCATGTCACCTGGGCACATCCAGTTGTCCCTTGTACCCCCCAGAGACAGGGGCTCCCTGGGCAGCGCTGGGTGTGCTGGGTGTGCTGGGAGCAGTGTGTGCCAGGGCACTGTGACAGCTTGGTGTGCTCTCTGCAGTGACAGCCCGCACAGCGAGCCGGGCACCATCGATGAGGTGGATCACGACAACGGGACAGAGCCGCACACCAGCGACGATGGTGAGAGAGCAGGGCAGGGACTGGGCTGGGCTGGGCTGGGCCAGCAGGGCTGTGCATGCAGCAGGGATGGAGGCTGGCAGGGCAGGAGGCAGTGCTGTGCTCCCCATGGGCCTGCAGCACAAGGGCAGAGTTTGGGAAATGCCCTGGCACTGCTGTGGGGCAGGGAACCGAGGCAGGGGTGCTGCATTGCAAGGGCCCTGGGGAGCTGAGCACCTTCTGCTTCCAGCACTGCTGCTGCCATGGCTGTGTCCTGCCTGGCACAACACACCTGCCCTGCCAGGCAAGGGCTCACCTGGCAGGCAGGGAGGGCACACAGGGAAGAGCACACAGGGCCTCGTGGCTCCGGGCACAGGAAGGGCAAGCAGGGCTGGGCAGCTCCAGGCCTGTCTCAGCTCCAGACAGGAGCTGGCAGGCCTGGCACAGGGAGCCAAGGGAGCTGCTGTGCAGCCAATTTCACACTTGGGTGGCCAGGTTAATGGCTCTGGTTGGGATTTCCCAGTGATTAACTGTGGTGCCAAGTGCAGAGCAGAGGAGTGGCTGTGTTTTGTGAATTTACATGTTCCTTCTCCCCTTTGCTCTGCAGGCACTCCCTGCTGGTAGCCCAGGTTTGTGTCAGGGCTCTGGAAGCCCTCCTGGCTCTGCCTCCTCCAGAGCACTCAGTGTTGTTTCCCCAGGTGTTCCCAGACACTCTGCCCTCATGTGGGGGCTGCTTAAGGGGCAGAAGTGAATCTGCTGAAGTGCCTGGCCAATGCAGCATCTCCCATGTCCTCCTTTGGTGTCCCTTCCTCCATGAGGAGTTGGTCCCTGAGCAGTGTTGGGTCACACACTGATGGCTGCTGAGCCCACAGTCAGTGGTGGGGCAGAGCAAGTTTCCTATTTTAATGAGAATGAGGCAGATCTGGGTGGGCTTGCCCTTTTTTCTTTGTCATTTTCTGTCTGCCAGTCTCCAGGTGGGGATTGGAATGATCCACTGTCTCAGTAATCAAGGCATGTTTATGCTGCAGTGGCTGGGGCCTGGCAGCAATCTGCCACCCAAACAAGGCACAGTGTGGACCCTCTGGTTAGTGAGGAGAGAGGCACTGTTGCTGCTTTGCAGTTGTTGCAATGTTTTCTTTAATATTCAGTGTTCCCCAGGAGCTCCAGAAGCTCCTGCTGTGACACTCTTGGCCAGAGGCTGAAAGGATTTTGGTGTGTTCATGACCTTCTAAAGTGAGGTTCTGCCTCAGCCCTCCTGTATTTCAGGCCCTGAGCTCCCAGTATGTGTCATGGGTGTTTGTGGAGCTCACGTTAGGACAAGTGGGGAAACAGGCAGAGTGCTGCAGATGGCGGGGTGCAGAGCAGCTGCCTGGCTGGAGCAGCTGGAGCATTATTTCCATGGGGATCCCCAAAGGGGCATTAGTTGCTCATCAATAATTCAGGCCAAACTGTCTCCAGGATAAGGAAGGGGAGAGGAGGTAAGTGGGTTTTGATCGCAGCATCTGCCAAGGCTTGACAGAATCTCAGGCTGGAGGATAATGGGGTTCTGTAACCAAAGGCAGAAAATGCAGTGTGGGTGGGGATGCCATTTGCACAGAGGGAGATTCCTGCTGCTCCCCACCTGCTTTGTAGCTGTTTGTAATTGCCAGTGGTTTGTGAGGCTGAGGTCAGTCCCAGAAAGCCAGGAACAGCAATAAGAATTGATGAGTGTGAAAACAGGGCTTGTGCTCAGGGTGAGGTGCTCTGGGATGCTGGCAGCAGCAGCAGCACTGCTGCTGGGGTGACAGGGCTCCCTGTAGGGCTGCACTGAGCTGCCCTCTCGCTGTGCCTCTCTCCTGTGCAGAGGTGGAGCAGATTGAAGCCATAGCCAAGTTTGACTACATTGGACGATCTCCACGGGAGCTCTCCTTCAAGAAGGGGGCCTCACTGCTGCTGTACCACCGGGCATCAGAGGACTGGTGGGAAGGGAGACACAACGGCGTGGACGGGCTCATTCCCCACCAGTACATCGTGGTGCAAGACATGTGAGTAAAGTGAGGGTTCTTCAAATCATCTGCTGCACAAGGTGCACTTCAGTCATCTAAAATAATCCATTCTGCTGAGGTTTAATGACTTTGCTGACAAATCTGGGCCTGTTCCCTTCTCCCCCTCATGTGTTGGCTGCATTTGCTTCTCACTGGTGTGCTCTCCTTCCCCAGGGACGATGCATTCTCTGACAGCCTGAGCCAGAAGGCAGACAGCGAGGCGAGCAGTGGGCCCCTGCTGGACGATAAAGCCTCCTCCAAGAACGACATCCAGTCACCCACAGATCATATCATGGACTATGGCTTTGGGGGAGTGATGGGCAGGTAACTCATGTTCTGTCACCACAGGGGTGCACAGTTGTGTGTGGGGCAGGGCAGGATGGGAGGCACAGCTCTAGTAAGCACTGCAGGGTAACATAAGCTTGTGGGGGATTTCACGTGCACTGCTAATGGGGATTTAACACTTTCAGAGGGTACAGTGGGGCTCTGAGCAATCTGGCATAGTGGAAGGTGTTCCTGCCCATGGCAGGGGCTTGGAACAAGACGACCTTTGAGGTCCCTTCTGAGCCAAACTACTGCCATGATTTGATGCTGTCCCTTTCTTGGTATTGGTAAAATACTTGTCTTCCCTTTTGATGGAGTGTTCTGAAGCTGGGAGGCTGCAATTTGGTCAGCTGCAGCAGGGCTGGCAGACACTGACCTGCCGTGCTGCTGGATTCTTTGCAGAGTGAGGTTGAGGTCTGATGGTGCAGCCATCCCCCGGCGCCGCAGCGGGGGCGACACCCACAGCCCACCCCGAGGGATGGGGCCTGGCATAGACACCCCTCCTCGGGCAGCAGCCTGCCCCAGCAGCCCCCACAAGATCCCCCTCAACAGGGGCAGGATTGAGAGCCCCGAGAAGCGCAGGATGGCGACGTTCGGCAGCGTGGGCAGCATCAACTTCCCGGACAGGAAGGCCCTGGCTGACAGCCACTCACTGAGATCCACCTGTGGATCCACCCGGCACAGCAGCCTTGGAGATCAGAAATCCCTGGAAGCAGAAGCTCTTGCTGAGGTAAGAGGACTGAAGGGGAGCTCCTGGGAGTGCGTGTGGGCAGGATGGTGTTCACCCCATCACTCCTGCTGCTCAGGATTCGTGCTCTTTGGAGCTGGTCACCAAGCTTCTGATGACCTGGGGAACACAGGGCGCCTTTGTGCAGCCACTTTGGGCTTCACACCTTGTCCCCAGCTCCTGTTTTCCCTGGGGGCTCTCAGATCAGAGAGCCCCTGTGCCGATAACAGGGTGCGGTGCAGGAGGGCAGTGGTGTGGTGGCACCGTGCTGACACGCCTCTGGCATTGGCAGGACATTGAGAAGACCATGAGCACAGCGCTGAACGAGCTGCGGGAGCTGGAGAGGCAGAACACGGCCAAGCAGGCGCCCGATGTGGTGCTGGACACGCTGGAGCCCATGAAGAACCCCCCGATGGGCGCCGCCAACTCGGAGCCGGCCAGCCCCCTGCACACCATCCTGATCCGTGACCCCGAGGCAGCCATGCGGCGCAGCAGCAGCTCCACCAGCGAGATGATGACCACCTTCAAGCCAGCGCTGTCGGCCCGGCTGGCCGGGGCGCAGCTGCGGCCGCCGCCCATGCGGCCGGTGCGGCCCGTGGTGCAGCACCGCTCCAGCAGCAGCAGCAGCTCGGGCGTGGGCAGCCCTGCGGTCACCCCCACCGAGAAGCTGTTCCCCAGCAGCTCGGCAGATAAATCAGGCACCATGTAGGCACGGGCGCTGCGGCGGGACGGCGGCTCCGGACGCTGGGAGCAGGGCGGGATGGCACGGCCTCGCTGGCCGGGCAGGGCTCCGAGCCCTGCTCGGGGAGCCTCTGGCAGAGGAGACACGTGTGGGGCCTGGGCCTGGTGCTGTGCGTCGTGTGTGTATGTACATAGGTGTGCACACACCCATCCATGCAGAAACACTTCCTGAGCTTGCAGTCCTACAGCAGGAGGAGACGGCAGGTCTACGTGTTGGCACTGGAGAACACACTCAGTGTAGAAGTATATATTAAAAACTAAGTGTACAGAATTCAGTGACTTTTTAAAACAGTAGATTTACCTCAGAAACTGGCTCTGAAATGTCCTCTCTTGAGACGGTGGGTTGGTCTGGGTTTCCAAGGCTGCCTGTGTGCGCATGGAAGCCCACATTGCAGCAGCTGTGTGTCAAGCAATACAAGGCCATCCTGGAATTTATTTTCTGTACCTCTTAGCATAAAAAAAAAGGGATGGGAATACAGTGGGGTCTGTTCACTGCTGGGCTGTGGAGAAGAGCTGGAAATCCATACATGACCATGTGTGTCCGGCCAGCTGGAGTCTTTCCAGTCCTGAATCCTGACATGTTTTCATGTGCCCGTGATGCCCTGGCAGCAGGGACAAAGCCAGGTGTGTGCCATGAATGGGGATGGAGTGAGGTGAGTGTCATGAGTGGGACAGGGTGAGGTGTGTGCCATCACCCTTGTGCAGGAGGAGGACGCTGCGCTGGCACCGCGGAACCCTGCTGCTCTCGAGTTTTCGGAGTGAACAAGGACCAGTGACCAAACCTGTGGTAAAGCATGGAGTAACTTACAGAGTTTGGAGATTCCTCATCTCCCTTTCCCCACGTGCTTTTTCCTTTTTTTTTTAAATCAAAGCCCAACCCAGTGGTCTCTCGAGAGTCAGGCCTGAGCAGCGAGGAGGGGTCTCGGGTCAGAGTGGTTGTCCTGCATGAGAAGCATGAGCCGTGTTTGACCGCATCAGATGCAGAACTGCTCTGATGGGTGACACTTTGCACTTTCTGTACTGTACCGTATAATGCAGCCGTTTGAGTTTATGCAAAGGAATCTACATTTTGTTTTACCCACAGAAAAATATGCAGAAGGGTGAGGATTGCATGGTCCTGTCTGATACTCCAGATTCCTCTGTAAGCACTGAATCCAAGATGCTCCGTGCTTCTCCTGCAGCTTTTCCTTGTACAGATTTCCATGCAGTGCCCCATGGTTTGATTTGGCACTTCCCCACGGCCACGCGCTAATGTCTCCTACCGTTCATCCTTCCTCCCTGCTCTCTGTGATCCTGCTGCTCTGTGCCGGGGTGAAGATGCCTGCGAGCCCTCCTGATTCACCCAGCAGCCACCTCCCCTGCCCGGGGCTTTGCTTGTCCCCCCTTTCATCTCTGTGGAGCCCAGCTCTGCAGGAGCAGCAGCCTGACTTGCAGAAGGCAGTGCAGGCACTGACCAGGCTGGCAGGACCCGTCAGTCCTGCTCGTGTCTCCTCGGCTGGGGAGCTCGCACGTGCGCCAGGCTGCCTGTGCGTTCACACCTGTACCTGTGTACCTGTACCTCCATGCTTGTCCTTCCACGGCTGTGCCCCCATATCTGCACCTGCACCCCTGGCACTGGCCACAGAGCTGTCCTGGCAGCCTTGGCACCGGCTGGTGCTGTCCCGTGCCCGTCCCGCGTCCCCTCGCCCCGCTCTGCCAGCCCTGTAAATATTGCTGTACTTGCTTAACTGCTCAGAAGTAACTGTTAACCTGTAAACTGTACAAAAATAGGCTAAAATTAGGTAAAGACGATGCCACTCAACAGATCTTTGCACTTAGTAGGTAGCTCAATGTAAAAATAAACCCAGTAATAATACTAGTAATCCCGAAGGGAAGCGAAGCCGCCGGCCCCCCTGGCAGAGCCCGTGGGGAGCAGCTCTGCCCCTGTCCCTCCCTGTCCCTCGGCAGGGCAGACGCTGTGTGTGCTGTCTGTGAACGTCCTTGGCGTTTGGTTCGTGTTGGTGTTGATTTCTCCATCGTCCCCCTGCCCTGGCACAGCCCCTGCCCTGGCACAGATGTTCACCAGGCTGGGCTGGGCAGGGGCCTGTGCTGGGCCGAGGGACCCATTTGGCACCAGTGCTGTGTATCCATTGCCAGTAACTATTACTTTTGTTTCCATTTAGTTCCTGGAGAACGCTCACTTTGCCAGTTTTTTGTTTTTTATATGCTTTCTGAGATGACTTGAGAGCAAACCCATCTTCATTAGGGGTTTTATTTCCTCCCTTCTTACTTTTGACCACATGGTACAAATTCCAGTGTCTTTCTATTAAATTATTGCCTTTCGTTTTCCTTTGTTTTGTTTTGTTGTGGGTTTTTAATACAATTGTTTTCTTATCTTTAAGTGCCTTTTTGAGCACCAAAACAAACGGTTGGAGTTCAGGCCTGGGGGCTGTGCACACATGGGTTTGTCTGGGCAGTTGTGTTGTGCTGGGGGTGATTGCTTTTAAAGTCCTTCCGTTTTTCTGTTTAATGAAAAGGGAACCAAGACTTTTTGTTGGAGAATAAACTCCCCCTTTGTAATATGGTATTCCAAGTGGAGTTTTAACTACTGTAAATTTAAGGGAAGAAATGTATTTTTCTGTAAGCAAACTTGGCACAAAATTGAACCACATACGTTGTAGGAGCATCGTAACTGGGACTTGCTCCCGGTTTGTGAGTGACTGACTGATCCTCGGTCCCTCCCTGAGGGCACAGACTGTGTGTGGGCTGCAGAGTTCACAGAGATTCACTGTGACACCCACGGCTGAGCTGCTGCTGGAGCCGGGCTGGGCGAGCTCTGCCCTGGGCCTGCAGCCCACAGAGAGCGGCTGCTGCTCAAGGCAGGGTTCCTGTGCTGCTCAGGGCAGGGTTCCTGTGCTGCTCAGGGCAGGGTCCCTGTGCTGCTCAGGGCAGGGTCCCTGTGCTGCTCAGGGCAGGGTCCCCGTGCTGTGCAGGGCAGGGTTCCTGTGCTGCTCAGGGCAGGGTTCCTGTGCTGTGCAGGGTGAGTGCTGATCCAAGCTTGGCTTCTGCAGCCGTGGCCTGTGATGGTGTTCAGGGGAGCACAGTGTCGCCATGGCCCTGTCCTGTCCAGCCCAGCCATGGCTGGCAGTGGTGCTGAGGGGACACTGTGGCCCTGTCCCATCCATCTCACCCATGGCCTGTGATGGTGCTGAGGGGATTCTATGGTCCTGTCCCATCCAGCCCAGCCATGGCCTGCGATGGTGCTGAGGGGACACCATGGCCCTGCACAGCCCATCCAGCCCAGCCATGGCTGGTGATGGTGCTCAGGGGACACTGTGGCCCTGTCCCATCCAGCCCAGCCAAGGCCTGTGATGGTGCTCAGGGGACACCGTGGCCCTGCACAGCCTGCGCTGTGTTCCCTAGGCTGAAGTCCCTGGTAGGTGGTTTTTGTATGCCAGGTGTGTTTTTGCAGTAGCAGTGTTGTGGTTCTGCGGGACAGCAGTGATGTCCCGATCTGGTTTGCTTTGCGTGGCTGGGCTGTGAGGGCTGGTGGGGACGGGGCTGGTCATGCCGGGAGGCCGTGGGAACCGCCGGCTGCTGCCCACTGTACCGGTCATCCTCCTCCTCCTCTTCCTCCTCTGCTGTTGTCTCTGTAACGTATGGTGAGATGCCGTCAGCTAGAGTGTCTGAGTGGGTCCTCGTGTGTGCTGGTGATGCCATGTAGATGAAGCCACTGGTTGGGTGTGGACTCATCCTGTTGAATAAACTGCTTAACTTTTCTCAAAAACGTTGTCTGTGGTTTCAGAACCTTTGCTGCCTTTTGCCTGTGTTTCTTCTGCACACCATTCCACGCCCCACAGCGTCCTGCCCTGCTCTGCGCAGCACAAACACTGTCTGCTGCCCCTGCAGCCGGGCTCTGCCTGCTCTTTGTGGCTGCTGAGGGGATAAAAAATCAGATTCTGAACGAGAGCTCGTCCCGCGGTGTCCCCGCGGTGTCCCCGCGGTGCCCGCCCGCCGCCAGCAGGGGGCAGCAGCGCCCCGCGCCCGGCCGGGCCGAGGGAGAACCCGATCCTTTCCTTTCCTTTCCTTTCCTTTCCTTTCCTTTCCTTTCCTTTCCT
>VRYO01000638.1:20168897-20218252 GCA_009812075.1 Sialia sialis | reverse complement strand
ATGGATGGATGGATGGATGGATGATGGATGATGGATGGATGGGTGGATGGATGGACGGGTGCAGGGTGTCTCAGCTTCCAAACGCTGCACCAGCCATGCTCTGGGTCCCTGCTTTCCATGGTCTGGGACATGAACTGCTGCCAGAATTACTAATGAGCTTCTGCTTTTAGTCTGAGTGCTGCAGGCCGCTGCTCCAAGGTGGAAATCATGGAGTCAATTAAGTAATTACCTGGTGTTTCAGCTGCCAGCAGTCGAGAGGTTTTGTTTTCCACACTGGCGTCAGTCCCAACACACATCTCAGCCCAGACTCATCAGCAGAGGCTTGTGCACTGCTGGAGCTGGCTGCTGTGCCATGGATGGGCTGGAGCTGTTCTGGTGACAAATGCTCCTCCTCCCTCAGTTTAATCCCATTCTGGCACACAAATCCAGGCATAAACAGGCTAAGCTGAGCCGAAGCTGGAATTGTCTCCCCACAGTTCACTTGTTGTGTTTTACCCTCCCTCATTTGATGAGTGCCATGGAAGGCACTGAATGAATTCCTTTACTTGGCTTGCCTGTGTGGCCTTTGCTCCACCTATTAAACTGTCTTTATCTCAAACCCACAAGTTTTCTTACTTTCATCCTGCTGATTCTATCACCAGTCCCACTGCTGGGGGAGTGAGGGAGCAGCTGTGTGAACTGACTGGGGTTAAACCACCACAATGTGGGATCTTTTTGTTCCAAAAGATCAACATCAGACTAAATTTAGTCCTGTAGAAATCAATAAATGGTTGCCAACTTTAACACAAGGGCAGAGCAAGGTCAATGTTAAATATTTCTGAACAATTTTACCCATGGTTTCAGGTTTTTCTTTCCAGTTGGGAGTGACACGATGAGAAACTTTCCACTGCTTTAAACATTAAGGAATCTCTGAAAATACTTAGAAACAATTAACTCAAAATGTTCTCTGGTTGGTGTTTGATATTTCTTTCTAAGTACAGTATGTTCTTCTGCTGGTTTTTCATCTGTCTGCATGCTGGTGTCCAGAGGTTTGTTTCTGTGGTGCATTTGTACATCTCTAATGAAGAATGTCCAGGGCACGGAGGCAGACCTTGCTGGAGTGTCAGGTTCCAGTTCCAAAATCCATGATCAGGCAGCTGAGGATGAGCTGCTTGTTGGGGCATGGAGAAAACAACACTGCACGAGGCACTGAGCACCACAGGGGAACAAATGCTCTTTATTAAGTTGTGCACAACCAGAGGGGAACAATATAAAACGCCTCTTAAATATTTTGTTTCAACAACACAAGTGAAAAGCAGTACTTTTGAAGATTTGCTTTGTGTCAGGCTGCTCCCCCTCCTACTAAGCTTTTCCATACATTTTTCTGTGAACAGAAAAGAGCAACTGGTTTATAAAAATGCAGTTGGGACCTCCTGGTATTTTAATTTAAATGAGTATTTCAGGGGCTGGGAAGGAGGAGATGTGTTCTGTGTATAATAACAAGTTGTAACGTGGTTGTGCAGCAAGATAAAGCAGTTTATTCCCACTACACCGAGGCACAGAGTGCCCATAAAGCAGCAGGAAGGGTTCCCGCAGGGGAGGAGAGCTGTCCTCACCCAGCAGGGCTCCGGGGATGGCTCAGGCAGGCTGCAGCACATTTACCAGGGTGCTCTTATCATGGAAATAGAATAAGTGGTGTTTTATTCAGCAGCGGGCTGTGCGTATGGGGCTTGGCTGTAAATTCACTGCCCTCTGCTCTTCCTCAGTCCTCCTGAACAAACTATAAATGTTGCTGCAGAAATGAACCCAGGAACCCTGTGAGCCCATTCCTGGGTGAGTTAATTCCCACCCAGCCAGAGTGTGCGAAACAAGGTCGGCCGTGTGCATGCGGGAATGAAGAGAACAGAAAATTGCAGGAGCTTGATACATTAGTTGGGTCACAGCTCACAGAGAAAGCAGAAATTGATTCCTTAAGGTGAAAAGAACAGGCATTTTAGTGCAATGACACTTCTGTAAATTCCAGCACTTTTGGCAAGGGGCAGGCAGTGATCAGATCCACTCGAATGTCGATGAGGACACGCGTCCATCTGCGGGATCAGACACGTGTGTGCTGGCACTGAGCACAGCAGCGGCGGTGCTGCGGGACGCTGCGGGCAGCCCCGCGAGGCTGTGCTGGGCTCTGTCCATCACTGTTCATGCCCAGTGCTCACCCAGAGCCCTGCGGAACTGCCCCGCAGCCTCACGGATCCATCGGGAATGAACGCGGCACGTTCGTGCACGGCAGGGCAGCGGAGCGGGCACGGCGGGGCCGGGGCTGAGCGGGGAACGAGCGGGACCAGCCCGCGCCGAGCCACCGGCACCTCCGCTTCCCATCCCCGCTCCCTGAGTTACCCGGGAACTCCGGTTCGCCATCCCCGCTCCCGTTCCCGCTCCGGTTCTTTCCCGTTTGTTCCCGCTCGTTCCCGCTCCGGTTCTTTCCCGTTTGTTCCCGCTCGTTCCCGCCCCGGTTCTTTCCCATTTGTTCCCGCTCGTTCCCGCTCCGGTTCTTTCCCGTTTGTTCCCGCTCGTTCCCGCTCCGGTTCTTTCCCGTTTGTTCCCGCTCGTTCCCGCCCCGGTTCTTTCCCGTTTGTTCCCGCTCGTTCCCGCTCCCGCCTGTCCGCGGCCGCTGCCGGAAGCGCGGGCGGAAGCGCGCGGCGCTGAGCGCGCGGATCCGGGCCCGCCGCGCTCGGAGCGGGGCCGTGGGGCCGCACCGGGGCCGCACCGGGGCCGCACCGGGGCCGCACCGGGGCCGCACCGGGGCTGTGGGCCGCACCGGGCCGGGTCGGGCCGCGCCGCCATGGCCCTGGCAGTGCCGCAGCTCGAGCCGCCGTGGCCGCCCAGCCTGGCCCCGCTGAAGGTGCGTGTGGGGCCGGAGGGCGGGCGCGGTCCCCGGCGGTTCCGCAGCCGGTGCGGGCCGGGCCCGGGCCCTGGAGCGGCCGCAGCGATCCCCGATCCCCTGCCCCGCTCACCCCGCTCTCCTTGCAGGCCGTGGATGACTTGCTGCGCTGCGGGATCTGCTTCGACTACTTCAGCATCGCCGTGATCATCCCGCAGTGCTCGCACAGCTGTGAGTGTGCACCGGGAGCCAGGCCGGGCCGCTCCGATGCCAAACGGCAGGGTCTGGAGCAGGAAGGATGGAGAGAATCTGTTTACCGGGGGGAATGGCTTCCTGCTGGCAGGGGACAGGGTTAGCTTAGGGACGCAGAAGGAACTGTTCCCTGGGAGATGTGATGTCCTGTCACAGGGTGCCAGAGCAGCTGGGGCTGCCCCTGGATCCCTGCAGTGCCCAGGGCCAGGCTGGACAGGTCTGGAGCAGCCTGGGACAGGGAGAGGTGTCCCTGCCATGGCAGGGGTGACACTGCATGGGCTGTAAGGTCCCTTCCCTCCCAAACCGTTCCAGGGTTCTGTGATTCTCTTTGGGATGGAGCCTGGGAGGAGCTTTGCAGGATGGAAGGAACCAGAACCTTCCCTTGTGTAGTTCCTGCTCCAATACAAGCATGTGGCATCTGGCAGTCTTCATTTAAATATCTTTTTTAACATCTTGAGGGTACAAATGCAAAGCTCTATGTGAAGGGCATGAAGAGCTCAAGTTTTCCGTGCTGCTCTGTGTGCCCTGGGCGATATCTGCTGGAAGCTGGCCCCGGTGGTTTGCTGAAGCCAGATTAGAGGGGCAGTACCTTGTCTTTAATCACGTTACAATAAACGCTTGCAATGGTTTGGTTCAGAAACTGCAGCACTTCCTTCCGTGAAGGAGCACACTGTAGTTCAGCAATGAAGTTTAGTTTAGCTTGGCAAAGCTGTCACCACTGAAACCAGTGTGGGCAGGCACAGAAGTGGGAATTCTGTCCCCTTGCTGGTGGTGCAGCGATCATTGCACACAGGGAAGCTGCTGCCCTGCCAGATGCTGCATCTGCCGCTTCATCCTGTTCATACAGTGAAGTTTGCTTCTGTTCTTTATGGGTTTCTCACCCTGTATCACTTCTTTTTATATACGTAGCAGTTTAAAAACACTTAGATGGATTTGGGGGTGGAAGTGTTAATTGGTGCATTAGATTGGGTTGGAGCAATTTGGTCAGTGAAAGATGTCCCTGCCCTGGCAGGGGCAGAATGAAATGAGCTTTAAGGTCCTCCCAACCCAAACCATGCTGGGGTTAATTAATGCTGCTGCTGCTTTTCAGATGTATTCCCAGAGGGGCTGTGGAGTATAGATCTCTTTCAGGAGCTGCTGCAGAGTGTGTTCAGTGCTGACACTGACCCATGATGGTCCAGTGAGGGAATGTCATTTCCTGGAGAACGATGAGACTTTTTAAATCCTTCATTGGCTGTGAAAGCTGGTGGATAAATCGACGAAGTGTAACAAACACAGAAATTTACTGTGGCGGGTTTCACCACCCAGTCTGTTGAGGCTTCCTGTGATGGTGAGGTGACATTAAGCTGTCTCAGCATTTCAGGGCTGTCTCCCCTCCTTTGTAGCCTCTTCTTTCAACAACAAGCTGGTATTGTTTTGGAGAGGGGCAGAAGAGCCTGGGAAAATGAGGGGTTGTGAGTTTGTCTGGGGCTGTGCAGGAAGATGAAAATGATCAACATTAGTCATGTCACAAACGTGGTGAGGGAGTGAGCAGTGCAAACACTGCTGGAGAGGTGGTGGTGGCTCACCAAGGGTTTCTAGCACTGAGAAACAAAAGGACACAAACATCACCTTTAGACAGAGGAGTTGATATTTGATATTGAAACATCTTTGCATAAAATACAGGATCTTTTGCAGCAATGATCATCTCAATTCCTTGTAAGGATGGTGTCATTTCAGTATTTGTGTGTTGTGGAATAGCTTGCCTGTGTTGTACAATAAGGAAATAACAAGCAAGGATGTGGAACTGCATTTGGAATCGTGCTCACAGTTACGTGTTTCCTTTTCCAGATTGTTCCCTTTGTATCCGCAAGTTTTTGTCCTACAAAACGCAGTGTCCAACATGCTGTGTGGTAAGTGTGGTTTTGGCTTTCCCCCCCTTAGTTCATTTTTTATCTTTTGGCCAGTCTCAGGAGCTTTTCCCTTTGGACTGTGCCAAATAATTGATTGCATGGCAAAGTGTGGTGCTCTTGCATCTGGAGTTTCCTGTTTCTGTCAGTGCAGGCAGAAGGGGATGGAGCATCAGGGTTCCGAGTACAATCTGTCACAAAACATTTAGCATTAATTTGTTAAAATACTCCATCATTTAAACCAGCAGTGCTGAAACATAAATGCTTAATTTTCTGTGTGTCGGTGGCCTCATTTAATCTCAAAATAAAAATATGACAAAAGCATTATTAAAAAGGAGAGCAGAGAGAGTTGGAGTGAGATAAAAATCAGAAATCGTTTAAAAAGAATGAGTTGAATGCACAAAGGCATCTCATAATTCATATTTTCATTCCATAATCAGAAGATTAACGTTTCCCTCCATCACTTTTCATGCTTTGTTGCTTAAGGTTCTCACTGCCTTCAGAAGATCTTTGGTTTGGTTTTCAATTTTGTTAGACCTGTGCTGCAGTAAACCATTGTTGGAGCCTGGGTGAGCTGGGCTTTATTGCTTTAGCTTATACTTTGTTTTTATCTATTACCCTTAATATCTCAGACAAGTTCTCAGGCAGATATTTTAATGTGAGGTATTTTTGTGGAAGAAGTGTTCACCCTTTAAGCATCTAAATTCCTGTAGCACTTCAGTGGGGGAGTTGAGGCATTGAGCCAAGTACAATTTATTGATCACTTGAGCGTTTTGTGGGCACTTGCTGTTTGCACTGCATTTGAATGTTTGTTTGTTTAGGTTTCTTGCGTTTTTGTTTGTTTGTTTTTTCTTTTCTTTGTTTTTTGCTAGGCAGTCTCCGAATCTGACCTAAGAAACAACCGGCTGTTGGATGATCTAGTGAAGAGCTTTAATTCTGCAAGGTATTTCTGTAATTTTATGGGTGCTCTCTCTGCTTTGGCAGCTGGGAAGGTGTGACCAGCCCTGGAGAGGAGCAGTGTGAGAACTGGCCAAAAAAAATGGTGTTGTCACAGCAGCATTGTGAAAGATGGATGTTTACACTGCAGTTTCTGGCTGAAGGTTGCTGTCCACTCCAGAGATGTGGAGTTTTACACACTTGGTTTGGTTCTGCTTCTGGTTGGCTGCTCTGGAAGTTTCTGGAGGTCTCTGCCAGTGTGCAGGGTCAGCAGACACGTCAGGATTCTGGGGCAGAAATAATGCTAGTAAAGATTTTCTTCAAGGTCCTTCCTGTGTGGGGGGATTGTGAGTAGCAGGATTTGTCCAGTGGTCACCGTGCAGGAGCAGTGTTTTGGTGAAGTCACTGCCTAGGAAAAATGGGAGTTGTCTTGAGTAAGTAAAGTAATGGCATGCTGTGCTTTCAGCTCAATTTCTTACCTACTTTTCTGTTTGTTATTAATTCTTCTTCACATCCCTTTAGAAGACAGGAACAATGAAATAAATATGACTTGGTAAATTCTCCCTGCAGTAGATCCATGAAGCACCTTGTATTACCTGTCTGGTTTCTTTTGATGAGAAGCTGCTCAGTGATTTTCTGGGAATTCTGTGGGTGTTCCTGTCTCTATAGGAGACAAATGTACTTTCATCTTTTTCTCTGAAATGAACTTGGAGCTGGAATCAGCGAGACTCTTGGCTTCGGAAGTGACAAGAAGCATAGTTCAGTTGATGGCTTTGTTTCATGAGAGAATTTCTCTCTGATGGAGATCATAGAATGTAGATAGATCTAATCTTCTATATGACCACTACTAAATGTAATTGATTTATTTGAGTAATTTAAATCCTACAGTTCCACTGTTTCAGCTTGAATTCTGGTGCTTCCTTGTGATAAATGGATTACTATTTTTTTGTTAATGCCTAATTTTGTAGGGAACAAGTAGTGCTGACTTGGATCCATTATGATATTGAATCTTAAATGTTAATTTTTTTTTTTTTTTACTGCTTTAATGGATCAGTATAAATCTTACCAGGGAGAGTAGTTCAATAACCTTTCCTTTTGTGACTTGGAGTTCAATCAATTGCTCACATGGAGTGGGAGCCCTGTGGAGGGGAGCAGTGCAGGGTGTGGGTGGGAAGGGCTCCCTGCAGGCTGCCCCAGGGGGACAGGCTGCTCTGGGAGTGCAGGAGTGCTCAGACAGGTGTGCAGGGCTGTCCCCTGGGCTGGGGGACACTGCTGGTCATTCAGTGTCATTCAGTCAGAGCTCTTGCACAGGAAAATCGTGTGGCTCTGTCCTCCTTCTCCATCTGCTCTGTGTCCCCTTGGCTGTCCCCAAAAGCAAGTCCACAGTCCAGGGGCTGGAGAGATCAGCACGTTTCAGAGATCAAGTAAGTTCTAACTTGACTTTAGCCTTGAGTAGTTTGATGTTTATGAAAATTAGGCCTTAAATCTTCTCAGTGTTTCACAAAGTGCAAACCCATTTCTTAAGTCAGGCCTGGAGGGGAAGGAAATGGAAATGTTGGTGGCGCTTAAGTGAAAGCTGTGCTCCAAGGTCAGTGTGTGCAGGGAGTGGGAATCATTCCAGGCAGTGAGAGCTGTCCCCTGTGCTCCTGTGAGCACTGGGGGTTTGCAGGGGGAGCTGTGCTGTGCTGTGCCAGGGGGATGGCTGGCAGTGCAGCTCCCTCCCTGCACAGAGCGGGGACAGTGACACTGGGGGTGCCCTGTGCTGCCCTGTGGCCGTGGGTGTTGGTGGGAGAGGAGCAGTTGTGGGCAGTGCCCTGCTGGAGGGCAGGACCTCAGGGCATTGCCATTGCAGTGTTCTGTCCCTCACCTCTGTGAGCTCTGGGGCAGAACTGTGCCTCTGGCCAGGCCAGGAGAGAAGGATGAGCAGCAGTATTTGCTGTCCTCAATGCAGAGCTCTCTTACCAGTTACAGTGACACCAATCATTCAGAAACAGCATGCAAAGTTTTGTGTGATGTGTATAAAGCATTAATTTCATTGTCCTCTACTAAAGAGATTATTTTGAGAAAATTTATCAGTTTCTGCTTTACCTTGTTAGAAATCTTAGCAATAGAAATTAGAGTTATACTTGCCTAAGTAGTAGTCCTTGCTGAAAAGAATCTCTGCTTTTCTTCATGCATAGGGAAGAAAAATGTTTTTAGTGTCAGATTTCTCCGTTTCCTATTCAGGGTTACTGGGCAGGTAGTGAGTCAGGAGTAAACACATTGATTGTGGGTGCTGGAGAGAGCAGGTGCTGTCACTGCTGGTGCAGTGATTGAGCCTCCACAGGAACGCAGCAGGAATTTCAAGGAGATCCATTGCCTTTAGTGCACTTGGGACTGTGTGTGAGTTGTTCCTAGGAAGATTCACAGCTCTGGCTCCTCCTTGGAATTCATTTATGTTGAAGCCATAGATTCCCAACAGCTCTGCTTCATTGCTGCTTCAGCAAGAGAGAAGTAAACAGAAAATGGGAATTGTTAAAAGGGGACCAGGAGCCCCTGAAGGACGCTTGGTTTTTGTGGGTGTTGCAGATCTGAAGGAGAAGATGTGGGAGGCTGTCTATGGTGTTGTTGAAGCAGAGGGAGGGTGCTGGAGGGCAGGATGTTTAGAAACCATCCATCTTTAGTTAAACAGGTGCTTTCAACCCCCTGCCCTGCCCCATCTCAGTGACTGAGGAGGTTTGAATCCTGGTGTTCTGCTGGATCTGGGCTCCTGACACCTGGCTGATTCATCTCAGCCTCCAAAGGGAAGGACACGGCTCTGCTCACAAACTGGGCATTGTCAGCTGTGCTGCAGTTACTGCTTTGTGCCAGGAAGGTAAAATTCTGTCAGCTCTGTTAAATTCTTAGAAGGATCACAGATAACTGAGACCATACACAATGTGTAGAGGTTTCTGAACATCCTGTAAAGTGATGTTTGCTGCAGGATCAGCTCCCAGTGAGCTGGCCAGGCTGGTGCTGCCAGGGGCTGGACCCCTCCATCACCGCCTGCTTTCTCTGGGCTTGCTGAGTGATGGATGGGCTTCCAGTCCAGTCATGCTTGCCCGAATCTCTCCAGTCACACTGTCAGAGTTTCTGTGTTTTGTGAGAAATTTGAGTAATTCACTCTGTGCTCAGGGAGGGGGTGGCAGGTGACAAAGTGCTGTTGGAGAGCCCAGGGCTGTGCCAGGAGCATCTGCTGTGGCCTGGCTCTAATGTCCCTGGGGCTGGGGTGTGGGACCATGAGATGTCATCAGCCAGCTGCTGTGAGCCCAAAAACCACATTCTAGGAGAAGCCAGTGTGGGACTGCTGCTCCTCTTCTGCCTCAGTCCTGGCATTGTCTGTATTTTCACACCGAAATGAGAGTGTGTGCTGGCAAACAGTTCTCAGGTAGTTAGCAGTGTGCTAGCTGAGTGTTTTCCTGTCCTGTTTGCAGGCAGCAGCTGCTGCAGCTGGTGATGGATGCTGCCCCAGCCCCGGCCCCTGGCCGCTATGGGGCTGCTGAGAGCCACAGCAGTGCTGCTGCCCAGGCAGAGCCTGCACAGGGGAGCCACAGCTGCCCGGGGAAGGACAAAGTCTGCACCTGCACCGAGGCAGGGCTGGCAAGCACTGCTCACAGGAGTTTCAGAGCTGGGGAGCACCGTGACCTGCACAGCACTTCTGCAGAGGCTGCTGCTACAGACAGCAACGCGGGGCCACAGAACATTGCTGGGTGCACCGAAAATTATGAAAAGCCTTCTACATCTGTGGTGAAAGGAGATGAGAAAGGTGAGAGGTTTGATTTCTGCCTGTGCCCTGCTCTGTCCCCCACGTGTGGCTGGCTCTGTGTGTGTGTGTCAGAGGCACCCATCCTGTTCCTGTGTGGTTCTAATCTGCGCTGGCATCTTCAGCTCCTGCCCCTTTAACTGGCCTGTGCTCCCTTCACATCACACATCACACCCCACTGCTGTGGGACTGCTCTGCTCCAAGCGTGTTCTGCACAGACAGCTTCAGCTGCTGCCAGGGAATTCACTGGAATTCAGCACTTACAGATTCCTTTGCTTTGAGTAACAGCACTAAAAAACAATAGTTGTGCAACAGTCTTAGTAAAAGTGAAGTAATTTCTCTTCTCCTTCCCCCTGATGACTGGACAGATACTGACGTTTGTTCTGCCCTTGTATCCTTGAGTAACCAGATGCAGGTTATTTTATAATATGCTTGTTACTTGAGGGGTGAGCCTGAACTCAAAAGGAGCATAGAGCAGCTCTGTTAACATTTCTGTTCACACACTCTCCAGAAGAGTCATCTGCTTTATTCTTTTGTAACTCTAGAGAGTTAGGGAGAATTAACTTTGAAGCATGAAAATACCCATTTATACCAATCAACCACAATAAAATGGCAGAATCCTCTTAGTTCTGACATGCTGGCAGCCATCCTGTTGACCCAGCTAAAAGCTTAAATTAAAACAAAACACTGTGTAGGAATACACCCCTGGCTCCTATTAGTTCAAATTTAGCTGTTCTCTTGTTTAAGGATTTATTCATCTGGAACTCTGAAGTTCATATGTATTCATTAGCTGGATGAATCCTGCTTAAAGAGGCACCACAGCCAGGAAAGGAGCCACAGAAACCTGCCATGGTTTCACACATCAGACCTGCTTGTCTTGATAATTTAATACTCACATGAAATTTTACTGTTTGTTTATTTTTGAGCAATTAAAACTTGTACCTGCTTCTCATTTTGTGATCTTTTTGAATCTTGGAGCATGCACAAATGCACAGTAGTTGGTCAGAGAGTTTTTGAGAGTCACCTGCAGTGAGAGGCTTTATTGTTATTTGTTCCTGTTCTGAGAAGTCAGACGTAAGTTCCAGTGCAGTAACAGCTCAGCACCAGTGTGTTTTGTTGCTATCCCAGCATTAGTTTCTCAGAGGAAAACATGCACTCTTTGCTGTAATATCCACACCAGTCAATTCCTTCTCCCTTGCTTGCAGTGGAATGTCCTGTTTGTGGGGTTGCTGTTCTAGAGCAATATATCAACAAACATCTGGATAGCTGCTTGAGCAGGGAGGAGAAGAAGGACAGCCTGAGGAGGTAAGGAGCAGCTGTGGGACTGCAGAGCCTGTGCTGCTCTGTGCTCCCTGAGCAGGAGCTGGCTGTTCTTGGGGTGTGGTAGCTCTGGCTTGTGTCTGTCTCTGGCTTCCCTGCTCTGTAGAGCACTCTGAAATCACGGTGGGGTTGGACCCCTTGAGAAAGTGTGTGGATTGGCAGCTCAATTACTCTTTGGCTTTTAGTGGCAAGAAAACAGCGGCCAATGCTTTAAAAAATTCAGCACAAGGAGAACTTTGTGTGTGTTCACCCTTCTGCTCCCTGGCATTAAAATTCCCTTCAGATAACACAGATTCCCATTTTTCATTTGGTGAATGAATTGCTTCCTTCGGTTCAGGTGTGCCAAGAGACATTTTCTTCAATAGCTGTCAGGTTAAAGAATAAAAATGGCACCTCTCTCTGCTCTCTGTGGGGCTGTTGAAGTTTCCTGAAGATCTCAATTTCCATAAGATTAATGCATTCCTTTGGCTTTGTGCCCCTGCCCCAGCATTGGTCACGGTCACCACATTCACATCAGAAGTGGAGTCTCAGTTTGTTTTACTTACAGCAGAAATTTGGGCTGTTATTTCTGACTGATCAGTCTGAAGAACTGGGAGGATTTGTACTCCAATGCTTGTTTTTCCAATTCCCCATAACCTTTAATTAAAAAGTAATTTTATGTTGAAGCTCTTGTTTTGCCCAGTCATGCTTAGAGTGCATTCTGTAAGCTAAAGGACTTTCAAGATGAAAAAATGGTAAATGAATATTGAAATCTGATGTTACATTTAATTTCCATTTGGAGTGGTTTAATGCTTTCTCTGTTCTTAAGAAATGGAAAAATAAGCCAGATCTGTCCTTGGTGTCAGGCCCATGTCCCATACAGGATTTTAAGTTGTGCTTGTTTAATCTCTAGACTGCTCAGGCCTTCAGCAGGGTCCCAGTCCCTGGGCACTTTTGAGAGATTTAATTTAATTCTTCAGTGACTGTTTTATATTTCCCAAAAGAATTTGAAAAAGCTTTCCCTGAAGAGTGAATTGTGGTAATCCATCTGTTTTCTTACCAGCCATGCCACAGGGCTGGATGAGAGTAAATGAATTCTTGATAATTTTTGTGTGAGACTTTTTTTTTTTAACCTTGAATTTTTCAATGTGATAAGTCAAAAGTGCTGAATAGTTTTCAAATACATCTCTCATTTTCACAGGGGAAAGCTGTTAACTGCTCTCTAATCCAGAGCAGTGCAGCTGAGCTTTATTTTGCTGCAGAAAGAAAAATGTGTAATTAAATGCTATTCCTCTGTAAATGACTGCAGTTGCACAGGAGGAGTGAGGCTGTAGATGGGTTTTGGCCCCTTTGTTTTTCCTAGTTTCAGAGTGTCTCACCAGGAGGTGTAGGGAAGCCTGAGCTAATTTGACAGGAGGAAATGTTCTGCTAATTTTAGGTGACAAAAGTTGTACTAGGACTTGAATTTTCTCTGGCAGTTTCCTGTAATTAAGATGTTTCCCCAGCTGTGCCAGGAGTGTTGAGTCCTTCTGACACAAAGCAATGGAAAGCAGTAAATTTTGGCTTTGGATGTTATTCCTCTGAGAGCACTGTTGCTTGTCTTGATTGTCTGCTTCACCAAACCATTCTGTTAGCTGGGAACTGCTGCCTTCAGGTACGAGACTGTGTTTCTCAAAGACATTTTTCCATAAAGCTGACAAATCTCCCAATTCAAGTTTTGACTTGATGTTTTAGTGATTTTAATATTTCTCCAGCTGATTCAAGTGAGCCATGGTCAGTACTGGAGTGGAAAACCCAAATTCCTTTCATGTGTGTGTTATCCTGAGTGGGTGAAGTACCCTGAAACAATTAGAAATACTCTGATTTTCATAGGAGTGTTAGTTCAGTCTCTTATTTTCCTCTGGCAGCTCTGCTCACAAGAGGAAGCTGATGTCCAAAGTTGTTTATAACCTGCTGTCTGACCGGGATCTGAGGAAGAAGCTGAAGGAACATGGTCTGTCCACCTCTGGGAGCCGCCAGCAGCTCATCAAGAGGCACCAGGAGTTTGTGCACATGTACAACGCTCAGTGTGATTCCCTGAACCCCAAATCAGGTGTGTGAGACTGCAGGGAGCTCGCTGCCACCTCAAAGCAGCTCCCCTTGTGTCACCTCTTGGGGTGTGTGACACTGTTTGGCTCTGGGAGAGCTGAGGCTGGAGGAATTTATCTGCTGGAGGTCAAGATCAGTGCAAAATCCTTGTTTAAGGGTGCTGGGGTCCCTGCTCTCAGTGCTGTGATGGAGAGGCTCTGAATCTGTGCCTCGTTCAGCCAGAGCAAAGCAGAGTTGTGTGCACTCACCTCAAACAGTGTCCAACTCGCCTGAGCAGTGCCCAGCTCTTCCTGTGCTCAGAAGCCCTGCACAAAGGGTGAATTATTAAACTCCCCTTGAGATGCTTTTGGTGGTACAGGGAGCCTGAGGTCACTGTGGAGCACGAATAGCTGAGCTTCTGTGCAAGCACAGCTGCCAAATTCCTGCAGTGTGCTTAAACCAGTTTGGAACAGGTTTTATCCTTGCACAGCTTAATAAGATTTTGTTCTGACTGCTTCACTGTGTGGTGAAGTGTTTGTTTCAATAACTGCCACAGCTACCTGGCAGTGCTGTGGAGATGATGAATTGCAGAAACAGATTTGTAAAAGTAAATGTCAAAGTAAACCGTGCAGGGTTCTGCTGTGGCTCTAGTTAAATAAATGTTAGTTATGTTGTTTATAGGCTTTGGATGTGTCTGACAATTGTTGAGGTTGGTTGTAATTCCTCTGTGGGCTTTGCCCTGGAGCCTGCACATGGTTCTGTTGCCCTGGAGGTGGTTTGGGGGACAGTAAGATAACCAGTAGATGCAATTGCTGTCCTCCATTGAAACATGCAGTGTAAAATGAAAGTGTCTCTGCACCATGGCCTGTGTGGCACAAGCACTTCTCTGTGCAGGAGGGAGCTTGGCTAGCATTTGGAAACACAGCACATGTGCCTGGAATTGGAGCCTGGCTTTCCCTCTTGGAGGGCTAATGCTGTTTGTGTTTGAAATTCAGGGTAGTTTCAGTCTGTGCTGTTACAGCTTTTTATTGGCCAGTCCTGTCTCAGCAATCCCTCTCTTGTGTTTCCAAACAGTTGCAGAGGTTGTTAAAGAGCTGGAAAAGAATGAGAAGATTCGGGTTCAGCTGGAGTGTCATAAACCTGGTGAAAATGTAAGTGACTGCTCTTGATTCTCACAGAGAAACTGCAGAGTGGCCTCTGGGGGAGTCTGCCTGTTGCTTTATTGTGCACATCAGAATTCACATTCAGCACCCTGGCATTTTCTCACAGCAACATTTGTCGTGGGCAGTCCTGGGTGTCCTGCTGAGCTTTGTACCCAAACCCTTTAATAGGAGCAGTATTTGACTGCAATAAAAATCCTTGAGTAATGTTCTCCTTGGCCATACTGGAAGATTTTGTCCCTCCATGGCAGTGTGGGGAATGTTTTGTTTCCTAGAATTCTCTAGGATTTAGCCAGCAAATTCCATGCTTGCGTATGGGCAGTAGCATGTTGCTGTTCCCATGACACTTGATCCTCTGGTGACTTTTGAAGCCTGTTTGTGCAGTGTTAGGGAATTTTTGTGGCCCACATGTGCTGGGTGTTACATGGGCTGGCTTGGTGTTGGTGACTCGGTGGAAGCAGGGCAGGACACTGTGGTAAGTTCTGGAAATGTGGATTAATGTGATGAGGCACTGAAAGCTGGGGGGGAAAACAAACAGCTGCTTCTTCTAGTTCTAAATTTCAAAATCTGCAGCTTTATCATCTTTTTTTTTTTTTTTTTCATGTTGAAAACATTTGTGTGATTTCTCTAGAGCTTGACCTTCACAAAGGACCAGACAGAGGAAGAAATAGATGAGATCCACGCTGAGTATCGTAAGTAACATGCAAATTTCTTCTTAAATTTGCTTTTTAAATTACTTTCCTCTGTGCTAAAGGGCACACACTGATTGCCTCCAAAGGCAATTTGTGCACTTTGTTCTTCCTTGTGTCCTGCCATGTTTGCTGCTGGGATGTGCAGTTGTGGTGTCACTGGATCCTCTGCAGCAGAACTGCTCCTCCTGAGCCCACCAGGGGCAGGACTGGCTTCCTGCTCCTGCTTCCATTTTCTTGGCCTGTTGTACACATCTAGAACAAAAATGTATTAAATACTGAATTAATTTTTAAATACAGGCATTTGATTGAGTTTAGATTGCTGAATTGGCATGGCTACAAAACCAATCACTTGGAGATCTTGATAGTCTGAAGCAGATTAACTGAAAATTGAAAGGTTTACAAAATAGGAAAAAGGGGAAGATAGAAATGTATTAATGGGAAGATATGGTTTTAAAATTACTAAGAAATACTGACCAAAGAGGCAAATGGAAACTGGTGTCAGGTAATTATTTCTCATAGAATAATAAGGAGGAAATCATAAGCATGATAAAAGAACTGTATGTTAAAATCCACAAACAGTTTGAGATTGAAGAACTCTTACCAAATGCTGTTATTTCACTGTAAAACAGATGGACTTTAGAAAGCTTTATTACACAATGTAGCATTTTCTCCCTTTTATTTTACAGCATTTGCATCTCAGATCCTAATTCCCATCTGAATGAGTGAACTCTGGTGTAAATTCTGTATAAAACCCCCAAATGTACTTTTGTTCTGCTTTTCCATATGAAAAAACCCACCGGGAGTGTGAACAGCCTTGGGGAGAAGCAGGACAAACTGTTTGGGAGAAAACACTTTTTTTTCTGCTTCTTTGCACTTTGCCAGGCTCTTGGCAGTTTGCACATTGCACTGCTGGCATTTTTTTGCTGTTTATGAAATGGCAATTAATACTTGATGAAGCTGAGGATGGGAGCTGGCTGGGAGCTGTGCCTGGCAGCTCCAGCCACTGTCATTTCCTTCTGCTCTGCAGAACTCAGGGACACCCTCAGCCCACTCTGCTTCTTTCATGGTCTCTCTTTAAAGGGTTAAAACATCTGCAGGAAAGGAAATACATCTGTGAAAAAAACAAACTTACTTGTTTGCCTTTTCTGCTTGTAAATCTTTCAGTTTGCCCTGTTCTTCGGAGGTCTGCTGCCCTGTGCTGTGTCTCAGATGCTTGTCCTTGTGCCTGGGGCTGGTTTGTGCTGCTGCAGTTTGGAGGGATGTGCTTGGGCTGTGCTTTCAGCACCACACTGATTCACAGTGTAGCTGAGCAGTGCTGGTGTGCCAGCACATTTCTCACAGAGCTTTGTAGTTCTGCCATGAGCCAGAACAACAAAAGATAGTAATGCTGGAAAAACTGAAGCACCAGAGGAATTCTGTAACGAGAGTGCAGCGACTCACACACGACATCTGGGGCAGAACTTGATTTTATTAACAGAACTTTGGCCTTATGTGGTGTTTTCAGCTACTCGGGGAAAGGGAGTCAGTGTCAAATCTGTTTCCTTCTGTGGGGCAGAACTTGGTGTTGTTTTCTCATAGAATACATCAAAGAATTCTCCTCTGAAGGGTGGTCAGTCCCTGCAGTGGGCTCCTCAGGGAGGTGACACAGTGCTTGACAGTCCTTTCTGAGAGGCAGTTCTCACTGCTGTGCAGCTGAGCCTCCCCTGGCAGAGCTCCAGGCTGTTTGCTCTCCTCCTGTCCCTGTTCTGGGAGCAGAGCTGGCCCCACCTGGCTGTCCCTCTGTGCTGGGTTCCCTCTGCCTGGCCAGGCTGGGTGATGCAGTGTTCTGCTGCGTGTGCCCAGCCTCTGAGTAAACATTTGAAGTGTCGAGGTTAAACAATTCCATGGCCTTGGCTGAGCACCAGAGGAGTGCTTAAAGCATGATTGAAAGGGCAGAGAGTACTTGCATTGTTAACTTGCCTAAAGGATCTGAGTCCCAGCAGTCTGGGCATGGCACAGAGCATGGAGTGTTCATCTGTGCCAGTCTCTGGGCTGTGGCTAGCTCTGGAAAAGCTCAGCACTGGCTCATTAATGGAATGTGGGACGTGTCACAGTGCTAGGCTGGTTTTATAAACAAAATGCTCTTAATTCAGTTTTGTGTGTCCATTTCTGTTCGTGTCCTCTCAGTGTCTGTGCCCTGCCTTAGTCCTGTGGGGTGATCAGTGATGCTCTGTTACCTTCCAGGAAACAAACACAGAAGTGAATTCAAGTTCTTGGTGGATCAAGTGAATAAACGGTGGAAGAAGACAGATGAGAGGAAAGCAGAAAAGGCTCAGAACAAAGAGGAAGCTGCTGTGAAAGAGCTGCCAGCAGCCACAGGTCAGTGACATTTAGTATTGTCCCCTCTTGGACCACACTAAGAGGTGGGATTCCCAAAGAAATTGTCTTTCACCTGTTGTTTTTCTGGAACCTTTAAGGGGAAAAAATCCAACCAGCATAAAACAAACAGACCCTAAAATGACTTACTGCTATTGATTTCAGTGTGGAACAGAAGCATGACCCACAATGAACATTAGTTTGATTTCTGTGCTGTGTGTGCATGTGTCTGGGGCACTTCCCAGGTGGTTGAAGGGAGGTGTCAGGTTCTGCTCCAGGTTTGCTGAGGGTGCCAGGTGAACACTCTGGAATAAAGATGAAGGTGAAGGTGCTGCTTGCTGCCTTCCAGCATCCTTACTGTGAGGGGGGGTTGGTGATTGGGAAGTGCAGAAGTGTTTGTGGGGATTGGATTCAGGAATTATTTGTCTGAGACTGAGCAGTGAAATCCCTGGGCTTGTTTTGGGCTGTGCATGCAGGATGTTGCCTCTTTGCCTTGCTGTGCTTTGTGTTCATTCCTGGAGCTCAGTGAGAAGGGGAATGCATGGCTGCAGTTGCTCACTGCTGGGGGAAGGAGCAGCCTCCAGCTGTTGATTCTCCTTCCTGCCACACACCAAACCTCACCTGGGTGTGCCCTGGGCTGCTGGGCTGTGTGCTGCTCTCTTTGGGTTCTGCTTCCTGGCTGCTTATCTGTCTTTAAATGTGGGGTTTACAAGAGCATTCCTCAGCCTAACAGAACTCGGGGATTTCTGATCTGTTTGAGAGACTGAGTGTTGGCCAGAATCCCACTGGCCAGGCTAGGACATGCTGCTGTCTGTGTGCTCAGAAATCATGGCAGAGTGCTTTGTCCCAGCTCCCCCAAATCCTCTGCTCTTGAGCTCAGTTCATCTGTGCCTCTTCCAGCAGAGCTCTGAGGAATAAAAAGAAATGAAGAAAATAGTACAATAGTATGAATTTTATCCTGTTTCCTGCAGACCTTGATGCAGTGCATAGTCCATTCTGTGGGAAGGGGAAAAGTGAAGGACTCTCAAGGATAGAAGATTTTAAGCTGTTCTTTTTCTATAGAGGCAATGTGTTACTGGGTAGTGGGGTCACAGCCTTGATTTCCAGCTCCAGAAGGGAGGGATGGGCTGCTGTGGGTTTTGGGTTTCTGTCTCCTGTGTGAGCTGTTCTCTGTGTGCTTCCTGCAGGCTCTAATAGCTGAAGTTAAACCATGGAGTTTTTCCAAAAGTGATCAGGTAGAAAATAACTTGGATCAGATATTTTATCCTGCATCATGTCCAGAATGTGACAGCACCTCGTTTGATTCTGGCAAACCTGCACAGTTTCCATTACACTTTGTTCTCTGAGCTTCCAATAAATCCCTGGAATTTCAGTGTTGAGTTTTATACACAACATCTGTAATGGATGGTGTTTGTAAACAGCTGGAAAAGCAGGAAGGTGATTTACAGGGGAAGGAGCAAATGCCTGGAGCCTGTGTCCCCAGGGCTCCTTTGGGTCACACTGGGAGCTGCAGCCTGGCAGAGGAAGAGCCAGCAGTGCCCTGATGGTGACACTGGCACAGCCAGCAGTGGCTGATGGTGACAGCCAGCAGAGCCAGGAGTGCTGATGGTGACACTGGCACAGCCAGGAGTGGCTGATGGTGACACCGGCACAGCCAGGCTCTGTCTGCATTCCTTACCCCTTCCTCTGGGTTCTCATGGGGTGCTGGAATTGCACACAATTAAACCACATCTTTGGTTTGCTTGGGGTTTTGTTGGTTTGTTCATTTATTTTAATTTGTCCCTCCATCTTTTCCACTGCCCTCTACTATTGGTTGATGTAATTTAACCTCACTTTGTTTGTGGTGACATTTTAATCATCTGTTCCTGATTTACATCATCTTGCTTTTCATCTTTAAGCTTAAAATATCTGTTTCCAAGTCTTTATAACTTTTAAACATGGGGCTATGCTTTGCCTAAGGGAGAAGTGCCATAAGGATTTGATATATACTGGTGCTAAATAATTTGATTTTATATTAACTGTTCTGGGCTGCATTATTGCACAGGCCTTTGCTATTTTTACCCTGCTAATTTCAGAGTTGTGTTTCATTAGTTGGACAAGCAACTCACTGGGATCTGCTGGTTGTTTTCAGCAGACAAAAATACGCCCCTGATATTTAATTGTGCCTGTTAGCAGGAGAGAAAGGGCAAGCTGAGCTGAATTCCAAGATTGTGAGGGTCCTCCACACTAATTAAAGTTCTGCCTGGCCATTTCTGCCCAAGCCATTGCTGGAGGGGCAGGAGCTTGGCTTGGGCCCTGATGGGAGCCAGGACAGCTGTGGCTGTCACCATCCCTGAGCAGTGAGCTGGAGCCAGGAGTGGCTGTGTCTGTCACCATCCCTGAGCAGTGAGCTGGAGCCAGGACAGCTGTGGCTGTGTCTGTCACCATCCCTGAGCAGTGAGCTGGAGCCAGGAGTGGCTGTGTCTGTCACCATCCCTGAGCAGTGAGCTGGGGCTGGGGAGGGCTCAGTGGCCTGAGGGGTTTTGAGTTCAGTAACTCACTTGCAATTATTTGTGGGTATGGCATAAGGGAAGTCTCTATTCTCATACCAGATTTTTTAACCCAAATCTGTTTTCTCTTTGGAGGGGCAGAAGGTGTCTTTTCAGAGAACTGTTCATCTTTTCATTGGACAAAACACTTGACACAAAACCAGCAGAAGGGTTTTCCATTTTTGTCTGTTGTGTTGTGTAGGAATTATTTTCCCTGTTGAAATGGAAATGTCAGTGCATTGACCTTGTCTTAGCTGCATAAGGAAGTAAATCACAGCTGGAAATAAGCCTGTTAACTGGAGCTATGGAACTTAAAGCTCAAGCTGTCTGAAGGGAATTGCTAGCACAAGCAGCCAACAGCACTCATTAAGTGCTTGCTAATTTCTGGAATGAAGTTCCATCTTTTGAAATGTGTAACACATCCTCACCCTTTATTTCTCTCCTTGTGTTTGAAACAAACTCAACAGTGAAACATTTCTGGTTCTCAGGGAGTTGTTGGTTGATTTATTTTTTAAATATGCATAAAAAGAAATTTAACCTTTGAAAGTGTCAAAGTTTTGGAAAGCAAGTATGTGGGAATGAGATGTTGCTATTTAAATGTTTATATCTTAATTTTTTCTTAAAAAGTCTATCTCTAGACTGCAGAATCCTGAACAGTACTATTTTCATTATCATTCTTTCTAATCTCTGTCTTTCCTCTTGGTAGAACCTAGGGAGGAGCATCACACAGCTGTTGTCCCTGGAAAAGCCCAGACACTCCCATCAGAGATTCCTGATGGCCAGAGAAGTGAATCCAATTGCTTGAAGGAATACCAGAGATCATCCTCTCCTGAGTTCTCCCTCTCATCTACCTCCACAAGCAGGTGGGTGAGGCAGCCCCTGTGCTGGGAGCAAACCTGGGAGAGCTGTGGCAGAGCCTGGGCCACTGCAGGGGCTGCTGGGCTGTGCTCACAGCTGCCTTCTCCACCCTGTTCCTGGGACTCAGCAGCTCCAGGAGAGGAGATAAAATACACAGGAATTCACAGTTCATGAGGGCTTGCTGGTATCCATGTTCCTTTTGGTAAGAAATAGGGAGTGCAGTGTCTGGGGAGCCAGGACTGTGTTTGCTGAGTCCCTTCCACTGCTTCACCTTCTCATCTGTGCAAATTTTAGTTTTTATTTCAAATTGATATGGCCCCAATCTGAGTAGTACAGCTGTAAGGACCCGTGGCCTCAGTCTCTGGAGGAAGGGTGAAAAAGTCATTGAAGACAAATACAGAGTAATTGGGTTTTTCAGTGTGTCTAAAAGCAAGAGAGCTAATCTTGCTATCTTGTTGATAACAGAAATGAGAGGAGACTGCAGGTCTGCATTGCCAGGAGTAAAAGGGTTCCTGTGTTTGTAGAAGTGGGAGATAATCAGAGGAAGTAGCTGAAGGTCACCAGCTGAGTTAGGAGTGACATTTCTTGATTTCCCACCCCTTAGACCCCTGCTACCTCTCTTCCTCCTTGTTCTGCAAATACTAAGAGTAAAGTAGTGATTGGCTTCATTGTTGGTTATTAACAGAGCAATCTAATTAAAATATTTTTACAGAAACCAATTTTCCTAAAGTCATTTTGGTCCACAAAGAGCTTTTAAAAGCCATCATGAGGGTTAAAGAGCTTTTAAAAGCGTGACGGTTCCCTTTCACAGAGGGAAATGTTCCACTGTGAGTAAAAGCCTGGGGAGACTTTGGAACAGGGAGCTCAGCTCTGGGGGTTAGAGAGCATCAGACAGTAAATGTCTTTGTTTTACAGGATCAAACTTTGCTGCCTGTTTGCATTTATATGAATGAGTGGGGGCATACAGTAAATATTTGTCAGTAAACAGCAATATGCTGCCTGGTGGAGCACTGGGAGGCAGGAAGGGTCCTTGCTGCCCTTTCAGAATATCACTGCATTTCTGTTTGACTTCAGACCTGCCTTCCAGACCAATAAAACCCTTCCCCTCCCGTGGCCTTTCCCCTCTCTGTGCTATCTGTGTCTTTCTGCCTGAGCTGGTACTGTAAAACCGATAAAGGCAGCAGATCAGTTTATTTGCTGTTCCATGTGCAGTGAGCCTGTGAGGTGAGCACTGGACTAGATTTATCTCAGTTTCTCAGGATAGAAGTGGTGACGACAGTTTTTCCTTCCCTGTCATCAGGGAGCTGTTCTGCTGATTTTGGTCACTCCCAGTGCTCTGGGATCCTACAGAGCTCACACACTGTGGTGCTGGAGTGTCTCAGTGTGGTGTTAGAGCAGAGTCCCCACTCCAGTGGGACACACTGACCTGCAGGGCTGGTGACCCTGGTGTCACTCTGCCCAGGGCAGGGGCAGCTGAGAGCCCAGGGAGCCTTGGGGATCCCAGCCTGGGCTGCAGAGAGATGAGAGCAGCAGCAGGAATGCAGTGCAGCTCAGCTGGAGTGGCAGCTGCTGCCTGGGGTGATGGAGGGTCCCTCCTGTGTGACACAGTGCTCCTCATGCCTGTCTGTGCCTTCTAAAGAGCACTTCAGAGGGCTTTCTGTATTCTCTGGGAAATAAAGAAAGGTTGCAGGGAATCCCAGTGCCGAGGCACAGGAGCCCTCACTGAAAAGGATCAATGGTCTCTTTGTCTGTTTGTGCTCCTGCTCCCTGCTCTGGAGGGGCAGGAGAGCTGGCAGGGCTGCTGGGCTCAGTGCAGTGCCAGGGTCTGGTTTGGATTTGTGGGCACTGCTGGGCTCAGTGCAGTGCCAGGGTCTGGTTTGGATTTGTGGGCACTGCTGGGCTCAGTGCAGTGCCAGGGTCTGGTTTGGATTTGTGGGCACTGCTGGGCTCAGTGCAGTGCCGGGGCCTGGTTTTGGATTCTGTGGGCACTGCTGGGCTCAGTGCAGTGCCAGGGTCTGGTTTGGACTCTACGGGCACTGCTGGGCTCAGTGCAGTGCCAGGGCCTGGTTTTGGGCCCCGTGGGGTCCTGCAGTGCCCGTGGAGCAGCTCTGGGCTGTGCACTTCTGTCCAGGGTGCAGCTCCTGCTCCCACAGGGCTCTTTCCAAAGGGCCCTGGGCCATGGCAGCTCTGGCAGGGCTCTAGCAAGCAGGTGTAGTCACTCAAACTGCATGGAAGAAAGACAATTTATCTCTGTGTGGTTACCATGGGGCTGGCATTTTGTTAATTGTAATAAAATAAATGCAGCACAAATCAAACAAGAATGATGGTTTTAGTAGCATTGTGGTATTGTATCAAGTAATGGATTTCTGAGGCTTGTGTTCTTCTGATAACGAGAGGGTATCCTTTGCCAAGAGTCAATGTTTTTCACATTGAAATGTCAAAACTGGAAATATATTTGGCATTCCAAATCTGCATGCTGTGCTCCTGTGAGGAGGGCACTTTAAATGGAGGGCTGTTCTGAAGAATTGAAACAAAATGAGTATGTTGAATAGAATATAACAGAACAATCTGCAAATCAAAATTGAAATGTTTGTTCTGCAAAAAGATGGTGCAAAGGAATCAGTGATTCTTCTGCTTTCCCCTTCACAAGGTTTGTCCCTTTTCAGTCTCATGAGACTTCCAAGGGAGTCGTTAGTCAAGGTTACAGATTTTTCCACTGTACACTAATCACTGATGAGCTGATATTATTCAAAGGTCCATGCTAAAGCTGAGGAAATGAGAGTTTTACTCGTGCTGGAGGTTGCAGCAGTGCCCCAAACATGTTTGTGCCTCAGAGAGATTGATGATCCCACCAGAGAGCAAAGTGTGTGTTCCAGATAAGCACCCAAACACAGCCATGCCTATGAAGGGTCATTTTTCAAAGCTCTGAAGTCACAGTTGCACAGGGCTTCCACAGGACTGCAGTGCTCCATGTGAATGGTCCTGTGGTGTTTGCTTTTCTGGAACTGGAGCCAAATTTTACACAATTACTTAAACAATAGGAAAATTAGAAAAGAAATTAGGAGGAACAACGATAAGCTAGTTAATGAGCTATGTAAAGAAAATATTCCATTATAAGTATTTTATATAGTGGGAATAATGTGCCATTTTTAAAGCAAATTATTATTTTTTAAAACTGTGTTCAGCACAAGTGTTGGTTCCTGATGACTAGAGTGAGCCTTGAACAGCAGACAGAACCCGACACTGGCCTTGTCTGAGATGCTGAAACACAGTGAGAATTTTGAAATCCTGGTGGGGAAGAGCTGTATGCACAGGCAGTGTAAATCCCTGTGCTGCTGCAGTGCCCAGAGTGACCCAGAGTCTGCCAGAGGGGTCCATGCCCAAGGAAGGAGCCTCATCTGCAGTATGTGGGGCTTTTGGCAGTGAGTTCAGGAGCCATTGGCCAGGATCCACGCTCTGGATTTGGCAGGTTTGTCCGTGGATTGATGTGCTTTGGTTGACCAGCAGCAGAGGAGGTGGCAGTGGGAGAGCACTGGATGGCAGCAGCCCCTGCAGTGAGTCCCGGGGTTTGGCACAGCTGGCAGGATGGAGCTTGGCACTCTGGGGAGCTGCTCAGCCTGAGCTGTGTGCTGGGCCATTGCTCTCAGATGAGAGAAGTGTATGAAAATGCCTTATCAGTGCAATAATTGCCTTTTTTAGTTCTTCTGGACTTTTTTACTTCATAAATCTTGCAGTGCTTTGGCTCAGAGATGATGTATATCACAGGGTTAGACAGGAGTGTTTGATCTGAGCATTTTGGCCTCAGATGTGGGTTCATTGTGAAAGGATGATGATACTTCTCTGCTATGCTGTTGATTCATACTTTTCATCAGGAGCCCTGGGGCGTGGACATGTCTGAGCCCTGACATGGAGCTGTGGTGGGGAGGTGCCAGCACATCCCAGTGGTGCCACACTCCTGAGGGAAGCACTTCAGGGGGGTGCAGCAGATCCTTCCCATTTCCCAAGGCGCAGCATCCACGCTGAGTTCTTGGCTGCACAGGGGGTTGTGGCAAACTAAGGGAGCCTGGGGAGAGCTGAGGAAAGCGGCAGGGCAGTGGAACCTGGGGAGACTTTGGTACACACAGGGACAGGAGGAGGAAACCAGGGCAGGTGTTGTGTCACACAGCTCATCTCAGACATGGGTGGAGGGATGGATAATGGATGGATGATGGAGGGATGGAAGGAAGGATGCTGGCTGCTCACACGAGGCCAAGGAGGAGCTTAATCTGCCTTAAATAAACCAATTCAAAGAGCAGTTTGCTCCTCTCCGTTTTAGAACAAGACATGTCAGCCACACTTACATCAGCTTTTTTCTCTCTGTTTTATGGTGGTGTGTTTATCTCAAGTGAAAGATAAGGGTGGTGCTGGAAGTCAAACCCAGCTGATGGTCAGGAAAGGAAGAGTTGGTGCTTGGCTGACTGTGTAAGGGATCAGGGATACCAATCCTGCAGGAATATGGGTTGGGCAGTTGCCTGAGTCACTGCAGCTGCATTTTTCCCAATGTGGAGGCAGGAATAAGTGCAGGATCACCCTGCCACAGGGTGCTGGCTGCATCTTGAGCAGTTCAGGTGAGGAACTTTAACAGTTTTGCTGTAAAATTGACTCATCTGGAAACGATCTGTAATATAGTGGGAGAAATGAGTGGCCTTTAGTTAAGGACAGAAAACCTGTTGTGGGAATTTGAGTCTGGAGTCTGAATAAAGACTGGAGGGGTGTTTTGCTGTGCCTGGATGCAGTGTAGGTACATGCCCCTGGGGCATTGAAAAGGCAGAAAACGTTGGAGAAATGAACAAAACAAGAATTCTAAATTCTGTGATCTCTTTGGCTTCTATGGGCTAAAATTTATGGGAAAAAACCCTTCAGAATGAGGCAGCTGTTTCTCTTATTTAATTCGTAATCTTCAGTTTGAGGGCTAATCATCTGACGCTGAGGGAGGAGTTTTCTTCTGGGAAAAAGAAAGTTAATTTAAGATACAAATTCAGTTGGTGGTCAAAGTCGCTTTTATTTAGTTGACAGTGTTTTTTTTTGATAATAGTTTTTCAACTGTGGCATATTTAAGGATTTGAAAAAAAGAATTTCAAACACTTGTGTCAGAAAGGTGTGTAATCAGTCAGCTGCAGACCCAGCCCTGCTCAGTTCTGTAGCTGGAATCCATGCCTGGGAGAGCTGGGATGTGCTGCAGGGGAGGCTGGAGGATCCTGGAGCAAAGGGCTGTGCTTTGTGAGAGAGCCCTGCTTTGTGCAGCTCCTCAGTGCCACTGCAGCTGGGGACAGGAGAGAATTGGGATCTCTGGGGACCAGCTGTGGCGTCAGGGCAGAGATGGGGCTGGCTCCAGGACCTTTTGTACTCGAGCTGACAGAGCTTTGCTGGGCTCCACAGTGAACTGTGAGCGTGGTTCTTGGTTTGAGCCGTGGCCAGATTGTTTCAGTTTTATTGTTTGCGGTGACAAACGCGGCGGGTGATAAATGCTGCAGTTTTCAAGGCAGGGAAGTACATCATGTTCAGGCCTCAAACCTGTTCTTCGTCTATTTTAGGGGACTAAAAGCACATAAATAGCCCTGTGTCCTCCCCAGTTCTTTTTTAAAATGCAACTGGAACATCAGAGTGGGCTTTGGAAATAGGATAATTCATTCCCTGGGCATCCACTTCCAGCACTGAGAATGAGCTTTTGATGGACTTGTAATTCTGAGAGTAAAAACAATTTGACTTTCAAAGCGCTCCCCATCCATTTTTGGTATATTTTTCCTTTTTATCTGTCTGACTGAATGTGCATGTGTTGGAGGTTACTCTAACCTGGTGTTGCTTGTCCAGCCAAATTCCTGTTGGTTCTGTGGTTATCTCCACAGTAACAGCTGAGGACTCTCACTTCAGGGGACACAAAATGGCAAAGAGTGAAAGAAAATCCTGCTGTCCTATAGAAATTATATGTCACATTGATTTTTTTGAGAGAGGCTTTAAATAAAGAAGGTACACATCCCCCTAAACATCCTGCAGATCCTCTCCAGAGAAACTTTCTGGTGCCTGAGAAGACAGAGGTGGTGTAGTTACCACCCAAAAGACAGAAATACAGAATAGTCTGGTGTGCTAAATAATGATAATGAGGCCCAGGGATAACTACAAGTGGAGTGAGACAGGGATGGAAGTTTCTGGACTGTGCTGTAGGTTGATGTTATTTCTCATTGCTGCTGCTGGTCTCACCCAGGGATTCTGCTGCCACTGCATTGCTGTAGCTGTTGCTGAAATAATTTCCATCCATTTTATTTTCCCCTTCAGCACCAATTCAGACATTCTGGCAGATGTGGAAGAGTCTGAGACGTGTTCAGCATCCTCTGACAGGTGAGTGCAGTATCCAAGAGCTGAGGTCCCTGGGATGGGTTGAGATCTGTAGTTTGGTGGAATCTGGAGAAGCAGATGCCTCAGGAGAGTCAGATTGTTGGAGAATCCCCACAGTTCTGGAAAGCAGTTTGGTCAGTGAATGTGGATCCTTGAAAAATGGTACCTGGGTCCTCCAAGAATCCACAGATGCCCAGTTGAATATCTTTATTCTAAGGGGTATATCAGTATTTTAATTTAAAAAGAGGAATTTGCTTTTTTATGGAAAATTAAATCTGATCTATGACATTTGAAAATTCCCTTGTTGACAGAGCTGTAGGTGAGGCTGACAAGTTGAACACGCTGGGATTGAGCATCTATTTTAATTGACTTCTGCTTGAAATTAGAAGAGACTTCCTGATTGTTAAAATCTCACTGTCTGCAGGTCTCTGAATCACATTTCTGTTTCCCAAATGAAGGGACTGGGGAGAGCTGGAGAGGGCTATGGGAATGTGTGTTCAGGCCCAACACCAAAGTCCCAGAGATGTCCCTGGGTGTGCCTGAGGGTCCCAGGGCTGCAGGAGCTGCATTTCCATCGAGGTGCAGCTCTGCAACACAACTCATTCCTGCCACTATCTTCAGCGTGTGCTGGTGGCAGTCAGCGGATGTGGACTGGAGCATCTCAGAGTTTCTAATTGTTATTTTCAGTCATGAATTCCCAGTGTAAGACAAATGAGTAGTCCCTGCAGGATGGATCCAGCCTAGCAGATGGTATAAAACAGAGTGCACTTAAAAGGAATGTTTAATTAGCAAAAGCTGTTGACAGATTAGTGGCATCTTTCATGTCAACACTGGGTGGGATTTTGAGCTCCAAGGCTGAACGATGGAGATCAGCTGCTTCATTTACATACAGCTAGTTTGAGTTTTTTCTTTAAAATTAACTGTGACTAAAAATAAAACAGTTGAGTTTTCTGTGGAAGATACTTTGTCCATAAATGAGGAGAGTGCCTGGCAAGGCTGCAGGCCCCAAGCACTCCTGTGGGGTGGTGCTGACCAACCTCTGGTCCTGCCTGCAGGTGCTGTGCCCCAAAGTGCCTCTTGTGATAGAAATCCTGTGGTTTTGTCACTGCCAGGCCTTGTCCTCACTTATGGGCAAGGAGGCTGGGGGCTTCCTTGGGTTCCAAACAGGTCTCTGGGGACAGGGACATTGTGATGATCCCAATCCTTCAGGCTCAGGGCTGTGGGATGGTTTGTGGAGCTGTCAGAGGATCTTTAAGGTGCCTTCCCACCCCAGCCATGCCACGATTCCCATCACCTATAACATGTACGTGTGCAGCATCAGTGTGCTGTGTGCAGCATGGGCTGTGTGCTGTCCTTAGGAACTGGCTAACCCTGTCATCCTTGCTGTCTTTAGGGTACTTACAAACCCCTGGCACCCTCACTGTCCTTAGGACACTCACTAACCCTGTCCCCTTGCTGTCCCTAGGACACTGGCTAACCCTGTCACCCTTAGGACACTCAATAACCCTGTCACCCTTAGGACACTCACTAACCCTGTCCCCCTCGCTGTCCCTAGGACACTCACTAACCCTGTCACCCTTAGGACACTCACTAACCCTGTCCCCTCGCTGTCCCTAGGACACTCACTAACCCTGTCCCCTTGCTGTCCCCAGCAGCAGCTCGGTGGCCCGGGCAGGGAGCAGGAGGAAGCTGCAGTGGCCCTGGCTCCCTGAGAAGGAGAAGGACGCAGTGATGCCCCAGGGCAAGCGCAAGAGGAGCTAGTGCTGCACCTGGCAAACACTCCTGGCCTCCTGCACTCCCTCTGTGCTGGCTACTGAGTAAATGCTGCGTCTTCACATCACTGCCATTCCAGCTGCCTTCATGAGCAGCCTGGCTGGGGCTGGGCACAGAGGGCAGAGCCCTGTGGCAGCCTGGCCTGGCTCCTGTGCCCGAGTTCCCGTGCTGGAGCAGCTCCTGGCTGTGTGTGCTGCCTCTGCTCCTGCTTGCAGCCTGGGGAAGCCTCAGCTGCCCTCCTGGAGGCAGCTGTGGACACTTGGGTAGGGGGTGGGCAGGTACTGGTGCCCCAGTTTGTGGCACAGCCAGGGGAGGGAGGGACTGAGGGATGGGGGGAGATTCTGTCCTACACTAGCAGGCTTTTTTATATATGTCTGTATAAACTGACTCAGTATTGTGTGTCATCATTTCAGCTGGAAGTCCTGAAACTGGAAAGAAATCTGGAGGTTGTTGGGCATGAAGTATTTTAGCTTTCAGGAAAATAATTACAAGAAAGGTCTGATCTTCCTTGGGAGCTGGTGGTATTTTGTGATGCAATAAAGTAGTGAAAGAAAACGATGGAAATGGAAAAAACCTGAACACCAGGGAAGGCTTTGAAAAATAAAACTTGTAAGCAAGATATGAAAAATACTTCAGGTGGTTTTGCTGAGCCCTGAAGTTTTGTTCAGAGCCTGTCAGTGGGAGCTTGGCAAAGAAGGCACAAAATCTGGGT
This sequence comes from Sialia sialis, assembly GCA_009812075.1. NCBI lineage: Eukaryota > Metazoa > Chordata > Aves > Passeriformes > Turdidae > Sialia > Sialia sialis. The sequence goes on along the minus strand of VRYO01000638.1, from coordinate 20,188,724 downwards.
AAGAGTGAGGGTTGTTGTGAATTTACTTCAAATTGTAGCTGGGGTTCAGAAATAATTCTACTCAAGCCATGGTTCCCAGGAATATTTGTGTTTAGAACAGGCTAAATCATGGCAGATATAAACTATCCTAAGTGCCTGAGGTGCAGAGATGCAGAGGCAAAGCAGGATTCTGGTATTGTTGATTTGGTTATTTTTTTTACTAAACCAGAGCTTTTGAAAGACAGTAATTAGTGATGTCTGCTTTAGGGCTGCCCTGTTGTCACAGCTCACAGCAGGCTTTGGGATTGGCTGCAGTTGGCCAGTGAATGGTGATAATACTGCAGATTGTCACCACGAAGGGCATTGTCCAGGGGCCTGCAGGGCAGCTGCTGTGTGGGGACACAGGGCTGCTGTGGGACACGTGCTGACATGTCACTGGGAAGCAGCTGAAATGCCACCTGCCATGGGAGCTGTGGCAATCCATGGGGCAGGAGAAGGGAGGGAGAGCTGGCACCTTAGCTAGGCATGGATCACACTGCTTTGCTGACACCTGTGAATTGGTTTTGTATCACTTGTCATCACCATTTAAAGCCCAAACTGGTGACCTGTGCCTCAGATGGAGCTTTCTCCTTTTGTGGGGCTGTGGGTTGGTGCAGAGGAGGGCAGTGGCATTTGAGGAGCTCACAGATGGCAGTGGGTGTGTGGCTGTGACACTTGCTGCAGGGGGAGGCTGCATGGAGCACACAGCCTGGGCAGTGTGCAGGCTCAGGGAGAAAAGTGGATTTGATGGTCTGATGCCTAACACAGTGGGTGCCTGAGCAGGATCCAGCCTCTCCTGCCAGCCCCAGGGCCAGCTCCAGCCCAGGCAAGTTGCCAGGGTGCTGCCAGGTCCAGCCTGTGCCAGGAGCAGCGCCTGATCCCCCGGGTGCCATAAACGATGCTTGCTGCACATCTCCCCAACCCAAGAGTCACAGGAACTGCGTAACACAAGGGAAAAAACAACAGGGCAGGAAACAGAGTGTCCTCCCCACGCTGTTCTGTCCCCTGCTCCCCTGGGCAGCTCTGCTCCTCCGTCACTGAGGCAAGGGGGAGCAGCCAGGGGCCAGCCTGGGGGCCCAGGTCACAGCCAGAGGAGCCAGGCAGTGCTCACAGGGGATGCACAGCCCCATCAGGGGAAAAACCCAACCACTGTGTTCTGAGAGTGAGGAACCGTGAAGTTCCTGCTTCACTGGGCTGGTTGTGGCTGGTGTTTGTCCCATCAGCTGGGCTTGGCACTCCAGGGGTGAGTCCCAGGGAGCCTCCATCCCACCCTGCATTGGGTCCAGCCTCTGCAGCAGTGCCCAGAGTGCATCTGAGGCAAATTCCCAATGACTGTGGCTCCCTGGACAAGTGGGAGTAGGGCTGTAGCTCCCAGGGGGACTGAGACTGGCAGGGTGGTGCTGGGCTGGGCTGGGAACCGTTGGGAAGGGCTGCTTTGGGCGAGGAACCCTTCAGGAGGAAACGAATTCAGTCATGGGGCAGTCCCTCAGGCCAGGGCAGAAGGGCAAAAGTGGAAAACAAAATAATCAGAAAGTAAAAATGTCCTGTCTGTGAGAAAGGCAGAGATCCTGGGAATGGGGGAGAGGCAGGAGCAGAATCACCCTGCTGGCCATGGGTGACACTGCTGGCCATGGGTGACACTGCTGGCCATGGGTCAGTGCTGGCCATGGGTGACACTGCTGGCCATGGGTGACACTGCTGGCCATGGGTCACTGCTGGCCATGGGTGACACTGCTGGCCATGGGTGACACTGCTGGCCATGGGTCACTGCTGGCCATGGGTCAGTGCTGGCCATGGGACACCCTGCTGCCATGGGACCCTGAGCAGCTGGGCTCAAATAGGAGTTTGGGTGAGGGGCTCTCCTGATTTTGTGGGGCTTTGCAGGTATCAGGGAGCTGGCAGGAGTTCAAAATAAAGAATCTTATGTTTGAAGGAGGGTCTGTTTGCATAGAAGAACAGATATTCTGGAACTGGAACACCTCACACAGAGCAGTTGAAAATAAATCCCAGTTACCTGCTGGGCAAGCCCAGCACTAGGCTCTGCTGCCCAGAGGAAAGAATCATCATGGTTCTGTCCTACCTGGATCAGAGGAGCCACAGGGCCTGAATTCAAAATCATTTGGACAAATTGGCTCCAAAACAACCACCTGGAATTAAATAAAGAAGAGGATGAATTACCAGCTTCAGGAAGGAGAAGGCAAACACATTACTGCAAATGGGAAGTAATTAGTGAGGCAGAAAAGTTTGTGTAAATCTAGCTGTGCTTCACTGTTACTGTGAAAGCTCACTGCTCTGGTGAATGATCTGGCCCCACAGAGCATTCCTGGTGCCTGGGCTGGGGCTTTCATTGCAGGTGGGACAGAAACGGGGGCTGTGTGGAAACAACCTCACCTGTGTGGGCATTCCCAGGTCCACTCAATACACTGAATTTCAATATTCCTTCATGGCTCCTGGCTGAGATTTTGTTGGAGTGATGAGCACCAAACTCGATTCACTTTCCTTTATATACATGTGCAAATAACTGTAGAATTTGCACATGAATAGATATTCAAACTGACTGTATTCTGCTTTTGTTCTGGCTCTTCTCTCTTTGCCTAACACCATCTCAGACGGCTCTTGCTGTTTGTATTTTGTTCAAACAGAAAGTGCCTCGCTTCCCTGGGCAGCAGCACCGCTGTGTGCAGGGCTGCAGGCAGGGCTGTGCCCGGCATGAGCTGGGTGATCACACCTGTGCCTCTGGAAAGGTGCAGGGAGGTCCCAGGTGCCAGGAGGTGACACTGTCACCTGGCTGTGCAGCTGCTGTGACACTGTCACTGCTGCAGGTGTGAATCCCAGCCCAGCTCTGGGGCTCTGCCTCTGCTTTCTGCTCTTCCTGATGGTGTGAGAGTTCAGGGCACTGCAATGAGCGCCCTGAATTTACACACAAATGTAGGGATGCCCCCCAAAGCAGTAAAATTGTTTTGTCTCCCTGAAGCCTCTGTTAAAAACCACATATTTCAACTTTATTATCCCAGCTCGTTACTCCCAGGGTCTGGGCAGGCTCCATTGGTTTTATGGGCTTTGAGGCCATAATGGGATGAAGCAAGGAACATTTCAGCAGCAGCAGAGCCCTTGGGAGCCCTGCACAGACCTGGCTCCTGGGAGAGCCTCTGTCACCTTTGCTGGGCCAGGTGTGCAATGGGCACATGGGAGTGAAGGAATTCCCTAGAGAAACCACAGACATCCATCCCCCTGTGGGGTCTGCAGCTCAGGGGGACTGTGGGGATAGATCACCTGCATTATTGGATGATCAGGATCCCTGGCTCTGGTGTCAGTGGCTGGACTGGCTGGTGTGATCAGAGCCCAGGGCAGGAGGGCAGCCTGCTGTTCTCTGGCTGTGCCTGCTCTTGTGGAGTGCAGAGTGCTGGGGATGGAAATGTGAACTGGCTCCATGCCAGGAAATTGAGGCTCCTTTTCCAGGGTTTAGCTCCCAAAGCTGGGTGAGCCTGGCTGGAGGCTGTGGGAGCAGAGCCCAGGGGATTTCAGTGAGCTGGGCATTCAGAGGAAATGGTTTGAGTCCTATAAACCTTTCAGGGACACGAGGTGAGAGGTTCTGTGAGTGAGGTTAGTGTGTTCCCAGATCAACCAGGGGAACAGAGAAGAAATTACCTTGATACGCACATGAACTCGTGTCAATTCTCTTTCTGCTGTGAATGCTCCATAGAACTCAGGGCTGCAGCACCCAAGCTGATCCTCCCTTCCTCATGCAGATATGGACACAAGTCAGCTTCTGTGGCTCCTTCTCACCTCCCAGCAATGTTCTGTGACTCAGTTTCCAAAGCCTTCCCCAGCCATGGCACGAGTCTGACAGCCAGGCTGTGTGCTGGGCCAGAAGCTCTGTGGCTGCAGGTTTTTTTTTTTCAATTTTTCAAATTGTAATCCATCTGAGTACTAGGTTTTTGGTTGGGTGTTTTTGTTTTTTTTTTTTTCTTTTTGTTTTGTGGGGTTTTTTTTGGTTTTTTTTTTTTTTTTTTTGGGTTTTTTTTTTTTTGTTTGTTATTTGTTTGTTTTAGCAAACCAAAAGAAAGAACCATGGCCAGAGGACGAGGCCACTGTCACCTGTACCTGAACACCCAGTCTGGGCTGGCCCTGATCAGTGGACTCAGTAACAAAGGAATTTTGTGTATGGGTTTGGGACCAAATCATTCTGTGCATTGCTGGTATTTCCATGTTTTGATTGCAAAGCCTTGTTCCTTTGGGTACAGAACATTTTACAATATTGATTCTGTATTTTTCTGGAAATCAGCACACCAGCTGGTGAGCCATGGAGGAACTTGAAACCAGACTTGAGAATTCACTCATGTGCACGTTTAAGAAAGACACGGAAAAGCTGTAATTTAGTGTGTAACTCAGTATGTTCAAGCCTAGTTTAACCCCACAGCATCCCTCAGCCCTGCACTGAAGCACAGATCTGCCTTTTCCATGAAGATGTGTCCATGGCACTGCTCCTCTCTGTGCTTTCAGTAGATTTACTGAACTTAGGCTTCCTGCAGGCCAGTGCAAGAGGTGAGGACTGGGGCAGAATTCCAGGATAAAGAGAAGTGGCCTTGCAGGAACAGCCAGGTGCCTGCTGTGCCTGCAGCCATGCACGAGTGCTGCAGCTGCATCTGCAGAGCTGTGGCCTGGCCTTGACAACGTGCCAGACCTCTTCTGTCCTGGGGACCATAAAGTCGTGATTCCAGAGAGCTATTGGAAAACCAGCTATTTCAGATCCAGCAGTAAACCAAAACCCAATTAAATTTAGCTTTATTTAGTGTTTGTGCTTTTGATTATCCCAAAGCATGTATTTTTAAAATAAAAATGTTTCCAGCACTATGGCATCCCTGAACATTTAAAGCTGGAAGACGTAGGGGATGACTCAGAAAACCCTTTGGTTCTCACAGGATTCTTTGCTTCAGAATCACGTGTGTTTGGGTTTTAGTGGTGGAGCAGCTGCAGCTTTGCCTGAATAAGGACTGGGGGCTGCGAGGGGCCGCGAGCACCTCGGGCTGCTGGGGGGCAGGGAAGGGCACTGGGATGTTGTCCTGAGCCCCCCAAACCCCAAATTTCAGGCCCCAGGAGTGCAGCTCCTGCACTCCGGGCCAAGGCAGAGGGGTGGGAGGATGGCCTGGGAGCAGGGGGACAGTGGCGTGGCACAAACAGGGTCACTCTGGGACAGCTGTCACCCAGCTGTGCCTCGCTGCTGCCATCAGAAACACTTCAGAGCTGCTCAGCTGCCCTGGGCTGCTCCAGGGACCCTGGCTCTCCAGCTCTGTCTGTCCTGGGTGACTGGGCTCTGTCCTGCCATGGGTGGCACCTCAGCCAAGGGCACCCAGGAGCAGTGGCTGCTCCGCCTCACCTCAGCCACCATCTCACCGGTGCTGCCACCACCCCAAGGACATCCCTCCGTGCCTGCAGGATGCTCAAGCAGAAGCCAAGGGCAAACCTCTCCTTGCCTCCACTGGAGCCAGGGCTTTTCCCCAGCTCCCTGAGAGCTCTCCCAGCCCAACAGAACAATAAAAAAAGCGTTGCACATGGTGAGCTGTGCTCACAGCGATTCCCACAGCAGCTTTATTGCCTGAAGAGGAAGAACGTGAACCCTGGAGGGAAGAACGTGCCAAAGTATTTAACATTTCTACATCTTGCATGGAGCTAAAGCTTCCCAAAAAAATCTTTACAAATATCTGCAGGGATGTTTGTTCAGGCTGGGCTGAGAAGGATTAGAATATGACTGGAAATGGGGAGCAGAGGGTGGAGGTGCTGAGTCCAGGGCTCCTGGACTGAGGGGTGACCTGGGTGGGTTCTGTGCTCTTCTGAACATCCCACCTGCTCTGCCAGGTCCTGGGAGCCTGAAAGTGGGGACAGCACTGAGCTGTGCTGAGGAGCTGGTGACAAATGGTGACACTCACAGCTCCACTCCTTCTTTGATAGAAATAACACTGAAATCTTCCTCCTGAAGGAGAGGGAGGCTCTTGGTGGCTGTGTGACCAGTGCCTGAGCCCGCTCCGGGGCCGAGGCTGGGCTGGCATCGGGGGGCTCTTCCCTGGGCAGGGCTGGGGACGAGCCCGGTGCGCGCTCCCGGGGGCTTTGGGCTATCGGGGGCGCTGCTCCCCTCGCCCATCACCGCAGCCTCGCTCCGCTGCTCCCCCCGCTCCGGGGAACCGGGACTGCCATGAACCGGGACACGGGGAAAGGGGAACCGGGACACGGGGACTGCCATGAACCGGGACACGGGGACTGCCATGAACCGGGACACGGGGTGCGGGGAACCGGACAAGGGGAGCCGGGCTGCGGGGAGTCGGGACACAGGGTGCGGGGAACCGGGATTGCGATGAACCGGACACGGGGAACGGGGATACGGGGACTGCGATGAACCGGGACACGGGGAGCCGGGCTGCGGGGAACCGGGACTGCCATGAACCGGGACACGGGGCACGGGGAACCGGGGCTGCCCGGGCGGAGCGGGGCAAGGGGAGCCGCAGCCGCCGGTCGGGTGAGCTGCGGGGAGGGCGCGGGGGAAGATGCAGAGGATGCTGAGGATGCTGAGGATGCTGAGGATGCTGAGGATGCTGAGGCGGGTCCGGGTGCGGGGCCAGCGGCCGCGGGCGGGCCCCGAGGGGCCGGGCCGGAGCCGCCTCTGCCCGCCGCCCCCGCCGCTCGGCCGGCCCCTGCGCTGGGGCTGCCAGCGGGGCAGCGGGGGCGGAGACGGCGAGAGACCGGCCCGGGGACAGGAGCAGCGCCAGCCGGGACCCGGGCACTGCGACCGGCGGGGACACTGAGCGGGGCGGACACGGGAGAGATGGAACACTGAGAGCCGAGGAGACACGGAGAGACAGCGGCGGGGACACCCGGCTTCCGACAGCAGCGCATCGGTGCAGGCTCTGCCGCTCCCTGCCCGATCTCTGTCCGCTCCCTGCCTGCTCAGTGCCCTCGCCCTGCCCCAGGCTCGATGCGGGCCGGCGCTGGCCATGGAGAAGCTGTACCTGGCGGGGAGCAGCACCTGGACCATCAACAGCTCCCTGGGGAACGGCAGCCTCCGGCTGCAGAACCTGAGCGCGGGCAGGAACAGCAGCGCCGACCCCCTGAAGAGGAACGAGGACATGGCCAAGGTGGAGGTGACAGTCCTGTGCCTCATCCTGTTCCTCGCCCTGACCGGCAACCTGTGCGTGCTGCTGGCCATCCACACCACCCGCCACAAGCACTCCCGCATGTACTTCTTCATGAAGCACCTGAGCATCGCTGACCTGGTCGTGGCCATCTTCCAGGTGCTGCCCCAGCTCATCTGGGACATCACCTTCAGGTTCTACGGGCCGGACTTCCTGTGCCGCTTGATCAAGTACCTGCAGGTGGTGGGAATGTTCGCTTCCACCTACATGCTGCTGCTGATGTCCCTGGACCGCTGCTTGGCCATCTGTCAGCCCCTCAGGTCCCTGCACAGGAGAGCTGACCGGGTCTCTGTCCTGCTCACCTGGCTGCTGTGCCTGCTGGTCAGCATCCCTCAGATCCACATCTTTTCTCTGAGGGATGTGGGCAATGGGGTTTATGACTGTTGGGCAGATTTCATCCAGCCCTGGGGACCGAAAGCTTATGTCACCTGGATCACCCTCATGGTCTATATCATCCCTGTGTTGATGCTGAGCATCTGCTATGGCTTAATCAGCTTCAAAATCTGGCAGAACGTGAAGCTGAAGACGGCGCACGGGCCCAGCGTGGGCCTGGGCTCAGGCTCCCGCGGTGGGATGGTGTTTGCCAGGGTCAGCAGCACCAGGCTCATCTCCAAAGCCAAGATCCGGACAGTCAAAATGACCTTTATCATCGTGCTGGCTTTCATAGTGTGCTGGACTCCCTTCTTCTTCGTGCAGATGTGGTCAGTGTGGGACACCAACGCCCCGCAGGAAGGTACAGTCCCCTCCCTCCCGCTGGCCTTGGGGACACCCAGCGCACAAACTGCTCCAGCCTGGCTTTGGGCGGGTGGAGGGACACAGGACAAAGTCCTGAGCATGGAGAAACCCCCGGCAGGCAGCAGAGGCTGAGCTGCAGCTGTCCCGGGCCAAGGGCTGCCTCAGCTCTGCAAATTCCGGCCACTGCAGCTCAGGGCTGGGCCAGCGCAGCCGGTGGTGGCTGTCCTTGGGTGGTGAGTGTCCCTGCATGGTGGCTGTAACTGGGGCTGCTCTGGGGTCCCTGGAGATTCACTTCCCAGCCTGGGAAGTGTGAGAGCTCAGCAGAAAGCAGCACAGCCTGACTTCCTTTCTTCCTTCCCTTTGTCGTATCCTTTTTTTCCTCACTGACTTTTTGCTTTCTACTCTTGGCCTCTTCTCCCTCTCCTCCCGCTCCATCCACCCCAGACTGAGCTGCTGTTATTTTATCTCTGACTGGAGCACAGCTCCCGTAGGAAAACCCTGATTGATGAGCAAAACCTTTTCCTAAAGATGTGGTGTCACGGATTTGCCATTTTTAATATTTGGGCTGTCTGCTCCTGTCGTCACTGAGGTCGCAGAGAGAACAAAAAGTGTCACCCTCCCTGGTGTGACATGGCTGGAGCTGTGCATGTCTGTGCTGTCCCCTGGCAGGTGGGAGAAACACCTGGGACAGCTTAAACAAAAACTCTTCATGACTTTGTGAGGTGCAAAACCCACAGGGTGCCTCTGTTCCCTGGGCTGGCCAGAGAGCAGCCAGCCAGTCAGGCTTTGCCTCTCCTGCTTCTCTCTGCTCCATTTATTTCAGGAGAGGTGGAATGTGGCTTTTGCACCTCCCTGGGTGCTCCAGGGGTTTTCCACCTGATTCAGGCTGGTCAAAACTTCTAGTTCCCGGATGAGCTCTGGGGTGAAGCAGCTGCCCTCCCTCGTGCTGCATTTTAATCCTGCAATCTTGAGGGCTGTTCCTCCTTTCCCAGCACACAGCCCTCGGCAGCACCCAAATCTGCTGCTTTGCTTAATGGACAGGATTTGTCCATCCTCATCCTTGTGGCTGCACGGGGAACCTTTCCCTTGCTCACCCTGTGCAGTGGGCCTTGCAGCACTTTCCCCTTTCCCTTTTCTCTTTTCCCTTTCCTTCTCCTTTCCCTTTCACTTTCCTTCTCTTTTCACTTTTCCCTTTCCCTTTCCCTTTCCCTTTCCCTTTCCCTCTTTGCTGTGAGGGCTCAGGACATCCCCAGCCCCATGGAGCTGTACCTCCCTCCCCACTCCCATTTCCATCCCGCGGCTGCAGCACATGGGGGGAGCTCTGCCAGGGCTCTGGCTGGAGGCTTCAAGGCACAGGGAGAAAAGCCTGGGGTGGATACAGGTGCTGGGAGACCCCAGCCCTTCCCTGCAGGCTCTCCTCCTCGCTGCTGGCTGCGCAGAGGCGTGCGGGGCCAGCACAGAGGACACAGGCTCTGCCTGCAGCATTCCCACAGCCTTGCCTGATCCCAGATCCCTCCCCGCACCGAGACCAGCACATGGTGAGGTGCAGGAGAGCTGCACCCCGTGCTGGGAAGGGATGTGGCTGTTCGTCACCTCTCGGCTGTGTGGGCACAGCCACAGCGAGGGCAGGGGTGCCTGGTGCCAGCAGCGATGAGGACACGGCTGCACCCCAAAGCTGCCCGGGGTGATTGGCCAGGCAGCAGAGATTCCCCCTTGGGTGGCCACACACCCCAAAGCCTCTGCAGGGCGGGCTGCAGCTCCAGCTGATGATCCAGGTGCAGTTTAAACACTGGGGACCCTGCACAACCTCGCGGGGTGTTAGGAGGCTGTGCTGCACACACTGCACAGAAACACCTGCGGGACTCTGCGCTTGGATCAGAGCTGCCTCACGGCTCCTGTGAGGACAAGAGCAGGGCTGTGAAGCTCCAGGGATGCTCTATCGGTCCCCTCACCTCGGGCCAGGTGCCCTGACCCCCTGTGAGTGATGGCCCAGTCAGAGTGTGGGATTTGGGGAGCCCCTCATCCCACCTCGCTCCTGGCTGCGGGCAGCAGAGCCCCAGAGCGCGGCTGGGGCACAGCCTGAGCTCTGCCCAGAGCCCGGGCATCCCCAGGAGCCCAGCCCGGAGCAGGGCCGTCCTGGCAGCGCTGGCTGGCTGGCTGCACACCCCGGAATGTGCTGTTCCCCTGCTGCTCCCGCAGGGAGGGGAGCCATCCCCGCCCTGGACCGGCCCTGCAGTCAGTCCCTGAAATTCAATTTGCCTCCTGCGGAGAGGGAAGAGCTGAGTCAGCCCTGGCCGGGTGTTTTCAAGCGCTGGAAACACTGTGATGTATTTCAGGTCTTGTGCCTGGCGTTTGTAACCGCTCTGCGTGGAATTAGTTTTTAGCATATGCTTGAAATTAAAAGGAGTTGGAGCAGACATCACAAGAGCAGGAATTACGCATCCGTTGGCTAAAGGTGAATTTGGAAGCCAGCATTTAAGTCACATTTCTTCGCTGGCCTAAGAATTGCCAGTGCATTTTTGCAGAGGCACGAAGGGGCCAGGAGCAGCCAAACCAAGTGCGATCACGCTGCTGGCACGTCCTCCGGGAGCAGAGGGGCTGAGCTGAACTCAGGGAGTGGAACACAGGCTCCAGCTCCCCTGCAGCCACCTCAGGAAGGGATGTCCCCCTTGTCCTGGTGCCGTGGCAGGTGCCAGTCCCACCCCTCTGGACGGGCGGTGCTTTGTGCTCTGGGGACAGAGACAGCAGCCAGAGATGTCCTGGCACTGCCGTGCCACCATCCCCATCCCCGGGGATGCCAGGCAGCCGGGATGTGGGAATGACTGTCTGTCCCCTTTCCTGGAACAGCACTGTAGAATTCAGGGCAAAGAAAGATGACTGGAGAGAGGTGCTGGGAGAGCACCGGGCAAAGGGCTCGGACAGGGCCGGGCTGGCGGTGGGGACAGCCCAGGAGCAGGGGACAGCCTGGAGGACTCCAGGGAAATGCGACTCGTGCTGGGGAAACCGAAACCCAAGGGGCTGGGACAGACTCGCCCCCCTCATTTCCCAGCTCTCATTTCCCGAGGTGTTCTGCAGGTCATCCCTGGCGAGAGGGGCTGTCGGGCTGTCGGGGTGTCTGTCAGTGTGTCGTGTGTCAGTGTGTTGGGTGTCAGGTGTCGGGTGTCGAGTGTCGGTGTGTCGGGTGTCAGTGTGTCGGTGTGTCGGTGTGTCAGTGTGTATGTCGGGGTGTCTGTCAGTCTGTCAGTGTGTCGGGATGTCAGTGTGTCGGGTGTGGGTGTGTCAGTCTGTTGGTGTGTCGGGTGTCAGTCTGTCGGGTGTCGGGATGTCAGTGTGTCGGTGTGTTGGTGTGTCGGTGTGTCAGTTGTCAGTGTGTCGGTGTGTCGGTGTGTCGGTGTGTCAGGTGTCAGTGTGTTGGTGTGTCGGTGTGTCGGTGTGTCAGTCTGTCGGTGTGTCAGTCTGTCAGTGTGTCGGTGTGTCAGTCTGTCGGTGTGTCAGTCTGTCAGTGTGTCGGGTGTCAGTCTGTCGGGTGTCGGGATGTCAGTCTGTCGGTGTGTCAGTCTGTCGGTGTGTAGGGTGTTTGGTGTCAGGTGTCAGTGTGTCAATGTGTCAGCCTGTTGGTGTGTCAGCGTCGGGATGTCAGGATGTCAGTGTGTCTGGTGTCAGTGTGTCTGGTGTGTCGGGTGTCAGTTTGTCCTGTGTCAGTGTGTCAGTCTGTCGGTGTGTCAGTGTCGGGTGTCGGGATGCCGGCACAGCTGCGGCTCTCGGCAGCGTCCCCGTGCCCTGACGCGGCCGTGCCTGTCTCGCAGCCTCGCCGTTCATCATCGCCATGCTCCTGGCCAGCCTCAACAGCTGCTGCAACCCCTGGATCTACATGCTCTACAGCGGGCACCTGTTCCATGACCTGATGCGCCGCTTCCTCTGCTGCTCCACGCGCTACCTGAAGTCGCGGCCGGCGTGCGAGCTGAGCAAGAAGAGCAACTCCTCGTCCTTCGTGCTGAGCTGCAGGAGCCCGAGCCAGAGGAGCTTCGTGCAGCCGCCCGCGACGTGAGGCCGCGGCACCGGGACCCCGTGTGTGTGCTGAGTGCTTCCTGAGCAAGGAGCGGGCTATAAATAGGTGTATATAGGTGTCAGCATGCACACAGCGCCATTTAACCGGGACGGGAGTGCGGCAGGAATTCTGTGCCAGCTTTCAGTGCTGCCCGGGATCAGACAGCAGGAACCCGCTCCTGGGACCCGCCAGGGCTCATGGATGTCACCGGAGGGGACAAAGGACCCGCTGCTGCTGGGGCAGGGGTGCAGCCCTGCGGGATGGAAGGGGCACAGGGCGATGGGTGTCACCCCGAGTGTCCCACCCCCTCCTGCACCGTGCCAGCCCTGCAGCCCTGCAGCCCTGCACCACACCAGCCCTGCACCGTGCCAGCTCTACCTGCGTGGCCAGCGAGGCTGAGAGTGCTGAGCAGCTCCTGCCCAGGGGTGTGTGGGGTCCGGGCCGGGTCGCCGGGCTCCCACAGGGACACTCCCTGGTGTCCCCAAGGCCAGGCTTGGCTCCGGACTCAGATCCACCTCGCCTCGCACGGCTCCAGCGCCATTCGCTTGCTCCGTAGCGCACAGGGCATGCTCGCGGCATGGGTTTTTATTGTTAACAAATACTGTAAATAAACTTTTCTGACTGTGTCTGGTGGAAGGCGGGAGGGAGGCGTGGGGGGATGAGGGGGAAGGAGGGGAAGCGAGGCTGGAACACGGAACAGCCCAGCCAGTTGTGTTCCCTGCTCCCCGCTCCCCGGGCACAGCTGGCTGGGCACAGCTGCAGGGGGACACAGCTGCCCCTCTCACAGGTGGCGGATTTGGCCTTTCATGATGGGAATGAACATGGAAAATGCCTTGAAATGTGTTCGTTACTGTCACCAGCAGGTCCATTTGCCCTTTTTCTACCCTGACGTTCCTTTAATTTTTTTGTGGGAGCTCCAAGTGAGCTCTCAGCACATTTGCTGACTGCTCAAAATCCGCAGGACACCACCGAGCATTTTCCTCCCACGTTCACCTTCCTTCTCCTTGAGAGTCACAAACTCCTGCACAAAGCAAGGAAGGAGGGGTCTCCTTTTCTAGAGAGTGAGGGGCATGGTCCAGCTGCCAGGGAGGAACGAGAACAGGGCAGGGGATGGTACCGGGATGGATGCACAGAGAGCAGAGGGAGCTGTTGTACACGGGGAATTGCTCTCCAGCCCCGGCTGCACTTCTGGGGCTGTCTGGAGATGCTGCAGCTGAGAGGTGAGGCTGAACTCCTGCACCGTGCCCAGAGCAGAGAGGGACAGGAGAGCAGCAGAGTGTCCCAGGTGGGGGGGAGTGTCCCATGAGAGCAGCAGGGGGGTGTCACAGGTGAGTGCCCTGGATAAAAAAGCCAAAAAGCTTTTCAGGATGGTCCAGAGTGGAGTAGATGTGCTGACAGGTGAGCAGTGTGTGCCCCAAGTGTTGGGAGCCCAGGAAGTGACGTGGTGGGGACATCAGCATTTCAGGGTTGAGGCAGTGAACTACAACAACAGTAAAAACTTAGTAATGTAAGCCCATTATACAATTGATTTTAATTATTTTATTCCCACAAAAAAATGAAGTGTTTTTTGAGAGCAGCACATGCAGGTACTGTTCCTTTATAGAACTGTGGAACCATTTAGTTTGGGAAAGTTCTCTTAAGGTCCCCCACCCCACTCTATAATTACCTAAATACCTTTTATATTTTAAATCACTGTTCTTCTTGGGCCCTGATGTCGCTGGAGCTGGGTACCACACTGCTATGGAATAACAGCAGTATACAATCCCCAGCCCTTGGAAGAGCTCCAGTAAAACCCTGGCTCTCTCTCATCCTTGGCATGGCACCAGAGGAGTCTTGGGCTGCAAGTCTTTGTTGGAAGCCAAGGGAAGGCACACACAGAGACAAGAACGAGACTCCTGGGCCCTGGGTCAGCAGAGCACTTGAGGCTGGAGCCACAAGAGCCTCAAAGTGAAAGTGCAGCTCTGTGGGACCGACAAATTAATTGCCATTAATTGTCAGTGCAGGGGAGGAAAGAGCTCTGAAGTGCACCTCGTGCCCCTCGCTCCTCTTTCCCTGGAGCCAGAGCAGCAGGGTCCTAGCAGAGGCTCCTTCCTCTGCCCTCCCCATGCACTGGGGTGAGCCCGGGGTGCTCAGGGAGGGGCCTGCCTGGATCTGAGGGGTCAGTGCTGAGGGGTCAGTGCCATCCTGCCCCTCTCACTCCATTCAGGCCACGGAGCAGGAACAGCCCTGGCCTGTGGGATGCCCACACTGCTGTGGCTGCAGCCAGCCCAGCATCCCCTGAACATGTGTACTGAAGAGTGTCCCTGAGAAACGAGCCTAAGCTTAGCTTAGAGCCCAGCTTGTGTCTCAGGTGAGGTTCCCAAAAGCTCTGTGTCCCCCCTGCCCTCCCACAGCCCCAGCTCAGGGCCCTGCTCAGGGCTGGCTCCCACCTGCCCTGGATCCTGCCCTGGATCCTGCCCACAGCTCTTAACGATGCTGCACAATTAAGTACATAATTGAGCATGGAAGTGCCACAAGCGGGTTTGCTTGGGCAGTGGCCCAGGATCAGCTCAGGCTCTCAGAGCAGACACAACACGTCATGCATGGCTCTCACAGCTTGGCTGAAATGCAAGTACACATGAAAAAAACGTTTGGTTTAGCTGTTCTATCCCTAGAAGTTTTGTGCAGCAGTTTCATGCAGAAGCTGCCACCATAGCAATTGTTTGTCACAAATAATAACTCCTGTCAGGGAGTTTGTGTCAGTGCCAGCCCAGCCTGGAGGGATGGAGGAGTGGGCAGGGTTTGGTCAGTGGCCAGCAGAGCTCTGAACCTCACTGCTCACCTGGCACCTGCTGCAGCTGTGCCCAGGCTGTGGTGCAGGAGCTGCAGGAGAGCTGCAGGAGCTGCAGGAGCTGCAGGCTGTGCCTAGGCTGTGCCCAGGCTGTGGTGCAGGAGCTGCAGGAGGTGCTGTCCAGGTTCCTCTGCAGGAATTCCTGGGAGTCCTGGAGGGCACAGGGGTCTCTCTGTGCAGCCCCTGAGCCATGATGGGGGCTCTTCTCCTTAGGCTCCGGCTTTGGGATGGAGTAAGGAGCAGCCTGGCCTGGCTCCATGTGCAGAGAGCATCCCTGAGAGCCAGTTCTGCTGCAGGTCCCTCACAGGACAGAGGTGTCCAGGAGAATTCCCTCACTGGACAGGGGTGTCCATGGGCAGGTCTCTCATTTCACAGGAATGTCCATGGGCAGCCCCATCACTGGACAGAGGTGTCAATGAGAACAACTTCACTGGACAAGGGTGTCCATGGGCAAGTCCCTCACAGGACAGAGGTGTCCATGGACAGCCTCATCACTGGACAGAGGTGTCCATTGCCCAAGGATAGGCAGCCTGCACAGAGGGGGTTGTGCCAGGCTGTGGGGGCAGTGCCAGGACCTAAGTCTCTTTCCGGACAGCAACTCGGATGTTGGTGCAGATCTTGGAGAGCGCCTCGAAGAGCGGGTCACAGAAGGTGTGGATGCACAGAGAGTAGATCCGGCTGACACACTGGATCTCAATCAGGTAGCTCTTGATGCACGGCACCACTGCCCAGATGTGGCAGAAGGAGATGAGGGCGAAGAGGAAGCCCCAGAGGACGGCCAGGGGGATGCCCAGCACGGCGGAGAGCAGCCGGTAGCACCAGTACTTGCTGACGGTGAAGGTGGTGTAGCTGCTTTTCCAGACACCATCGAAGCTGTACGTGCCCACGGGCTCAGCTATCACATCCTCAAAGTCCACCTGGGGGGAGAGTAGATGGACACCAGGGAGGTTTGAGGGTCAGCAAGGACGAGGAGAGAGCAGAGAGGGGACTGGGGGTGGATCCCCAATCCCTGCACCCTGCAGGACGAGCCCTGCAGAGATGGGAGTGGCTCAGGGCTCCCAGCACTGCCCAGCCACAGCCTGGGCAGCACAGAAGTTGGGACTCCAGCACTGGAGGGTCACAGTGCCTGTCCCATCCCCTGGGAATCAGGAGTGAGGCCAGGCAGGAGCCCCTGGAGCAGGAGCTGTGCGTGGGAGTGTTGGCTGCAGAGGTGGCCAGAGCCCATTCCTGCCCTTTTTTAGCATTCAGGGATATGGCTGCCCACTCATCAGGATGGTGTTTGTGCAAATAAAGATCCAGCAGCCCTCTGGATTTATGGATTATTTATTTATACCCCTAGGATGAGGTGTTCAGTGCTGTCAGTCTGTGTTCCTGCTGGGGAAGGGAGCTGGGGCTCAGCCTGCCCCTGCTGTTCCTGAGGCACTGGGGGTGCCTCTGAGTGACCCAAAACCCACCCCAGAGCCCCCAGGCAGAGGTCCCCTTGGGGTGTAACTCCCTTCCAGGGTATACAAAAGTCTTGAAGACCAGCCTGGCCTCCCCTCCGGCAGCTGACGTGTCTGTACATTCACCTTAAATAACAATGTTCATTCTGCTCTGGAAGCACTTGGATCACAAAATCACTCTGGGTCATCTTTAATTTCCTGCAGGGAGCAGGAGGTGCTGAGAGAAGCATTGGCAGTGAGGAGACAGCAGCTCTGAGAGCTGGCCCTGAGGTGCCACAGCAGCCCCTGGACAGCCCAGGTGTGCTGGGGACAGCCCAGGTGTGCTGGGGTTATCCAGGTGTGCTGGGGACAGCCCAGGTGTGCTGGGGTTATCCAGGTGTGCTGGGGACTCTCCCAGGTGTGCTGGGGACAGCCCAGGTGTCCTGGGGATAGCCCAGGTGTGCTGGGGTTATCCAGGTGTGCTGGGGACTCTCCCAGGTGTGCTGGGGACTCTCCCAGGTGTCCTGGGGATAGTCCAGGTGTGCTGGGGTTATCCAGGTGTGCTGGGGTTATCCAGGTGTGATGGGGACCAGCCCAGGTGTGCTGGGGACAGCCCAGGTCACTGGCCAGCTGCCTGATGAGCTCAGCAGGGATCAGTTCATGCAGGGAGCAGTGGGATGTGAAAGCAGAGGCTCTGCCCCGTTATCCTTTGTGCTGCCATCCCACTGGGAGTGTCTGGAGGAGCAGTGGAGGCTCAGCCCCAGCTCCTGGAGGAGCTCAGGGACAGCATGTGCAGGGACTGTTCCTTTCCAGAGCTCTGGAACCATTTGGGCTGGGAAAGCTCCCTTCAGTCACTCGGTGTTGCCATGCCCTGCTCTGTTCTGTGCCTGGAGGGGTTTGTGAAGCCCTGCAGAGCCTCTGAGGCCAGTACCGCTTCTAGAACGTGATCCCAAATTCTGGCTGGTGCTTTGGGATGCTCGGGATGTTCATCCGGGGCCAGGTGAGCCCTTCATCCTCTGGAGCACTGCAGCTCCCTGCTGGCTGGCTCTCTGCTCCCAGAGCACTCCTGCTGCACTTCTGGTGTTGGATGTGTCCCTGGAGCAGAGGAGCAGCAGGGTGAGCAGCAGAGTGAGCTGTGCTGGGTGAGCTGTGCTCCTCTCCTGGTGTTGGATGTGTCCCTGGACCAGGGCAGCAGCAGGGTGAGCTGTGCTCCTCCCCAGCCCTATCAGGCAGGCTATTTTAGGGTGCAGGAATGCTGAGGTCTGGAGCAGTGTGGGTGAGCTTGCTCTCTGCAGGTTTTGGAGGCTCTGCAGTGGGGAAGGCAGGGATTGCTGGGGCAGGCAGGCTGTGCATGGCCAGGACGGTGCTGGTGCTGTCACCAGGAGCCCGGAGCGCTGCCTGGCCCTGGGCTGATGCTCTGCTGTGCCATGGCAGAGTGCTGTGCCCTGGCTGGCACCTCCCCGAGCCCCTGGGCTGTGGGGTGCCCTGGCAGGGAGTGGCAGCGATGCTGAGGTGTCAGGGGCAGGTCTCGGTGCCACCATGGAGCCATCGGTGGCTGTCACTGTCACAGTCAAGGGGACTGGATTTGACCACACCGTGGTTGCAGCTGTAGTGGTGTTTTAATGCCCAAATTCTGGTTTTGTTTCAGCAGTGCTGTCAAGGTCACAGCCCGTTACAAATCCTGTGTGAGCAGCTCTGTGCCACTGTCCCTTCTGCTGTGACAGCCACAAACACAGTTTTAACAAAACCCTTCCACCTCCCCCTGCTCTCCTTCGGGCTGGAATCACCTTTGGCTAACAGAGGCACATTCTGTTTGCAGTTCTAAGGGGGTCTAGAGGAAGCCCAGGAGCTGGAATGGGAATTCCTTTTGGTCAGAAACAGGGAGAAGGAGCTGGGGGCTGCTGCCCCTCTGGGCTTCCACAAACAGGACAACACACATCACACAATCCAGAACTGACACTGTGCTGTCTTGAAGACCAGCAGCCTTTCCCAATACCCCTTTAAACTGGTTATATTTAATTTCTGTGTTATCTTTGGCTGCCTGCTCGCTGGTACAAAGGAAGGCGTCCCCATAAATTTTCGAGCCACAATGAAAGTGGAGAGCCCATTGAAGGAATGGGAAATGTGGCATTAACAGGGGCCAGGCACGCACCCAGCAGTGTCTGTGTGCCCAGCCAGCAGGGCTGTCACCTCCCAGCCCCGGGGTGGCACCCCTGCGGCACAGGGACAGGGACCAGGCACACAGCAAGGGCTGAACCCCAAATGTGCACACACGGTGTGGGACAGCCCTACCTTCACCACGTCCTCGTTGATGTGCTTGGGGTCTCTGTTGACCAGGTCGATCTCCTTGGTGTGCTGGTCCTTGATGATGATCCGCTCCTCCAGCCCGCTGTGCTCCTCTGCCATGCTGCTGGGGACTGGCCCTGTGCGACAGCCGGGGACAGCCTGGTCCCTCCCGCAGCAGCTGCCCGGCCCGGCACGGCTCCAGGCTAAAATTAATGTCCCGGGCCGCCCTCCAGTGTCCCTTAAAGGGGCTTTGCTGGGGCCAGCCCTGCGTGTCACCTCAGGGGGATGGCATGTGTGTGGGTGGCTGGCGGCCTTTGGGCCAGGGCGGGGGTGGCAGAGGCGGGGGCAGCCCCCAGCCCAGCTGTGCCTGCGGGATTTTACCCTTGTGTGGGAGAAACAATGCCCAAATCGGGGCAAAATCCTCAAAAGCATGAAAGAAATTGTTGTCTATGAATCTGTAAATGAAGCAGGAATCACCTCTACAAATATCACCCAGAGAAGCCACAGTGCTGGGGTGGCCAGAGCTCCCCAGGGGCTGCTCAGAGCCCAGGGCAAGGCTTGTGCTGCCAGCCTGGAGTCCTCATCTCCAGCTCTTTATCCACAGAAACTCCAGGAGACCCATCACCAACCCACAGAGCCACAGTGCTGGAGCAGCTCCTCAGGGACACTTGGATATAAATGAGGATTTATTCAACCTGGGCTGTACTTGCTAATCCTCCTCAGTGCCTCCCGTGAGCTCTCGCCTTTCATAAGCTGAAGTTTTGTTTGAAAGTTACGCTTTTGTGAAAAAAGCACTTCACAAACCAGGGGCACAGGGGTGTTTGGGTCCCCAAGGATGGGTGGAGAGGGAGGGACGTGTGTCCCCTCTGTGAGTGTGTGTCCCCTCCATGGATCCGTGTCCCCTCTGTGGACGTGTGTCCCCTCGGTGGCTGGGCTGTGCTGTCAAACCCTGTGCTGCTCCAGAGCTGCCAGCCCTGCAGAACCTGTGACACATCCAGGGCTGGATCTGAGGGGACTTTGCATCTCCTCAGAGAGCTCCTGGCTGCTCTGTGGGGAGAGAAAGGGCAGGGCTGGGCTGGGACAGTGCCTGAACCCACAGGAACCTGCAGAGACACACGGGACACCTGTGGAGAGTGCACCTGCAGAGGGCTGTGAGTGTGAACGTGGCAGGAGAGGAGTGCCCACCAGTGTTCTGGGCAGAAGGACACAGGGAAACCCTTCACTGGAACCAGTTCCACATCCCTGCACCTCCCTCTGCCGCTCCACAGAGGCTGGGAGATCCCAAACACAGCTGAGATCCCAAAC
>VRYO01000638.1:20133596-20148824 GCA_009812075.1 Sialia sialis | reverse complement strand
TGGGGCTGGATGTCCCCAGCTTGGGCTGTCCCTGTGCCCTCCCTGTGCCCTCCCTGGGCTGTCCCTGCAGCACAGCTCACCCTCTGCTGCAGAGCACTCACAGCCCCCACATTCCTGTGCTCGGGGACAGGCTGTGGCCACCCCTGCCTTACCTGGGCACAGGTAAGTGGTGCCATCACCCCCCACAGCCCCTCCCTGTGCCAAGCATCCCCCAGGCGGGGGATGAGTGTCCTGGGATGAAGGCACACGTGGAAACGAGGGACTGGCACCCAGACCCAGTGTCACCTCCCTGGTGCCAGCTCTGGGGTGGGAGTCCGGCCACTCCTGGCAGGTTTTACTAGAACTTCAGCTATATTTAGATGAAAAATAAATACATTCTTGGCTCGCACACACTTTTTGATGCCTGCTGAATGAGCAGGAGCTCTTTCACAGGAAGCTATCACATTGCTGGGGCCCTGCTGCCTGTGCCTGTGTCGTCACTGCACACACTGCCCCTGTTATTAATAGCTGCATTTATTATTAGTGCTGCATGGGAATGAGGAGAGGCACGCTGACATCCTCACGCTGTGTTTGGGAGGGCACAGGGCCCTGGCTGGCCTGGAGTGTCCCAGGTGCTCCCTGGGGACAGCACCTGAGTGTGGCTGCCCCAGGCCATGGCTGGGATGCTCGGGGCTTGGCTAGCTCCCGGATTTCTCCTGATGGATGTGGTGCCCAGGAATTCCCCCAGCGTGGCCCTGAGCACAGCCACCCGTGTGTCTGCACAGCTGCCAGGGCTGCAGATGGCACCGGGAGCTGCAGCTGGGGCACAGCTGTGGCTTTGATTAAACTGGCTCTGATTGCAGAGCCTGAGCAGCCCTTGGTGAGGCCCCAGCTGTGCCCAGAGGAGCAAACTCTGCTGGGCGAGCCCAAATCCTCCCTCAGCTCCCCCCGGCCTGGGGTCTTGGGGCATGGGTTGTAAATCAAGTTCAATCCTTTGACACTTAATACAATTTCTTCCAATAAATATGGAAAGCCAGCAGTGCCCAGCTCTGCCCCTCCTCTGTGTGCCAGGGGATGCAGAGGGGAGGTGGGCAGGTTCCTGGGGGTTTGCTGGGCTCCCCTGTGGAACCCCTCTGTGCTGATCCCCGTTCCCAGGCTGCTGAGCCCACCAGGACACCCCAGAGAGCTCCTGCGCCCAGCAGGGATGGAACAGGGATGGAGCCTTGCCCTGCCCCAGCACTCCCAGTGGCTCCCAGCACTCCTGCCCAGCCCTGGAGCTGCTGTAGGATCCACACTTCTCCTTGTTCAGTGTGCTCCAGAGTCCTGCCCAGGTGTGCCTTCCAGCCCCTTTAAAATCACATTTCTTCTATTGCCCAGAGCGAGTTCATTGCTGAAAAGCCAAAATCCTGCTGCAGGAACTCCCCAAAACGCAGCGTGTTCCCAGGACAGAATTCTCACAGGGCTGAGTCCACCCCTCGCAGCCCTGGGCTCCCTCCCACGCTGACCTCTGGCTGTGTTTGGGGACCAGAGCTTTGCTTTGGGATGATTTTCTCTCATCCTCCCAGGTGCTGGAGGGATTTTTCCAGCACTGGGCTGGGGTTCTCAGCATGGCAACGTCACCCCTGTGCTCAGTGCTTGCTGCTCACCAGTCCAGCTCCCATTTTAGGACAGATCTTCCCCACGCTGCTGCGGAATTTGGCCTTTCCCTGCGTGGTTCCAGTGACATCAGCCCCCAGGCAGTCAGTCCCAGGCCACCCCCGCATGGGACCCTCGGGGAGGGTGGCTGTGGGGACAGCAGGGGACAGCAGCTGTGACCTGCAGCACAGCACAGGCACGGGACATTTTGGGAAGAGCTCTGAGCCTCCCTGCTCAGGAGCTGCCACATCTGGCGCAGGGGAGCACTGAGGCACCCCTGAGCCTCTGTCCCCAGGGTGTCACAGCTCAGAGCCAGCTCTGTCAGAGGGGAACACACTGAGGGACGTGTGGCAGTGACACAGTGTTATTATTTATTATTTATTATTTATTATTTATCATTTATAATGTATTATGTATTATGTATTATGTATTATGTATTATGTATTATGTATTATGTATTATGTATTATTTTCCCCAGGAACAGGAGCGTTCCCTGCCTCTGCCCCTGGCTCCTCTCTGTGCCAGCCCTGGCACACCTGGGCACAGCCTCCCTCCTTTATTTCCCTGCTCTGCAGCTTTCCTCTTGCCATGTCACAGATTCACAGCCCAACTTGCCTCCTTTTGGCGATAAAATCTCATCTCCTGCTATAGAAAACTTCTGTGCAAGGAGCTAATTAGAAATAAAAAGAGTTATTTTGAAAAATCAGATGAAGGGGATATTTCTGGGTTGGGAATATTTCCTGATTGCGTGAACACAAACAACACAAAACTCACATATTAATGGTTCTGCAGAGATAACTCAATTTATTTTGCTGCATTTAAGGATGGATCTGAGTCAGGGTAAATTCTGTTACCAGAACTGGTGATGCCAGCTTGTGCTGGTGTTTCTGCAGGTTGAATGGCTGAGGAATGCTGAGTTTTGGATGTCCTGGCTGGACCAGGACAGGGCCTACATTTTCCAGAACTGATTAATAATGAGAAGTAATTTACAATTTTATTTATTATTTTTGTTTCTAATCTCCTATACTATTTATGTGGAAAACCACAATGAAAATCTCTATTTGAGGCAGGATTCAGGAAGCAGCAGCAGGAATTGTGCTCATCCCTTTGGTAACTCTGGGGGAGTTGGAGTTCCCTTGACTTCTTGCATCTATTTTTGACATGGAACCACTCAGATGGTGAAGACATCAGCTTGAGCTGATGGAAAACAAGGAAATGACTCTTCCATGTGGGAAGGGAAGGAAAAAAGGCCCCACAAGTGACTGCAAGGGTACAACAATTGTTTAGGCACCAAGAACATATGAAATAAATTGAATTTCATTTCAGGATTAAAGAGGAAAATCTGGGGAGGCTCTGAGACAATTCTGAGGCCATGTGAGAGTTGCAGTTAATTGAAATGTCTCAGATGTGTTTTTTCTAAACCGTTTGGGATTTGTTTTCCCAGAACTGGGATCTCTTTTGGAGAGTTGTGACAGGGGCTCTCACACAGCACTTTGGGTCTGGTACCTCCAGAGCAGCTGGGCTGTGTGCCCTGCTGTCCCCATCTCAGTGTCCTTCCCTCTGCACAGGGCTCTTCCTTGCCA
This sequence comes from Sialia sialis, assembly GCA_009812075.1. NCBI lineage: Eukaryota > Metazoa > Chordata > Aves > Passeriformes > Turdidae > Sialia > Sialia sialis. The sequence continues at coordinate 20,145,627 of VRYO01000638.1, read as the reverse complement.
GGCTCATTCCCAGCACACAAATCTGGGCTGCCAGGGTGCCCAGGGGGAGGTGCAGCACATCCAGCTGTTGTTGCTGAGCCAGATGTTTCCTCAGGGCTCAGTGAATTCCCGTGGAAACGCTCAGAGAAGAGACCCAGCCCGGCGAATAAAGGGCTCTTTTATAAACGAGAGCCATTCATGCTTTGCCAAGACCTTCCCTTGAGGCTGCCTAAATAAATTTCCTGGGATTGACAGCGCTTGCAGGGCAGCCCTGGCAGTGAGAGGGGCTCGGGGCTGCCCGTGGCTGTGCAGCTCTGAATCCACCCGGGCAACAAAGGTCATTTTTCAAATCCAAGCAAAACTTGTTGCAGCGATATTTCCTTTCTGGTAACTTTACATGGACTAAACTTATTCTGGTAATCTCTAAATTAATAACAAGTGGCCTCTAATTAACTAATCTTGATAAACTGACTGTGCCTAATTTTGAGGGCTTTTTACAGAGTGCTTCCTGAGCTGGAAGATCACAGGGCTGAGCAGGCAGCTTTTGGTGCCGCTGTGGCAGAGGAGAGGAGGGATCCCAAATCACAGAATGGTTTGGGTTGGAAAGGACCTTAAAGGACCTTAAAGCTTAAAGCGTGGTGTGGAGTTGTGCCCCTTTCTGGGGGGAAAAAATCCAAACTCTCTGTGCTTCCTGCACACAAACAGAAATGTGGCTTGTGCCACAAACAGAAATTCAATGTTTTGTTCCCCCACCTGTATCTCCCCAGCAGAGCCACAGCTGCAGGGGCTGTGTGTGGGACCCAAACTGGGGACAGGACCCAAATCTGGGGACAGGACCCCACCTGAGGACCAGCAGAGTCCATGAATGTTCAGAGCACAGCTCTCAACCTCAGGCTCCGTTTTTATTTTTGAGAGAAAAAACCCAGTGTTTGCAGAGCCGCTCTCCTCGTACTTTGCCTGAGCAGATGAATTGTTTTTGTGCTCCTGGCTGGTGGCTGTGCTGCTCAGATGAACTGATTTGGTTTCCACCCCAGCCCGTGCAGCGGGAGGGGAGCCAGGCAGGTTGGGCAGGGCTGGGGCACTGCCAGCCTGGTTGCATTTTAATACTGTCCAAATATTAACTGTGCCCAGAGGATGTGGAGGTGTTTCCTTGACGTGTCAGCATCCCTGAGACACCTCTGAAATGCAGCCTTGGCTTAACCCCCTGAGAAAGGCAGGGAGAGCAGCAGCAGGGACCTCACTGTGCCACCCTGGGACAGGACACGGTGTCACTGCCCTGTGACACTGAGTGGGACAGCACTGACTCAGGGACGGCTCAGGGGCTGCCCTGCCATCAATCTCCTCTGCAGCCACGATGAGCACAGTCCCTGCTGCTCCAGGTGATGTGAACATCTCCTGAAACGCTTTTTGAAATCACACAGCAATCTACAAAACCCTCGCTGTGGAGAGGGCGAGCCCTTGGTGATTGGGCTGGAGAAAGGGAGTTGAAAAGTAAATAAAAGCGCAAATTAGATTTATATAAACATAGCCTCACATTTTACAGAAGAACACATGGCCATATGGGCTTTCTTTAGCCCTGCCCTGAAGCAGCAGCTGCTGCGGGTCTCAGGAAGTTTCCACTGGAACCCACCTGCACTTCATGAATACTTGCTTTTTCACCTCTACATTTTTCTCTCTGGGGCTTTTAAGCAAGTTTTATTGTAGTGTTTATACAGCCAACTCACTCTGCCTTTGGTTTATGTTTTTCTCGCCTGCAGCCACTGAATTTTGAGGTTTATTAGTTACAGGTATCTGAAATAACTTTTTTTTTTTTAAAGAACTGACTGCCTAATAAAGCCCCTTAAAAGTTTCTGTTTGAGGCAATTGTCCTCCACCCCAGGATCAGGTTCTTAGTGAGTTATACCCAGGCAGCAGCTTCTCTGGGGCTGTTTGTTACCACCAAGCAGAGAACAGGAATCCCATCCACTGCAATCAATCAGGAATGCTTCCATTCATTGGAGAGGCATCCAAGCACAGAGATGTTTCTGGAAACAAACTGTAGAGGAGAAGCTGATTGTTTTCTGGGCTGGAATGATGCTCAGAGCCCAAACCCCCACCCTGGGCTCTGCTCTCACACCCAGAGCCAGGCACTGCAAGCACAGACCACTGCAGGCTTTCCCCTCGTGTGAGGATTTCCTGCACAGCTCCAGAAGCACAGGGCTGAGAGCTGGGGGACAGAGCTGGGGGACAGAGCTGGCTCCAGGCTCCCCACACCCCTGTGGCCCCACACATCCCTCCTCCTGCCCACTGACCCCTGAGGGCTCCTTCCACATGGCTCCGTGCCAATAAATAAATAAATAGATAAATAAACAGATACATACATAGATAAATAGATCAATCTCAGTGCCCAGGTGTTTTCCATCAACCAGGGAAACCTGTTAAACACCTCCAGCCCTCCCTCCCTCCTGCCTGCAGAGAGCTGTGTGGGGCAGGGGTGGCAGTGCCCTCCCAGGTGTGTCACAGCTCAGCCCTGCTCACTCTCTGTGCTTCCCTCCCAGCACAGCAGGCAAAGCTCCCTGTGCCCAGGTGCAGGGCACAGGAACCTCCCTGGCTCCCTGCTCCTCCCCTGGCACAGGTGGGGACATGTGGGGAGGAGGGTGACCCACCTGTGACCCACCTGTGACCCACCTGTCCTCAGCCAGCTCTGCCTCTGCCCATCTCCCACAGACACATTTCTCTGCCTAGCACAGTTCTCAAAAAAACCAGGGGCACCACAAATGAGACAGCACTGCAGATATCTGCAAGTTCAGAGCTCTGAAAAACTCTAGCTTGCAGAACTTTAGCTGGGATGTGGCTCCCCCCCGTCCGTGGTTCTTTCTCTGTAGGGAGAAGATGTTTGAATATGTTTCGAGCTGTTGGACGCATTAATTTCACGCTCTTGCTCCCGACACTGGCGAGGCACAGGATTTTGTTAAGCTGTTTAATTGCAGTAAATTTCTTTAGCAGACAGTATTTTACGAGCTGCAGAAATACCTGCAAGGCTTGAGCAGGTGCCAGCAGTCCCAACGGCCTGAGGTGAGTAAGTGTGTGCTGGAACAGGGGCTTCAGTGAATTACACTTTATAGATCACAAACCAGACCTCAGAGCATGCTGCCACCATCCATCCCCTGCCACAGCCCCCTGCAGCTCCCCTGCAGCCCCTCTAGGATCTGTCAGGTGTCTGTGAGGTGTCCCTGGAGCCTTTCACTGTGCATGAAGTGAATTGATCCCCTCCTGTCCTCCCAGGGCAGGGAGGGTGCTGGGGCCAGCCCGGTGCTCCCCCAAATCCCTGCTGTGCCATTTGCCCGAGCTCCCACCTGCATTCCTCTGCAGCCAAGAGCTGCCACTGCCACTGCCACTGCCACTGCCACTGCCACTGCCACTGCCACTGCTGGGTGTTAACCCTGCCCGGGCTGGATCCCCATTTGGGGATCCCCTTTACTCCCAGAGCCCCCAGGCAGGCCAGAGGGGAGGGTCACCCACAGAAACAGTGTTCCACTGAAAATCCCCTCTAAAGTGCTCCTGTGTAAATGTGGATATCCTCAAACGCACAGAAGTGGCACCCATGGGGGCTGGCACCCGCAGTGACATTGCAGCATCTCAGGGACACACACACACACAGACACACAGACACTCTGCTCCCCAGACAGCTGTAAAGCTGTTTTCCACAAAATTCTTTCCATGGCAGTTGCAGGGCAGCAGCTCCCTGGGCTCAGAGCAGGCTGAGCTGTGCCTGCCCCTCTCCCCAGGGTGAGCCCCTTGCCCTCTGTGCCCACTCCTGGCTTTTGTTCACAGCACACAGCTGCAATTTTATACCACTGCTTTCAGCAAGCTGATCAAATTCCTCAAACCCACTGCCTTGGCAGTGGCAGCAGCCTGCAAGCCTAATTCCAGTCAGGATCTGAAAACCACAAACACCCCTTGTTTTTCACCACAACTGGAGGTTTAGTACAGCAGAAGTTACTGCTGAGATGTGTTATTTCCAAAAGACTATTGCAAGACCTTAGTCACAAAAGGTTGGACAGAGTTGATAAAGACCAGCCCAGCCCTCCTGTGCAGTTCCCTGCATCTCCCCATGGGCACAGGGCTCTGTCCCATCCCACAGGACCCGAGGAAATGCTGCCCTGGGGCTGTGCTGGATGCACACCGAGCTGCTGGCAAGTGAACAGTCAGACACTTGAATTGTTTAACCTTCCCCTCGTGCTGTATTTCAAAGGCCCCGGTCCTGGTGGGAGCTGGGGCAGCCCAGGCCCTGCTCAGGCCCGGCTCTGGCTGCAGGTGGTGCACAGGAGGCTGGCATTGGCCAGGGCAAAGGGCTTGCCCGTCAGCAGCGTCTCACACTCCAGGCAGGCAAAGTGCTTCTTGTGCCAGGACAGCCCTTCCACCTGCTGGTAGTCCTCCGAGAAGATGATCTACAGACAGACAGACAGACACACAGCTGCTTATTTCCAGCACCTCATCACGCTGGAGCGTGGCAGGAGCAGGGAGAGCTGACCCCAGCAAGCCCTTGAGCTGTGGAGACCAGCAATGGGCACATGAAATAATCCCAGGGTGGCTGGGGTTGGGAGGGACCTGTAAGGGTCACCTTGTCCCAGGGACACCTTCCCCAGCCCAGGTGGCTCAGAAGCCCTGACTGAGCCTGGCACAGGCAGGAGCAGAGGCCATGGGTGCTTCCCACCTGGCTCTACTGGGACCAGAGGGACTCCAGCTGGTTCCTCCTGCCACAGGGGATCACAGGGGATCACAGGGGTGACAGTGACTCCGGTCCCCCCGTACCCTGGCACAGGGGGTGACAGTGACTCCGGTCCCCCGTACCTCGTCGCAGCCGGCGCAGCGGGGCCGCAGGCTCTCGCAGTAGTGCCGCCCACACCAGGCTGCCCCGCTCTTCCAGAAGTAGATGAGGTCCACGAGGGGCTCGGCGCAGCGGCAGCACACGAAGCAGCCCGGGTGCCACTGGCGCGAGTACCCGGCACGCTCGGCATAGACCACGGGACAGTCCCCGGGCACGGGCTGCTGGCACGAGTCACACAGCTGAGGGGAGACAGGGACAGGGACAGCGGTCACAGGGCTGGGGATGGACACGGGGATGGACACTGGGATGGACACTGAGGCTGGACACAGTGTTCAGCAGCCTGGGGCAGTGCTGGGGCAGTGCTGGACTCTGCTCTTGGCACCCACCGTGTTCCCTTCCCCTCCTCCCTCCCGTTACACAGCAGAGCCACGGGACCTCTGCACCCCCAGGAGTTTGGGGTGTTTGGTCACTGATCTTCCAGCACCCCACGTTTCCCCAGGGCCTGCTCCCTGCCCGGTTGTGTTTTCAGTGAGTGTCCAGGCCCTGGCTGATGGGCACTGCCTGTTTTCCTGGGAAATGCTGGCTGACAGCACTGAATGTTTGCTGGCTTGGCTGCTCCGAGCAGCTGGAAGGGGATCCGTGTGCTGACACCGCTCCTTCCCCCGAGAACTCCAGACATCCCCAGCACTCCCAGCCCCATGCCAGGGACAGGAGAAGCAGCACAGAACGGAGCAGCTGCGGAGGCACAGCCCTTGGGGACAGAAGGGACAGAAGGGACACAGGGCACCGAGCAGCTCTGCACCCATCACACCCCAGTGAGCCCCCAGTACCCCCCTGAGGCACCGGATTTGGGGTCAGCCCCAGAGCCAGACCCCGCAGCTGCCTCTGCTCATCAGCCCCAAGAAGCCACAGCCCCAGCAGCCCAGCCCTGCTTATCTTGCAGGATCTAAAGCAAGAACAAACACAGCAGTTTCCAACCCTCAGCTCAAGTTTCTTGCCAACAAGAACTGGTAAAAAACCAACTTATTTTGCTGTTTCTTTCTATGGAAATTATTCACAGGGAAAAACTATTCACAGGGCTTTTCCCGAGCATTGTGTAACCCCCATATCCTGCTATTGACACACTACAAAGAAGTGATTCTTCAAATTTGAGTTGGATTACAGCTTGGTGCTCCTTTTACATCTTCATCACGCAGGCAGGGGAGTGAGGACTTCATTAGCTGAATTCCCAGAGGTGTTGGCCAAAGCCAGGTCCTGTCCTCTCAAGCTTTGCCACCCTGCTCATGCCCAGGTCCTGTTCTGCAGTTCCAGCTCCAGGGTAGGAGCTCCAGACACTCTGAGCACTCCCTGCACTGCTGGCCTCAGGATTTTAGGAACAATGGCTAATTTGGATCAATTGCCTCAGGATTTGATTTGATTCCAGGGCAGTGACACCAGAGGAGTTCCCAGTTCTGCGGGTTAAGGATTCTGTGCTCTGTGGAGAACACAGAATCATCTGACAGAATCCCACTCCTCCCGTGGGACAGACTTGCTCAGGGATGTGAGGAACACGAGCTCTGTGCTCAGCAGGGCCAGGGCCCCAGTCCTGCCCAGTCTGCACAGCCTGGCTGTCCCACAGGATCTGCCACTGCTGGGAAAGCTGCTCCATTTGTCAGCTGCTGCCTTGAGAGAAATGATGCTTCAAGCTAAGGAGAATAACATCACAGTTATGTATTTATTTATTTGAAAGGACAAACTCGCAGTTTAAGTAAACCCTCACTTCTAGGGAGGGTTTAGTAGCAGTAAGTCATTGCTAGGATGACTTATTGATATGTTTAAAGCAAACCTTCCTTTTTTGGCTATTTTTTATCTTAAAATTGAGTGTTTTGTTGCAATAGTGAAGATCTTTACTGTCACTGGATTCGAAGTCAGAAGTACATGAACAGACCATGGCAGAGGGGAGACATTACCCAATATGGCCTGAAAATGAAAACTGCTCTTTACATGTGCAACCTCAGGGCAGGAATGGCAGGAAAGAATCTCCTCTTAAAAACATTTGGACACCACTTGCTTTTTCAGCTTTAAATCCTCTGCTGCAAGTCACCCTCACAAGGACCAGGACAAGGTATTTCCACTCGCCATATTTTATATTAAGCATCTGCTGAGCAGCCACTCCAGCAGCGCTGGGGGAATATAAATCTAAAAGGGTGATTGAGGAATCTCAGCCATTCCTCTGTGGAAATGCATTTGTATGCCCAGGACCCAGGGCAGCTGTTTGCACTTCCCCAGAGCGAATACAGCCCTGGGAACACGATCTGCATGTCCACAGCTCTGTGGTAACTGCACAGAGCTTCACCTCCTGCCATTTGTGGTCCTTCTGGGTAAGAAGCCCACCTGGAAATATTGACTGGCAGCACAGAAGGGTAAAGCTGGAAAAGACCTCCAAGATCATCCAGTTCAGCTTTCAACTCAATACCACCCCACACTGCCCATATCATCCAGGAATGTGTCATACCCAACCTCTCAGAGCTGCCAAGAACCCAGAGCTCAAACCAGCTCCCACAGCCAGAATTCCCTGACCCTGGTGGCTCAGCAAGGCCTCTGCTGCACAGAAATGGAGATGAAGCAGAGGAGGACACCCTCATCAGCCCTGCCAGATGGACCCTAGTGCTCAGCAGGGCCCCTCCAGGCTCTCACAGTGCTGCTGCAACACCTCACAATTGACTGAACACCTGCAGCAGGCACGGAGAATGTCCTGGGAGCAGGATGGGGACAAGGCACAGACCTCCCTGCCTGGTGTTGAGACCAAATCTATTCCCAGTAGCTCCCTGAGCAGCCCCAGTGCTGCCATCCCATGCCATTATCCCATTATCCTATCATCCCATGCCATTATCCCATTATCCTATCATCCCATGCCATTATTCCACCATCCCATCCCATCCCATCCCATCCCATCCCATCCCATCCCATCCCATCCCACACTCACGTAGTGCCCGGTCCCTGCTGTGCTCTCCAGGGCCCCGTTGGGTGACTCTTGGGCTCTGCTGGGCTCCGTGCTCTTGTCCTGGGGCTTCTCCTCCTCCTTCCCACCGCCAGCCTGGCCCGGCAGTGCCACCTCCCCGACTCCCAGCGCCTCAGCCTTGTACTTCCTGACGAACTCCTCCATCAGGGGCTGCTCTCCCTCACCGAGCCCGCGGCACTGGGCCGGGTCCTGGTCGTGCAGCGGGAGCTGCCGTGCCAGGCGCCGCCGCCGATGGAACGCGCCCTCCGTGCCCGCCACGGGCTGCAGCTCCGGGGGCACCAGCTCCATGTACTGCATGGCCTGCACGAGATGGGGACAACACACTGCTGGCACAGCTGGGTCACACACTGCTGGCACAGCTGGGCACAGCTGGGTCACACTGCTAGGCAGGGGCACAGCTGGGTGTCTTATGTTGCAATACAGGACGTGACCAAAAGTATCTGTTCTATCACCATCTGTTGAAACCAGGTGGGGCAGTGATCCTGATCTCCATGGGAGATATTCTGCTAATGGGCCATCCATTGAAACCAGGTAGGGCAGTGTTATTTATCTTTTCCACAAGCCATCCTTCCTCTAGGAGATATTGCCTGTTAATGGGCCACTGAGTCCCACTGTATGACTGATAAAATTACATCACCACAGTTACTGCAGAGTTAATGCAGTTACTATACATTTAATGCACAGTTAATGCTCAGTTAATGCAGTTATTGCACAGTTACTGCAGTTAATGCACAGCTACTGCACAGTCACTGCACGGTTAACTTCTCCTGGCTGGGAACAGGGGAAGGGAGTTTCCCACTCGCATTTTCTATTGTAGTGTGAGGAGTGCCAGGGCAGCCGCTTGGCTCGCTGCCATTTCAGGTCACACCAGCATCCAGCTGCATTGCATTTGCTTCTTACTGGGTCAGCACTTGAAACTCCATCCTAAAAAACTCAGCAGAGAGATTTAACTGTTTGTGGCGCATCTGCTGGTTCAGGCTGGTTCAACACAGAAATGCTGCACAGCACTGAGCTCTTCAGGAAAAACCTCCACATCACTTCCACCTTGGCTGCTCTGAGCCAGAGAGCAGTGCTGCTGGCGGAATTCCTGACAGGAAATTTGGAACAGCAGCAGATAATGATTGAATGGGATCAGAGCTTCTTCCCCACGTCTTGGGGTGCAGGTTAAAATCACTGCACACTGGGACGTCAGACATCACCACTGGGTTCACTGTGCCCCTGTGCAAGGCGGGTTCATGGCCAGGCTCCTGGGAAGGATTTGCCCTGTGGGGGAAGGTGCTGCTTGGAGAGCTGTGGGATGCTGGGGCAGTGATCTGGTGCACAAATGGCTTTCACAGACTTGAGGAATCCCAAGAGAAACACAAGAATTGCCTGAGTGCTCCCCCCAGGCTCACACAGGCACTGCCCCACAAATGGACAGGAATGAACTGAACTGGATGCTGTGGGAGCAGACAGCACAGCTCCAGCAGAGCAGCAGCCTGCTGGGACCTCAGTGGGAGAAATCCTAAACCCAGTGATGTGCCAGGACTAAAGAACACTGATACCAGAGTGAGGGGCCAGCACAGGCACCTGGAGCCTCCTGCTCTGCTCCAGGAACTCCATTCCCAATACCCTAACCCGAATCAAAGCTTTTTTAAAGGCTTTTTAAAAGGCTTCCTTAACGCCTGCTCAGACATGCAGTGGGATTTCACTCTCTGACCAGGGGAATGCTTAAAGTTATAATTGCAGATGTCATAAAAATGTGTCCAGATAAAAGATTAGGGGGGAAAAAACAGCCTGACCCCAAAAATTGCCATGAAGAACAAGAAAAAGTTGCTACATCTGCTGCTATCACTTATTGTTATGGCCAATGCTTCACTGTGTTGCCTGAGTGCAGGTAAATTGGAGGAAGAGCATTTCAGTTTTCACTGTTCACCACTGGATCCTGGGGCTATTTTATCATCTGTTCTTTTCACTCTCCCTGAGTATCTGCTTCATGACTTCTGCAGGCACGGCTTGACAGGAACATGCCCTGAACTTCCTCCTATTATTGACCATCAGCAAAACAAGGTGAAAAGCCATCCAAGTTTCCAGGCTGCCTTCAGGAGAGAGGCAGTTGTGCTCTCACAGCTCTTTGGCCCAGATCCCTTAGAATCTATCCCGAGAGTGGCTGACATCCAACACTTCTCAAAGTTTGTCAAGCTCATCTGCAAGCCAGCATTTATCCAGATTGTCTCCAAAGCTCCTGCTTGTTGTTTACTTGAACCAAGATGTATTCCAACCTCTCCAGGCACTACAAAGAGATCAAAAACTTTCAAATTTGAACCTCCCCCATCAGGAGGGTGGGACTGGGCTGGGAGCTTCCTTCTGCATCCAGGGGAAGGGAAGGGAAGGGAAGGGAAGGGAAGGGAAGGGAAGGGAAGGGAAGGGAAGGGAAGGGAAGGGAAGGGAAGGGAAGGGAAGGGAAGGGAAGGGAAGGGAAGGGAAGGGAAGGGAAGGGAAGGGAAGGGAAGGGAAGGGAAGGGAAGGACCTTGCTGAAGCATCCCCAGCACACAGCTCAGCCCCAGTCTGTCCAGGCCCTCAGGACAATTGGTTTTTAAGCAGTTCTGGCTCTGGAGGCTGTGGTGACACTTTCACATCTGTATCCCAGATTGTTCTTTCAAAAGGTCTGGTTGCATTTTCAGCAGCTTTCAGCTATTTGTATCAACAGCTTGCAGCTATTTGTTCATTTGAGGAGCAGAAGCTCTTCAGTGCCCACTCCTGACAGTGGAACACAGAACATTTCATACCACAGCTCAGTGAAAAGCCAGCTAAATGCTTTCCCGCAAGAAATGCTCTGCTGGCTTACCCTTCTACATGCCAAAAAACCACTTCCACCCTTCCCACACAGCTGGTCCAGATGGAAACCAGGCACAGCAGGGAGCTGGAGCTGGGCTGGGGGCTTGGTTTGGATCCAGCCCTTGGAATGGGACCACACTCCCTATCTCACCTTTTTACCCTGAGCTCTCTTTATAACAGATTTTTTATTTGGACCAGATTATGCTTAAACTGTAAGGAAAAAATTCCCAGCTCCAGAGCTGGGTGTGAGTGTGGTTCTGGTGGCAGCAGCACAGGGCAGAGCTCTCAGGCTCAGGTCAAGGCTTAGGTTAAGGCTCAGGTCAAGGCTCAGCTCAGAGCTCAGCTCAGAGCTCTCAGGCTCAGGTCAGAGCTCAGCTCCCGGCACAAGGAGCCCTCCATTCCTGCTCCTGGGGCAGGAAGCTCCTCCAGGCTGCTGGAACAGGGCTGGGCTGCTGCTCTCCACCAAAGGCAGTGGGAGGGACCCAGGAAGGGGCTCTGAGCCCAGAGTCCAGGGAAGGGCCCCTCCAGCACAGGGATGCTCTCTGACAGCAGGAGAGGAGGAGCCCAGCTCTCAGCAGAAGCCAGACTCCTTCCTGCTCCTCTGCTTGCCCAGGAGGAGTTGTTCCCACATCCAGCCTGGGGCTTTGGAGCAGCTGTGGGCTGCACAGGGCAGCAGGGATGGGACCTCTCCTCAGCCATGCTTTTACTGCAGATGAGCTCTACCAAAAGAGAGAGCTTTCTAGTCATAAAATCCATCTGGACTTCTCCTAGAAATGCAAACAAACCTATAAACCCAGAGGCATTCTGTGCCCCCTCCCACCTGCTCTGCCTGTTGGGACAGTTTTCCAAACCCTGCTGTGCTCTGTACATCTCTGCTCCCTGAGGCACACCAGGATTTCTGGTTTTCCCCATTCCAGAGCAGAGCTCTGCTCCTCAGTGAGTGACCCCAGCCCTTACCAGCTTCTGGGTGAGCCCCGGGGGCGCCCACTCGTAGGTGATGGTGTCGAAGGTGGGGTCCTTGCCCGAGATGTTGGGGTTGGTGACAATCATGCGGTTCCTCTTGTAGATGCGGGCGCCATCGCCGCCCTTGAGGCGCGCCGTGAGGGCCGAGTAGCGCGAGCCCGAGAGCAGCTGCCCGATCTTGCGGTCCTCATCCAGCTCCGAGCTCAGCCCGTGCTCCTCCTGGCTGCACTTGCACGACTTGCAGATCTTCCTGTGCCAGGCAAGAGAGCGCCCGGCTGTGAGCCGCGCTGGGTGACACAGCCTGGGCTCCGCGTGGGACAAAGGCTCAGGGTGGCAAGGGACCTGAAATGTACCCAGTGCCACCCTGCCATGGCAGGGACACCTACACTGTCCCATGGTGTCCCATCCCCAATGTCCAGCCTGGCCCAGGGCACTGGCAGGGATCAGGGACAGCCACAGC
>VRYO01000638.1:20108101-20119136 GCA_009812075.1 Sialia sialis | reverse complement strand
CTGTCCCGGGACACGGATCGGTCCCGTCCCCGCTGTCCCCAGGCTGTCCCGCTCTCACCTCCGCCCGTTCCGCAGCTCCTGTGCCGTCGCCGCCGCTCTCGTTCCCCGAGCGCCGCCTTTCATTGGCGCGCGCGGCGCCCGCGAGCCGCTCTCAGCCAATCCAGAGCCGCCCCAAAAATTCCCTGGCCAATGGGGAGCGCGCGAGACGGGATGGGGGACAGGGAAAAGGGGACAGGGACCGGGATGGGGACAGGGACCGGGAAATGGGCTCCGAGAGGGCACAGGGAGAGGGGACACTGCGGAGGGACATTCCTGTGAGGAGCGTCAGGCCCTGGCACAGAGTGCCCGGAGCGGCGGGGCTGTCCCGTCCTGCAACTGTCCAAGGCCGGGTTAGGCCAGGCTTGGAATAACCTGGCGCAGTGAAGGTGTCCCTGCCACGGCAGGGAGGATGGAACCGAGTAAACTCATCCTGGAACTCTCCAGGCAAGCTGCCTCTTGTGGCTGTCCCTCTGTCCCTGTCCCTCTGTCCCGCAGTCCCTCTGTCCCCCTGTTCCACAGTCCCTCTGTCCCCCTGTCCCTCTGTCCCACCCTCTCCCACCGCAGGCTCTGCCACCGAGCTCAGGGAAGTGGATTTCCGAATCAGGCAGTAATGTGCCGGGGCCGTTTCTCACATCGGACACACACGAATGTTTTTAGCAGAAGAAACTGTCGAAACCCGTGTTTCTCTTGTTATTTCAATGGATCTGAGTGCTGAATAACAATCTATTGCCTTTTGTGTTTTGAGCGGTTTTTTTTACATGGATTGGTGAGATCTTTACTGCTTTAGCAAACATTCCTGCCTGCTCCAACAAACATTCCTGCCTGCTCCTGCTGAGGCCAAGAGGTCCAGCACAAAGCCCCTTTGTGCAGGTGAGGGAGAGAGGGCTCCACATGCTCCCAGCTCTCTCCTGGTTCCCCATCTCCCACTGATCCCAGCCATTCTCCCTTCTTCATTGTGCCTGAGTCCAGGAAAATATTCTGAAATAACAGAAACCAGGATCCAGCTGCCTGTTACGATCTGTGATCAAGGAGCACAACCCCAGCTCACAGCCAAACTGGCTCCTTAGAGCTGCAATCTGGAAAAAAAAATTCTAAACTCTTGTTGATTTAATTTCTCCCTTGTTAGTACATTTTTCCTGAAAATTTCTCGCAGCATTCCTGCAGAGAAGGGAAAGAGGGAAACAGATATCCCAGGGTCATATGGAGCTGGATGTGCTTTTCCAAATGAAGGGATAGAATTTACAGCAGCCCTGTGGAAAGGGAAATGAGTGAACAGCAGCCAGAGCCGGTTCTGCACTGGGAGGGATGGGAGGGCAGCACGGACTGTGAGTCCTGTCCCCATCGCCTGAGGAAGAGGAGGATGGCTGCTGCTCCCGGCTGGGGGTGGCTGTGCTGCCTGGCTCCGTGCAGGGGAGCTGGGGCAGTGAACTCTGTGCTCAGAGCCCCAGGGGACAGAGTGCCATGGGATCCTGTGTCCAGGCATTGAATTCTGTGCTCAGGATCCCCAAGGGACAGCAGTGCTGTGGGATCCTGTGTCCCAGGCACTGAATTCTGTGCTCAGAACCCCTGGGGACAGCAGGGGTGCCCGTGTCCCAGGCACTGGCAGTGAATTCTGTCCCCTCCTCTGGGGACAGCAGTGCCATGGGATCCTGTGTCCCAGGCACTGAATTCTGTCCCCTTCCCTGGGGACACCAATGCCATGGGATCCTATCCCGGAACCCACCCTGGGAGAAGGGATTTGAACTCTCTGGGAGAATGGGAAGGAGCACAGGAGGTGAGACTGGTACGGCTAGGTACAGCAAAACCACCAAAGGCTCTGGGGGCTGACTGCCCCTCCAGAGAACAGGAACGTGCCTCTGAGTGAATGTCTGAGCATTTTTAGAAGAGGTATTTGAACATCCACAAAAAAATCTGGGTTAAAAAGCAATGGTAGAAGAGAAATTCTGGAGGGATAAAGTCCCTGCAGGGAGGGCGTTTGAAGCTGACCTTGCAGAGGCATTTTGGGAGTGAGCAGAGAGAACAAACAGCACAGGGATATTGTTTTTCAGGCTCATGAAGGGCTTGGCAGGTTTGAAAGGTTTGACATGGCAATGGGGTGACATTATCTGCCTTTCCCAAGGCACACACGCACATGGCACCTGGGATGTAGGAAAGAACTCGCCAGGGGAGCACAGGGCACGAGGCACAGGGTGCCAGGCCAGCAGGAGCACGCACTGCCACGCTGCCACCCACGCAGGGACACTGTGGCAGGTCCCCACGGTCTGCCAGGCTCACAGAGCTGATCATGCCTTGGACGAGTGGGGAGGGGATGGTTTGTGGGGAGGTGAATCCACGCAGCAGGGACATGTGATGTGTAAGAGTGGGTGGCAGGTTTGGGTGGGGTTTTTTGTTGGGTTCAGTTTTAAGCAGCAGCTGCAGAGCTGTGCCCACACAGCAGGACTGGACACTCCCTGAGCAGCCCTGGAATAAGAGTTAGAACTCTTCTGGATGCTCCCACAGGCAACACAAACACATCTGGAACAGCTGTAATTAACAATAACACAAATGAATCGTGGCAGTGACACTGAAGCAGAGCGAGGGGCACAGCACACCAAGGACAGGTCATTCCCACATCCCTGATGTGATGGGGGAGCTCCCTGGGATGGGAAACACAGCCAGGCTGGACTGGGACTTCTTCAGCTCCCAGCTTGTGAATGGTTCAGCCTGGCAATGCTCAGGGACAGAGAGCCATAAAGATCCCCACAGGGACAGGTGAGAGTCAGGGGAGGTGAGCTACAGGACAGGTGAGATCCAGGGGCGATACAGGTGAGCTCCAAGGGAGGTGAGCTCCAGGACAGGTGAGTTCCAGGACAGGTGAGTTCCAGGGACAGGTGAGCTCCAGGACAGGTGCAGGTGAGTTTCAGGTGCAGGTGAGCTCCAGCACAGGTGAGTTCCAGGACAGGTGAGTTCCAGGTGCAGGTGAGTTCAGGTGCAGGTGAGCTCTAGGACAGGTGAGCTCCAGCACAGGTGAGCTCCAGGTACTCCGAGCAGCTGAGCTGTGGGAAGGTTTCCAGCATGGGATCAGTGTCCAATACTGAGTTGTGCTAAACTTAGCTTGGTGATGGGAAGAGCCAGAGTCCTGCTGTGACCAAGGGCACTGATCCTGATCCCTGCAGGAGCCACTCTGTCACTGTCACTGCCTGACACCGGCACTGCTCAGCTGTGAGGATCAGCGATTTCAGCTTCCTGTTGATTCACAGACAGCTCTGATCAGCACAAAACCATCCCTGCACAGGGTCACCACACAGGCCTCCTGGGGTGTGCTGAGCCCTGGGGACAGCAGCCTGGCCATGGGGACAGCAGTCTGGCCATGGGGACAGCAGTCTGGCCATTGGGGACAGCAGTGTGTCACTGGGCACAGCAGCCTAGCCATGGGGACAGCAGCCTGGCCATGGGGACAGCAGTCTGGCCATTGGGGACAGCCGTGTGTCACTGGGGACAGCAGCCTAGCCATGGGGACAGCAGCCTGGCCATGGGGACAGCAGTCTGGCCATTGGGGACAGCCGTGTGTCACTGGGGACAGCAGCCTGGCCATGGGGACAGCAGTGTGTCACTGAGGACAGCAGTCTGGCCCTGGGGACAACAGCCTGGCCGTGGGGACAGCAGCGTGTCACCGGGGACAGCAGCCTGGCCCTGTTGTGCTGCCACAAGCAGTGTGTGTGATCCCAGCACTGCTCCTGAGCAGCTGCTGCTGTGAAGCCAGACTCAGACCCCCCTGCTCCTCTGGGCTTGTTTTTGTGGGTCCACAAGGGCAGGTGCTCATTGCAGGCACTGAGGACAGGGGAGGGAGGATGTTTGGGGTCTCCTGTGAGAGCAGCACTGTCTCTCATGTCCCTGATGTACCTCCTGGAGCCACAGGTGTGTCCTGGTCAGGATGGCACCTGGGAGCTTTGGGGACCAGCACAGGGCAGGCTGGGGAGGCTGGAGCCCAGCAGGGGAGACACAGACTGGGGGCTCAGAAAGGTTCTCAAGGATTTTGTGGTTTCCTCAGGAGTCCCACGTGCAGGAAGGGGCCAAACCTCTGCCTGGGATTGATGTTGCCCTGCTTTGTTGTGAAGAAATGAGAGGAATCTGTGGAGAAAGGGATGGAAGCTGCAGCTGGGGGTGAGCTTTGCTGCTCCCAGCACACTGAGGAGTCTGGGGCTGATGAGCCCTGGTGCTTCCAGGCACCTCCATACCTGGAGTGTCCATCCAAAGGAGCTACTTGAACGGCTCCTCGAGAAATTCAGTGAAAATCTGGCCCACGACAACAGAAATGGCTAGGGCTGATGAATATTTCTGATGCTGTGGGTCAGTGAGGTGCAGCCAGCACACCCTGAGGTGGCAGCAGGGACAGCCCAGGAACAGGGACCAGCCCAGGAACAGGGACCACTCCAGGAACCAGCCCAGGAACAGGGACAGCCCAGGAGCAGGGATCAGCCCAGGAGCAGGGACAGCCCAGGAACAGGGACAGCCCAGCAGCACCTCTGGGACAGAGCTTTCACCCCTCAGTGTGCTGCAGCAAGAGGGGCTGGTGCTGTGGTTGAAGGGATTACTGCAAACTCTGCCGTGTTTTCTAGGGAGACAATCTGAGGTATTACATTCTTGGCTAATTTTCAATTTTTCTCTTTTGTACAAACATAAAGGGATAAATGAAGTAGAAAATTCGGCTCTGCAGCTGCTTCCAGTTAAGTGTTTCCCCCCTTCCATGAACGTAGTAGCAGAGCTACAGATTTAGTTGAAATGTTTTTGAATAAATTTTCATCTCCTGGATCTCCAGTCGGAGCAGAGCAATCAAAGGGAAATGACAGGAAAATAAACGGAAGAAACTAATCACAAAGGCCAGTTAAACCCGCAGCTCCTTTTCTATTAAATACTGACTAAGATAACCTGCATTTTGGTATGTGCTGCTTTTGCCTGTGGTTGATTTACAGAGTTACAGGACTGAAGCAGGAAGGAAAGGAAACACTGCATCAACTCTCAGGAATATTTTGTGGCGACACACACACTGTGTTTTTTCACTGGTGGTGATCAAATGAGTCATCCCGTTTGTAGTCAGAAATAGATTCAGTGATGTAGATTAAAAAATAAACCAGCAATATGTGTGGTTTTGAACACAGCTGTTGGGGAGGGCTTTCCTAATTTGGCTATATTCACGCAGGGTCTTGCTTCCAAAGTTTGCGCACTTGGTTTCATCATCAGAAGAGTTTTTGTAGTGACTAAAGCACTTGAAATCACGTCTGAGTCGTGGGCTCAGAGCTCTGTGAGCCTGTCTGTAATGTGGGAAATGACACACATGAAGAGAATGAATTTTATCTTTTTCCCTTTTATTTTGAGCCAAGGACTCCCTTTACCTCTGCCTGTGCTCAGGGGAACTGTGGGGACACGGGGCTGGCACAGCCAGCTCCTGTGCTTGGGGACATAGGGCTGGCCTGGCACAGCCAGCTCCTGTTCCTGGGGACATGAGGCTGGCCTGGCACAGCCAGCTCCTGTGTTTGGGGACAGCTGGAGCCATTGCCAGGCTGCTGTGGGACCGTCCTGCCCTGAGATGGGCAGAGCTCTGTGCCCTGAGATGTCACAGGGCTGCCATGTCCCATCTCCATCACATCCTCCCTCTCCTGCTGAGTGAAACCTTCTTGGGCATTGGAAGTGCAAGTAAATAAAGCATGGCCAGGAGTCTGTGACACTCTGTGTGTGTGTGTCTGTGTCAGGACCTTGGAGTGGTCTTTGAAGACTGAAATGTTATGACATTAGGAACTTTACTACCAGGGAGAAATCTTAGAAATGCAAGAAGGCAAAAGGAACAAAAGTAGTTTTGCAGATCGTTGCAGTTAAAAAACAGAACCATTAGCAAAGGAGGACTGACCTTATCTGATGCTCCTCTTCAGGGTCTGGCATGTAGTTTTATGGATTAACTGTTTTTCTTTTTGACACTAAGAGCCCTCTTTTAACTTTCCAAAAGGCACATCTGAAAACAGCTCAGGAATCTCAAAGAGCAGAAGGGTCAAACCCAAAGATTCCTCCTCTGCAAAGTATCTTCTTCATTGAACCTTGGCCACAAAGAGCTCTCTCCCAGCTCCAAACCCTCTTTTGGAAGAAACTACCACAGGACTTTTACAAGTCCTGCCCTCAGCATGGCCCTGGGATGGAGCAGGATGGAGCAGGATGGACAAGGATGGACAAGGATAGACCAGGATGGACAAAGATGGACAAGGATGGAGCAGGATGGACAAGGATGGAGCAGGATGGACAAGGATGGACAAGGATGGACAAGGATGGAGCAGGATGGACAAGGATGGAGCAGGATGGACCAGGATAGACCAGGATGGACAAGGATGGAGGACTTCTCTCTATACCTTCACGAGGAGAACATGGATATTCATATTTTGCCACTTGCTGATAATTTTGTTGCTGCTTGCAGTGTAACAGAGGTGCCTCACCTGGGCATTGCCCGTGTGGTGCCAGAGCAGTCTCCTGCTGCACGTGAAGGGTTCAGGAACTGCTCTGAAAAGACTGCCAGATCACCCCCATAATTCACTGCAGAAGGAGCCATTGTGGTTTGATAGGAGGTGTCCTGTTTCCTTAAATTAATGGTACACTGCAGGGCTCAACATATATTTAAATTGCCATTTACTGTAGTAATAAATATTAATCATCCTCTAAAAGAAGAAATGGGCCATTGTCAGAAGGAAGTAAAGGAACATTTTATGTTACCCCAGGCTGTCTTGTTTCTGCAGGGACACAAGAAAAATTGTGTTTATCATCTGGTATTTCAACAGAAAAACACTGCAGGGCCTCTCTAAATCCATCCAGCTTAACTGGCTGCTCGCAAGTTCAAAAAACAGCGATGGATTTAAAAGAAAGCATTTATTTCCTGATAGTTTAGCTGCAGTTTATCAAATGTTCTGCAGAGCTGGAAGAGCACGTGGGGATGAAGGGCCTTGCTGTGCCACGGGGCTGTGCTCAGCAGTGACAATGACAGCTGCCAGGGGACACTTCCCATCACTGCCTCAAACAGCAGCAAGGGCACTGAAGGATTTCACCCTGAGATGAGCTTGTGTGCCCAAAATGTGACCCCAGCCCCTGTCCCTGTCCCCAGTGTAGCTGGGACTACAAAAGGCCTCAGACACTTCCCAAATCTGGCGTGCAACCCTTCTGCCACCACATGTACAGCCTGTATTTATCTCCATTTCCCCATTAGCTTTGTGTTAATCTTGTTTATGGCCTCGTTGTCCCTCTTTAGAGCTGCCAGCTCGTTCATCTCCCCAAGCTCCCACTCAGGTGCTGTCACTAATTTGATTTAAGGGGCTGTAACTCTGGGCCTGTCTGGAGAAATTCTCCCTTCTCTGGCTCAGTTCTGCACTGACATGGGCTGAGCACCTCGCTGATTCCTGAGGGAAACCTCTTCCAGGGAATAAGGAGCAGAAGTTTCATGATTTGAAACGATGAAGTTGTTTCTGTTCCCTCAGTGGGTCTCTGAAACCTCTCCCGGGAAATTCACACCAATGAGAGACACACCACTTACTGCCTAAACAGCAGCAAAATGGGAATATTTAATTCTGTTCTGTGGGCTCAGTAAAACAAGCAATACCAGAACACAGCCACGTGCAAAAAGCAAAGTCTCCTCTCCTTTGCTGGAAGCAGAAATATTCCTGATCTCTGAGATCTCACTGTGGGAACCACGGTGCAGAATGTTCCTCAGAGTCTGCTGCAGGATGGAGCTGGAACACTCCTGGAACAGCAACTGGGCAGAACAGGATGGGAAAGGAAAGGAAAGGAAAGGAAAGGAAAGGAAAGGAAAGGAAAGGAAAGGAAAGGAAAGGAAAGGAAAGGAAAGGAAAGGAAAGGAAAGGAAAGGAAAGGAAAGGAAAGGAAAGGAAAGGAAAGGAAAGGAAAGGAAAGGAAAGGAAAGGAAAGGCAGGCTGGCAGTCGCTGGCTGTGCCCCGGTGTGTGTGTCCATCCATCACAGCTCACACACACACACACATTCACTGCCTGGGTTTGGAATGTGGCTCTGGGCCACAGAGGAAGCAGATTTACAGCCCTGAGCTCCATAGCAGCATGTGGAGGTAAATCTGGGCAAAGGAATTTCCTTGTAGCTGTCACTGTAAAGATCTCACACAGCACTGCTCCAGCAGAATTATTTATCTCTGTAATCACACCAACAAAAGGAAACAGTGCTGTGTGAGGGCTGTGGATAGGTTTGTGTCTGAGAACGGGAGGATACAGATGCAGGTCCTGTCACTGGGCACAGGTTCCATCGCCACCTTCCCCAGTGGGAACAGCAGCTCACCAGCCCAGGAGCCATGGCTGGGAGCAGGGCAGGAGGGAATGCCTGAGGGAAGGGTGTTCCACAGCCCAGGGCACTGGGGAGTACAGTTTGCCATTTCTAGGCAGGAACATTTGTTTTTTTAGAGGTGATAAAGTAGTAAAATAGGTGACTTTGCCAACCTTACCCCTACAGCTTGACCATTATTCTAATTCCTTTAGAGAATGAATCCTCTGCCTTTCAATGAATTCTGCTCTTTTGGGTTGAATTAGGGAACCAATAAATGGTGATTAAATTAAGGATAGTCCTGAGTTACTAAATAAAAGAAAACAGGACCAGGGAACCCACACAGGCTCTGTAAGGAATATTCTTACCTGCCAGGGAAGTAACAATACAGTTCTGTAAATAGTGGGGAAGGAAATTTGGGAATGTCCCAGGTGAAGGACCCTTGGACGGGAGCTGGTGCTGTAGTGCACATGAGAGGGGCCATGAGAGAAACCAAGTGTGCATTCCCAATAAAATGTACAAATATTCCATTCCCAATAAAATGTACAAATACACAATTCCCAATAAAATGTACAACCTGGCTCCTTGGTCATCCTGCTCTAGCAGGGCTCTGGGCACTGAGGGACCTCGGGGCTTTGTGAATTTGGCTGGAATTGGTGACTGAGCTGCAAATGCTGCTGGAGGGGGGCTGAGATGCAGGGGTGGCACGGGGGGGTTCCTGGGGTCACATCCCCAGGGTGGCAGCTCCCCCTGAGCTCTGGGACACCGGGGCTCCTTTCCCAGAGAGGGAAGGCAGAGCTCCCCCAGTCAGGGGCTGGGGAAGGGGGCACTGACCTCCCTCATATTTGTAATTGCTGCATTGTGAGGAGTAACGAGCTCTGCAGCCTGAGGGACAAAAAAAAAGACAAGCAAACAAACTCGAGCGTAAGTTAGAGCTACCCAGGGATTTTTCTAACTCACTCCTGGCCCCAGTCAGGGTTTTATATGTCTCTTTGCTGCAAGCAGCCAATAAAAACAGCCCTTGCTATGGAAACTGCCTCTCCCAGCACTCAGGGACCCAGAAGGTGCCAATGAGCACAGAGCCCTGGACACACTGAGCCCTTCAGGAGCTGCTCAGTCACAGCTCTGGCCATTAACATCTTTATTTTTAACCATTCAGAAGGTGCAGAGGGCTGTTCCAGCTCTGCAGGGATGATGGATGCTCTGCAGGGATGTCCCATCGCACACAGCTCATCCCTGAGTGCTCCTGCTGGGAATCCCAGCCCAGCCCCACCCTGAACCCAAAGACAAAACTGCTTTTCTGAGCACTCCCTGCAGCCCCCACATGCCATATTTGCAAAGCAGTGTCTGCATAACTCATTGCTGTGGAAAGAGTCATCAGGATGATGTATTGAAACCCAGCCATCTCCATTATGGTATGCCATGTATGTTTTTAGAAGCTATTTTTAAAATTAATAGTACTCTGTAATGCTGATAAAGGAGAAAGCATTTATAATTTGTTGCACTCCCAACCTCTTTCTAAGCCCACATTAGTTCACTTTCCACTCAACTGGAGGACAATTTTTTTAAAGATATGATGGTTTGGAATTTGTTAATAGTGTATTAAGGGAAAAAAGCCTTTGTTATTTAATGAGTGCACGGCTCTGAAGTGTTCTATAAAAGCTGTTGAGCTTCCTTTGCCCTGATTTACGTCTCAGTATTCCGTGGCAGCTCTCCCAGCCCTGCTCAGGAACTCTCCTCCTTATCTGGGGCTGCTGCTCCTGCCCAGGGCTGGGCTGGGGTTTGTGACAGGGACAGGGAGCCCTGGCTGCTCCGTGTCCCCACACAAGGGTGGCAGTGTCAGGGACAGCTCAACCCTGCTGCAGGCAGGAGCACTTGGCAGGACACTGGATTCATCCAGAGAAATGGATATCCATGCACAGGCTTCTCTCAAGCTTGGGCTCAAAAGCCCTGCGTGTCCAAGGAACTGAGATTCTGACGGCTCAAAAGCCCTGCATTTCCAAGAAACTGATTCTGGTAGAATCCTCCTGCTTTCTGCTCTGAGCTGGCATCTCCTTCTCCCCCAGAAGGGGACCTTTCCCCCTGTCCTGGCTGTGCAGAGCCCAGTGGAGCTGTGCTGTGTGTCCCTGTCCCCAGGGCCCTGCTGTGTGCCTGGTGCCTCTCCCAGCCCCCTCAGCCCCATCCCTGCAGCTCTTGAGCCCTGGCAGCTCCCAGCTCCTCTCCTGCCACAGGTCACCGAGGAGCTGGAGCAGCAGAACCAGGAACACTGGGATGGTTTGAGGGGGAAGAGACCCTAAAGCACACCTGGATCCATCCCCTGCCCTGGGCAGGACTCCTTGCACTGGAGCAAGGAGCTCAGAGCAGCCTCCAGCCTGGCTGGGATCCTGCAGGGATGGAAACACCTTGGTGGATGCACACTGCTCCCTGGGGAGAGCAGCTCTGGTTCTGGCTCTGGTTCTGGTTCTGGTTCTGATTCTGGTTCTGGTTCTGGTTCTGGTTCTGGTTTTGCTTCTGCTTCTGGCTCTGGTTCTGGCTCTGCCTCTGCCTCTGGTTCTGGCTCTGGCTCTGGTTCTAGCTCTGGTTCTGGCTCTGGTTCTGTCTCTGGTTTGGGCTCTGGTTCTTTTTCTGTTCTGGCTCTGGCTGTGGCTGTGGCTCTGGCTCTGGTTTTGGCTCTGGCTCTGGTTCTGTTCTGGCTCTGGTTCT
>VRYO01000638.1:20084881-20107101 GCA_009812075.1 Sialia sialis | reverse complement strand
CTGGCTCTGGCTCCAGTTCTCTCCCTGCCTGAGCCCTGTGCTGGCCCTCAGGGCAGCTCAGCTCTGCCAGCAGGGTGAGGGTTGGGCTGGTGACAAAGCTGGTCCCCAGGGATGTGGCACCTGGCACCAGCAGCACCAGGACACGGCCAGACCCCTCCTGAGCTGTGCTGCTGCCAGAACCACGCTGGGCAGAGCACTGGGTGCACTTGGACACACACTGGGCCATAAACAGGGCCCATCAGAATTATTAATGGTGTTTTTCTAACCTTTTTAACGAGGAGATGCTCACTTCCAACAGCACTGCCAGTGTTGGCATCCTTGAATTTTTTTCTTTCCAAAGAGGTTTAATTGAGCTAGGTATAAATAGCATATCAGTAAACAAGACCTTTTGGCTCTGTGAATCATGTCTGAAATATTTGAAGCCCTCCACAGCCTCTCTAATGGTGAAGAATGTGCTCATTAGGCTGGTCCAGATGCGTTCTGCAAGGCACTGAGGAGCTCAGTGTGCCGCAGATAAATCACAGCAGGGTTAATGTTCCTGCTCCAGACCCCGAGCTCTCGGATCTCTGGCACCCCCTCCAAGGACCCTGGCACGTGTGGCTCTTTGGCCTTCCCACATTTTCAGAGTTTCACCCCAAAATGGTTTTGACACGAGAGTCACAGGGCCGGAGTTTGTTTCATTCCATTGACTTCAGCCCATGCCTCAGAGAATTCCAGAACAACTCCAAAAATCCCATAAACAACCCTGCACTGAAAACAAAATGGACACTGGGAAAAGGAGCAACTCTAGTTCTGAGTTTACTTTCTGGGGAATTTCTCAGCTAAGCATTTACATGACAAACATCTCGAGTTAATCTTGCTTGGGTGATGTAAGTGAATGGTCCCATCTTCCCCAGGAATGCATTTTATTTTCCTTCAGTAATCTCCATGGCATTAATTACGTCTGGTTCAGGGTATGTGGAAGTGTTTGCAGCATCAGAAACTTTCTTTTTAAAGTCGCACTAGACCTACAAACACGTGTACACGTGGATTCATGGATTCACACCTACCCCCAAATAACTCCTCAATTATAGAACGGGCTGGAAAGCTGCAGGGCAAAGGCAGAGACCAAATGCCTGTGGGGTGAAGGGCGTAGAGACTTGTTTTGACCTGAATAACAGAACTGAAATGCCCAGCTCTATAAATAGCCAAGAATTACTTAGGCCCCAGATTCTTCAAATTTCCAAAAAATGCAAATACGGGGATTGGGACTTTTCTTATCTCGCCCGACGCCTCTCAGAAATAGAATTTGTTGCATTTATAGCCTGCTTTTATCTGAGCGTTTCAAAGTCCTCTGCTGATCTTAATTAAAACTTGGATGTGGAGCTGTGTAAGGTTGAGAAATCTTGATCCAGGTGAGGAAAACAATTTAAAAAAAAGAAAAAAAGAGGAGGAAAGAAAGCTGCAGGGCTGGCAGCAGGCAGGAGGGCAGGGCAGCTCAGGTCACAGCCTCCTGTGATTCCTTCACCCCCACAGGATTCCCAGTTTGGGAGCAGGGCTGGGGAGGCAAAGCCCAGCTCTGTGTCAGGCTGGGCTCTGCTGATGCTGCTCAGCTCCTCAGGGCGCCTGGAGCCACACACACCACAGCAATTGATAGAAAATGCATTTCATAGAGCTGCCCTCCCTGCCCCAGCACTGCATTATCACAGCTGATGTTTGATCGCTTCTGCTGGGGATTGAACAGAACAAAACCGGACTCACTGGTGCCATGGGATGTGCCCTTCAGGGTCAGGTGTTTGGGGTGATTTTTGCTGTGGACATTTCCATCCCTGTGTGAAGTAAACTCACACTGCCTGTGAGGAGTGGGGAGGCCTGCAGGGCCAGGCTGGACACCAGCAAACCTCACACAGCCCGGTGGCAGAGGAAGTCTCAGGCCGTAAATATTTGATTATTTTCAAGCCATTAATCTCTGTTTGACCCCAGATCCGTCCGAGGAGCCCTTGCTGTGTTCAGGACATGCACCCTGAGCTGTCAGGGGTGTGAGATGTGCTGAGCTCAGCCCCGTCCTGCTGGCAGCAATTAGAGCCAATAAACATCCCAGGCATGATGAGGGGATTTATTGTGGTTATCTGAGTGCTGAGCAAACTCTGAGATAAGAAGCACAAAGATGGTCCATAATCTTAAACTGCTCATTAAATTATTATCTTTGAAGGGTTTTATAGGCTGAGGAGAACAGCAGCAGCTCCCAAAATCGGATCCCTCAGAGCAGAACCTGCTCTAGTGTCCCTGCCCACAGGAGGAGATTGGGACTGGGGCTCTTTGAGGTCTTTTCCAACCTAAATCATCCCAGGATTCCGTGAAAGAAAGAGTTAATGGTTGGGCTCAATGACCTCAGAGGGCTTTTCCCACCCAAATGATTTTGTGAAAGAAAGCCAAGCTCAGGCTGCACTCAGAGCCACATCAAAAGGTCACAGTGGGCTAAGGCCGGTCTGTTCACAAATCCCAGGTTCTATTTGCACTCAGGAACACCCAGGCTGAGACTGTCTTTTAGGAACAGCAGGAAGATTGAAAACCCTCTTGGCCGTGTCACATTCCCCTGGTGACAATGTCCCAGCGTGGCTGCAGTGCGATGCCCTCAGTTCAGGTACAGGAAGGTGAATTCTTAGGAATTGCAGCATCCAGAGGGTGTGGAGCAGGGCAGGGATTAGTTTGTTACTGCAGTGGTCTCTGAGTGCCTTTAATCGGACAGGATTAAATCTTCACACACACTTCTAAAACACAGGAAAATGTTCTTTACTCTCCTGCCCCTTTCCAGGCCCTTGCCTGTGCTGGGAGCTCTCATATCCAAATGAATCCATGTTTTTTCTTGTGTAATCCCCAGCAGGAACAATTCCCCTCAGCCAGTGCTGGGTGTGTAACTCTGCCTCTCTGCTGACTCCGCTGCAGCGCTCGGATTTACCCCAGATCTGCCCAGCTCATTGTTAAACTGAACTTTTTCTCTATGGATGCGGCATGTGTGAGGGTCAGGGACATGTCTGTGTGGTGCCATGTGAAAGGAGACAGAGCAAGGAGACATTGTTCATCCAAACCCCGACATTCATTCACGATGCAGAGAAATCCCTGAACTGGCAGTGTCCCTCTCCCCAGTGCAGCTCCCTCAGCTGTAGATCCGTGAGTCCAGCCCTGCTGAGGGCTCATTCACCTCTGGATAACTCTGCTGGAATGGTGACCAAAGTGCAGCTTTGGTCCTGCTGCTGCTGCCCGCTGTGATTTCTTCTCAGGGCTGTTGAGAGCCCCTCACTGGGTTTGGTTTCCTATTCCAGCAGAACTGCAGACCCGGAGCACACAGAGCTGGGACTGATGTTCAGAACACGGGAATTCCATCTTCCTGCACTCCATGGGGTGCTCTGGAGAGCTCTGGGTGCTGCAGGGCACCCCAGTCCTGCTCTGAGGGGCTGTGAGGGGCTGTGAGGATGCACTGAGGATGCTGTGAGGATCCTGTGAGTGGCTGTGAGGATCCTGTGAGGATGCACCGAGGATCCTGTGAGGATGGTGTGAGGATGATGTGAGTGTCCTGTGAGTGTCCTGTGAGGATCCTGTGAGGATGGTGTGAGGATGCTGTGAGTGGCTGTAAGGATGCTGTAAGGATGATGAGAGGATCCTGTGATGATCCTGTGAGGATCCTGTGAGGATGAGGATGTCCTGTCCGGCTGGATGAGCGCCCCCCAGCCCCTGCCCAGCCCCGGCAGCACCGAAGGAATCCCGAGCAGCGGGAATCCTGAATTCACTCTGGGCTGCTTTGGGAAGGCAGCACTCGCCACCTACGGAGCCACGGGAGAAATGCAGGGACATTCCCGGTTCCATCCCGGGAAATGCAGGGACAGCCCCAGATCCATCCCGGGAAATGCAGGGACATTCCCGGTTCCATCCCGGGAAATGCAGGGACAGCCCCAGATCCATCCCGGGAAATGCAGGGACGTTCCCGGTTCCATCCCGGGAAATGCAGGGACAGCCCCAGATCCATCCCGGGAAATGCAGGGACAGCCCCGGTTCCATCCCGGGAAATTCAGGGACAGTCCCGGTTCCATCCCGGGAAATGCAGAGACAGTCCCGGTTCCATCCTGGGAAATGCAGGGACAGCCCGGGATCCATCCTGGGAAGTGACATTTCCTCTCATTCCGCTCAGGTCACACAGAACCACTGAGGTTCCAGAGCCTCCCAGCCCAGCGGGTCCCCTCCCTTGTCCCTTGTCCCCAGCTCTGAGTGCCACCTCCAGGAGTTCCTGGGACACTCCCGGGATGGGGACATGTGGCTGGGAGCAGCCTGGCACAGTGCAAGGGGTGTCTCTGGATGGGATTTCCCCATTCTCTGGATCTGTGATCACTGGAAATGCCAGGTGAGGACATGACAGCAGGAATTTATTCCTGTGGCAGAGCTCAGCTCCAGACTCAGCCCAGCAAAACCTCGAGCACCACCACAGCAAACCCAGGAGAAATCCATTCAATACATCCTGCCTCATTTCCTTGTCACAAATTGCCAGTATTCACTATTCAGCTCATCACAAAGTAATTTTGGCAGACAATTCTTGATCTGAAGTTCATTTGTAGTCCATCTTCAGAACTAATTTCTTTTTGTTGGACACATTAATGGCATATTACTGGTAATGCTTCTAATGAGGCTTCCAGCATGAGCACTCACATCTGCAATCTGAAACAGGGTTTATGAAAATATTCCCCACCAGGTTAAAATTGATTTACAAAAGAATGTCCCAGCAAATTGCTAAATATTCATGAGCACAGGGCATAAAACACCCCTGAGCAAACGTGAAAACAGCTGGGGACTTTGGGGATCCATTTCTCCTCCTTGTGTGGGTTTTTCCCTTTGTCTCTGTGTGGCTCTGTGGTGCCACTGCTGTGTCCAGCACGAGCCCAGCTCTGGATCTGAGCAGCTTTGGACAAATCCAGGCTCCTCCTCCCTCTGCTCTCAAGAACATTCTCAAAAAGTACAAGAATTACACATTATCTCTTAGCAGAGTCGCTATTAAATGGTTTTTAACCTTATCTCCAATTTCTCATTAAAACTTGCCTGCATTGATGCTTTAAGCTGTTCTGTCAGAGACGTTGCCCTCTCTGTGTTAAACACAGAGTTAATGAGAGCTCTGCTTCTGTATTGAACCTTCTTCACATCCTTTTGGTTCAAAATCAGAATCGATAATCTCTGATCAAGAACATGGAGTTATTTAAAAAATCTTGTCTCTGGAACGAAACGTTCATTTTGGGTTTTGCAGTGAAACATGAATTATTTGGGAAGGAAAAGCTTCTCGGGGCATGGCTCGCTCCAAGTTCACCTGAACCCTGTCCCTGAGGAGGGGAGTCTGCTCCTGCACCTCCTGCAAGAGCTGCAGGTGCAGATCCAGCTCTGCCTCCCCATCCCTGCTGATGGGACTCACTGACACAGGAGGAGCCCCAGGCCCTGCTGGGAAATGCTAAAGGAAGCTCTTCTTCCACCACTTAACATCTGTAAATATTAAATGGCCTTTCCAAATATTTTCCTACTTGCTGAACAAATTTAGAGCTTGAAACATTTAGGGGAAGGAAGGAAGGAAGAAAGGAAGTGATGAAGGGAGGGTGGCACTGTCACTGGGAACTTTTCCTTGTGCTTCCTTGAACAGCAAACACATTTCCTTCCAGGTTTCTGTTTGCCACATGTAAGGTAATGTGGCATCAGCCATTCTGGGATCTGTTTTGCCCTTCCACCGCAAATTAATAATTTGATTGCTCACATCTTTGTGTCACTTTGCTCTTATCAGTAGAATTAATTTGTGCATTCTTGACATGAGATTTTACTCTTATCAGTAGTATTAATTTGTGCATTCTTGACGTGGGATTTTGCAGGTCAGGAAGAGGAGTATTGCTCAACAGGAGCAGCATTGTTCAGAGACCCTTGTGAGCAGAATTTCCCTGCCTGCCCAGCACAGGAAGAGCTGGTGTCACCCTCCAGCGTCACTGTCACTGCATGTCCTGGCCAAGTCCCTCTCCCTTCTCAGGGATGGGATGTTCTCACCCAAACCAGCAGTGGAAGTTTCCTGCTGTCAATTCCTTTTCTGCCAGGGCACAGGAATTCATTTCCTCAGAGAAGTGTCCAAGTGGAACAGCAGGGACAGAGCTGAGCAGTGCAGCTCCCAGAGCTCTGGCTCCCTGAAAACACAAATGTCCTGGCAGGAGCCAAGTGGGAATGGACTGCTCAGATTCGCAGCTACAGACACACAGAGGTGATGAAGAGCCAGGCAGGCTGGTGTGAGATGGTATCTGTGTTTGGAGCAGAGTTAATTCTGATCTTTTATTAAAAGTATTCATGGATACATTCTCTATTGAATGTATGCATCAATAATTAACTCTGGACAGGAGCTCTAACAGCAGGCTCTGGGCACTGTGAGACACCAGCAGGTGAGGAGGAAACTGAGAGTCTGGTCCTGCGTGGGGCTGTCCAGGATTTGGGCAGGATGTGGGATTTGGGATTTGGGAACTGCCGTCCTGGGGCTGCTCTGCCTCCTCCAGGCTCTGCAGTGCCTCCAGCCAAGGTCCCAGCACACCTGAAGGAGGATTTTGGCTCTCACATTCCTTGCTGCCCTCCTTGTCAGACTGCAGCCCCCCAGGCAGGACTTGTTTATGTCACATTCTGTATTTATTTATTCTCACTGCATGTTAAATGCTAATAGCAGGGACCTTGAGGACATGCTCTGCTGGTTCTTGTTCCCTGCTCACATTTCAATGTCTCCTCTTAGGCATTATCTAAATTAGTTCTTTATTCTTTATCCAGCTGTGATCAGGGGTGTTTCATGAGGAAGCCCTGGAGCGATGACCTGAGTCCTTTTTAAATCAATGAGGAAACTCCCAGAGAATTAGAGCTACACTAATCTCTACACGAACTCCCTCCATAGTCTTAACCACAATTAGAGGGTGATTTCCAGCCTGAAGGCTGAGGTGTTTCACCTTGTGTGGCTGCTCAGAACACGGCCTTGCTCCCGCACAGACACAAAATGCAGGATTTTAAACACTGAAATATCTGAAAATCTTTGTACAATTAGGGTTTTGGGTTTTTTTCCGTGCTTACCGCTTACCACCTCTTGCAGTTCATGAACAATTCTAGCACACAGATACTCAGAATTTTTAACTAAATTACATGAGTGTAAATATTTTTATTGCTCCGCTGGAGCATGCAGACTTGCCACAGATCTTGGTTCTGCTCTTTCCTGCAATTTTTGTGCTGGATTTTCCCAATATTCCCCGTGCCCCATTGTGC
Organism: Sialia sialis; assembly: GCA_009812075.1. Lineage (NCBI taxonomy): Eukaryota > Metazoa > Chordata > Aves > Passeriformes > Turdidae > Sialia > Sialia sialis. Next base: position 20,099,820 of record VRYO01000638.1, on the reverse strand, counting down.
TTCCTTGGCAATAATGAGATTATTTTTTCCATATGCTAAGAATGAGGGAGTCCTGCAGAACCCAGATCCCTCCAAGGTCTTTATCTCCTCCTTGCCTGCGAAACAGGGATGGAATTCCCTGAGTTCGGAAGCCGGTCCCGGTGCAGGGCTGGGATTCCCGGTGTCTCGGTCCCAGTCCCGGTCTCGGGTTGGAATTCCCGGTGTTTTCCAGAGAGGTCCCGGTGCAGAGAGGTCCCTGGTGTTCTGGTCCCGATCCCAGGTCGGAATTCCCGGAGTCCTGGTCCTGGTGCAGGGTCAGAATTCCCGGTGTCCCGGTCCCGGTCCCAGTCCCGGTCTCGGGTTGGAATTCCCGGTGTCCCGGTCCCCACCCCGCCGGGGCAGTGGCCGTGCCGTGTCCCCAGCTGGCCCCGGGGCTGTCACATCCCACCGGGTGGCAGTGGCCACGCCGTGTCCCCAGCTGGCCCCGGACACGCCGGGGCTGTCACACCCCACCGGGTGGCACTGTGACAAAACTTTCTCTTTGGCAGCGCTGCCCGCGCAGCAGGAACGCGCATTTCCAGGGATCTCCAGAGCCAGGAAAACAGCTGGATCTGGGGAAACATCGGCCTCGAATGGGGCCGGGGGTGCTGGAAAGGATGTTTCAGATTTGCGCGTTGCTACAACCTGAAGAGCGCCTGTAGTGTTGACACATTTTCAGAGCCCGTGAAGCTGCAGGGTAACGATGAAATCCCGGGTGAATACAGTATTTAGGGTGAATGCAGTATTTGGGGTGAATACAGTATTTAGGGTGAATTCAGTATTTAGGGTGAATGCAGTATTCAGGGTGAATGCAGTATTTGGGGTGAATGTAGTACTTTGGGTGAATACAGTATTTAGGTGAATTCAGTATTTAGGTGAATTCAGTATTTAGGGTGAATTCAGCATCCCTCACTCTGCATCCCAGCACTTTGCACATCGTGCCCTGCAGAAGCTTTGGCAGCCGAAACAAAGCAACAGCTGGTCCAGGGCCCTCTGAAAATCCCATTTGAATTGCAGATGTGCTCTCCCCTAAAGCCACTGCACTGATTTGCCTCCAGAGTTGAACCAAGCCCTTCGTTTACTTTTGGTCCTTTGAAAAGAGCAGGGAAATGAATTATGATGGTTTTTCTCAGCACCTCTTGTGGAGTGCAAGTTCAGGCGTGTCAGATATCTGCCTGGCACCAGGGAGTGTGCCTGGGCTTGCAGATGACACAGAACCTGATCACAGGGTCCTGGGACACCTGGGAATTCCAGATGTGCTACAAGGCTACACAGCCCTGACAAAGTCTCAGCGTCTGAGTAACCCTGGGTGGGTTTGGAACCACGAGTGGCAGCGGAGGACACTCCCAGCCTGCCCACTCTGTTCACAGAGCCCAGAAACAGGAATGTCGATATAAATTGGTGTGTGCCATGGGTGGGAGGTGCTCAGAGCTCAGGTATTTGACAGTGCTTGGCGCTTTCTCGCAGGTCAGGGGATGCAAACAGCTCCTCTGGAAAGCACAAAGGCAGAAGAACACAAAGCAGAGTCAGAAGCACAAAACTCTCTCAAGTCTTTGAGGGGAACTTGCACTTTCTCTGTGCTGCCAGTCACAGCGTGCATGAAAGGAGATGGAGGAGAAGAGGGACAGAGTTGTCTGGGAAGGGAGGGGAGGGGGGAGAAAGGAAGCTTGACTGTGAGAAGCAGGACACATTAGGAATTATGTAAGCAAAACAGGCAGGAAATGAAAATAATGAAGAAAAGGCTGGTGAAGTTCCTTAGAGCTGCAAAGTTTCTGTTTTTTTTGGTTTGTTTGGTTTTTTTTTTTTTGTACTTTTATTGCTGGTGGCTCACAGAGGGCACAGTAAGGGGGATGCAAATCCCCCCGTCCTGCCTGAATGATTCCCAGCTATGGAAAACAACCTGCAAACCCTGCAGGAAAGATTCTAGAAATTCCAAACCCCTGGCTGAGAGTGTCCCATGGGGGCCACCAGAGTGACCCTGGTGCTGCCAGGGACATTTCCCTGACAGCCTGTGCCTCTCAGGGACACCACCCATCATCTCCAGGCTGCTGTGAGCCCCTCAGGCAGGGATGCTGGATCCCTCCAGACAGCAAGCCGAGTGAATTTGCCTTTCCCAGCCCCTTATTCCAGTGCCCGAGGCCGTTCCTGGGCTGGAGCTGCTGCAGTCTGTGCTGCCGTGCTGCCTTTGAGCCAATATAAAAGTCATCTTCTCGCGTCCTTTCACATCTCACACTTGTGAATCTCCCCAGCCCTGCTCGGGAGAACAGCTCATTCTTCACCTCTGTGTTGTCAGAGCTGAGATGCCTCGTTCTGCTTCAGGGGGTTTTGCCAGGGGCCTCTCCAGGGAGGAATTTCCACTCTTGTTTCTGCGAACCACACCAGCAACAGCGGCACAATCAAAGCTCAGCTCAGAGGCACGACCACAGAATAGAACTTAGCCCAGTTCCTGCTGCTATCACCTGAAGGATTAAACTTGGGAAAGATTCTAGAAATTCCAAAGAAAATGCCTGTTTTTAACTGTTTTTATTGCCTCAGTGCTTATCCCCAGCCTGGGAGGAGCACGAGGAGTAGGAGCTGGGAAATGCAGGTTGTCCTCTCACCTGCCCAGCTCTGCTCTGCCTCTTTGTGCAATGCTTGCATGGTCCAGAGCCCTCTCAGTGCAACAGTTCATTTGTTTCATCCTCGTGTGTCAAAGAAATGAATAAATGCATCTCACACTTCACAGCCACCCAGCCCTCTGCTCTGGGGACATTTGAATCCCATGAGTGCAGATGTGGGGTTAGAAACCAACAGCAGTGCTCTCCTCCCAGTGAGGGGTTTTCCAAAGAGACCCGAGTGTGGCAGCAGAAGAGATGTTAATTATGAAATGATTTTAAATTATCTCAGTTAATTATCCAGGTATTTCAGTCCCCAATTCTACTCTTTGTGACGCAGACCGAGATGGAGACCTGAGCTCAGCTCAGCTGGTGGCAGATCCAGGACCAGGGTGTGATGAGAAGAGGCTTTTGCATGCAAATGTTTATCCTCCCAAAACTCTGAGTGCAGGAGCTGGGCAGGCTCTGAGATAAACAGAGCTGTTGGCAGCACAGCCTGACAGGCTCCCAGATACCTGAAATACGGAGACACGGCTTCATCTGCTCAGGATTCATGCACTGATTGATTGATTGATTGATTGACTGATTTATTGATTTATTGCTTTGCCACTGTACTGCTGGTGATCATTGCCTGTTCTCTTCCAGAGGGAGGTGAGTGGGGATTGGAAATGAACCTGGGGAGCAGTAACAGTGATATCCTCCCTGCAGAACTGCTCACATAAACCTGGGGAGAATAACAGTGATATCCTCCCTCCAGAAGGAACCTGGGAGCAGTCACAGTGATATCCTCCCTCTAGAACTGCTCAGATAAACCTGGGATCAGTAACAGTGATCTCCTCCCTCCAGAGCTGCTCTTTCTTGGGGGGTGAAGGGCTCCCCAGCTCACTGCAGCTCCCTGAGCTCTGCTCCCTGCCCGCCCTGCCACCCACCTGCAGCACAACCACGGACACCATTCCCAAATCCCGGGACATTCCCTGCACTGAGCACTCCCTGTCACTGCTGTCACCAATGAGCTCTTGCTGGCAGCTCAGAGCTGGCAGAACAAGGACCCAGCCTGAGAATGAGCCCTGAGTCTGTGTGAGCCCCAGGCACAGCTCTGCCCTCAGGACCTGTGCTGTGCATCAGCCCAGCAGCAAATGCAGCAAAGTGTTTTTCTGCAAAAAACTCCATGCCTCCTGCACTCATTAGGAGCTCCCAAGCTGTAGATTTCTCAGTGCTCTAACAACTCTTGGCTTTGATAACCTTTTGGCCACGGATAACACAGCTTCAGATTGCCCTGTGTTATCTGTTAGCAAATCACAGTTCTTCCAGCATTTTTATTTTCATGGTCACAAGAAATTTTTTTTTTTTTTTTTTTTTTTTTTTTTTTTTTTTTTTTTTTTTTTTTTTTTTTTGTGTGGCTGTTGGGCATCCAAACCCCCAGAGCTGAGCCCTGCTGGAGGGCTCTGTGCCCTGTCCAGGCTGGTGGCAAAGGATGGACAGGGTTTGTCCCAGAGTTGGTCCCAGGTGTGGTTTCACCTTTCCCAAGCAGGGGCATTGTGCAGAGGAACAAACTCGCCCCTGCCAGAGCCAGGGCAGGCAGAGCTTCCTGAATTCACTGCAGGATTTCCCTGCATGGTTTTTGGAAGCTAAGGGCAGCCTGGGGTCTCTTGTAACACCCAGAGGGCCAAGGAAGGCAAATATTTGTACAGGTTAAATTCTGTAAGAAGGAATTGAGCATTTGGGAGTTTAATCTCTGCTTCCACCTAGAGAATGAGAGGACAAAGGCAAGAATTTTTTCCCTGCTGTTTTCCTGGCCTGCAGAAGAGCCTCAGAAAAGATCAAGAATTGGGAAAGAGTCGCAGATCTCAGAGTTCTCATTGCCAGTGCTTGAAGGGCCCCAGGGAGAAGTAATTGGAAAGTACTTGAGATCACATTGTTATAAGGCAGCCACATTCTGCTTTAAAATTGCTGTAATCTTCTTTAGTGGTGGGAAGAAGCTGGGTGAGCTGCAGCCCTGATGAAGAGCAGGGGGGAAGGGCTGTGTTTGCAGTGGAGAGGATGATGATGATGATGATGATGATGATGATGATGATGATGATGATGGTGTGGCTGTTGTGTGTATGGAACATCCCAGAGCATCGCTGCAGAGCTCCCCTGGGATGGGATGCAGCTTTGTTTCTCTGATTCCATGATGCCACCTGCATATTTCATGGTGCTTCCTTTCAAGGGGCTTCAATAATTCCTTCCTCTTGCATTTCCATGGCATGTTTGCTAAGTTAGCCTTTCCTTGTTGTGATGTGTGGTTGGAGTCACAAGATTCTTCATGGAAGGTGACAAAGAAAACACATTTTTCTTTTTTTTTAAATTTTTTTTTTGGCATGGTTTTTGATCGCAAATCCCCAGGAGATTTAAAGGAAGAAAAGGGGATAATGACACACCAGGAGGGTGTAGGCTGAGCACAGAAAGGTCGTGGTTTACCCCATGCTCCAGGGAAAGAAAGGGCAGAAGCTGCTCCTGCAGTGGAGGCTGTGATGGAGCTTGAGGGACTTTGTGGTGCTCCTCACAGATACCCTGTGCTCTGATGAGCATTCCTGAAGTCCTGAAGCAAATGGATTCATTATCCAGTGTGATAAATGATGAGACTGCTCACACATGGTTTTTAAATACCTGTGTCACGTGGCTGGCAGATCACACATTTGTGAAGGTTTCCCTGAGCAGCATGTGAATGTCAGAGCAGATATTGCTTCATCTCCAGAGCTCTGTCTTCAGTCTGTTCACTGTTTCATTACCACTCCCAGGTCATTAGTGGAGTGACACCCCAGGGGGAAGAGAGAAATCAGATGACAGTGTAGGTGATGTCTGACATTAGCCAAATGTCAGCCTTTCTGATGAAGGCATCAAAATTAATCTGAAAATGTTATCCCATTTTAGTCATTTTCCTGAGAGATTGAAAACACGAGAGGCAGGCTGATGACATTTTGATTATAGTCTCAAATTGCAGAGCCCTTGCAGAACACACCTTCTCCTCTCCTCTCACCTAATTAAAACCTGCTGTCACCTTGAGCTTTATTACATTTTTCCATGTCCTGGCAAATCTCTCGAGCTGTGTGTGCTATTGATCCTTGATGTCTGAACAAATTCAACATGTCAATATTGCCCAGATGAGCAAATGGCTCTTGTGTTTTGTGTTTAAGGTAAGGATGGAGGGGAGCAGCAGAGTAAGAGTGGCAAGTAACAGGTGCACAAATCGGTGCAGGAAAGTGAATTTAAATCGTGGCTCACACAAAGCTTTAAGGCCTGAGGGTAATTCCATCAGGGTGATTCAGAAGGGATCCCTGGAGCTCTCCCTAGGAGTTTTGGGAGGGATGTGCAGTTTGGGGAGGGATGTGCAGTTTGGAAGGGATGTGCAGTTTTGGGAAGGATGTGCAGATTTGGAAGGGATGTGCAGATTTGGGAGATTTGGGAAAGGATGTGCAGTTTCAGGAGGGATGTGCAGTTTGGGGAGATTTGGGAGGGCTGTGCAGTTTTGGAAGGGATGTGCAGTTTTTGAAAGGGATGTGCATTTTTGGGAGTTTTTTTTTCTTTTTTTCTTTAAATGATTGGCAGGGCACGAAAGCCAAGTGCATGTAATGCAGGAGTATTTTAAAAATTGATTATTGGCTGCAAATCTGATTTTTGGCAGCAAATTCTGTTGTAAAGGGAAGCAAAGGAGTCTGTCCCAAGAGGTTTTTCTGGACTCCCTTACCCTAAAGATTTGCACAGGGTTTCCTGTCAATAGCTTTTATTTGCTGCTGTTTCTCCTGACAAATGCCTTCTGAAAAGTAAGTGGTCTTTAATTCAGCTGTGCTCACATTTGCATTCCTTTAATGCAAAGCAGATGCTCCGATATCACCAGTGGCAAGCAGATAAGCTCAGTCCAGAGTTTTCTCAAGGAAATTAAAATGTTATGGAAGACAAACACCCAGACAGGAAAAATCCCACAACAGCCCTAAAGCAATCAGGGAAAAAAATTATGTGGATATTTGGACTTTACATTTTAATGAGACTCTGGAAACCTTAAATCCATTTGCTTTTCTTTTGCTAGGCTTACAGAAGGGACAAGACAATGACTGTAAAAAGAAAATTTGGCATTAATATCAGTGAAGAAAAGGGTTATGTTCAGTATTAAATTCCTTTGCCGATACCTTCAGCATATAGTGAATAAGTAGAAATAGATTTAAGAAACACTGTAAAATTAAACTTTATAAGATTACTTTTTTATGGAATATGCAGTAGCTGCCACATAGAATAAATGTATGTTTTTCATTATATTTTTATTATGCATTTAAAGCATATTAAGGAGCAAACAACCATCAAAGAAAAAGAAACTTATTAGATTTAGCAAGTAATCATATCAGTGTTATGTAGGGTTATATTTGGTGAAAGAAGGGGAAGATGCATGGCAGGTGTCCTTTCAGGCTATTCCGTGAGCCATTCTTCTCTGAGAACAATATTAATGCCTATTTGGCTCTGCTCCTGCTGGATTGCATCAGCATTTTGTCTTTTTTATTACAGTTCCTTATAAGTGTGCCATTACAGCTGGAACAACCAGTGGAGCATCTGGAAAAATGGATTGCTCTGATTTTAGTCTCCAAATGGGCCTTGGTTTGTGTGTGAGCTCCTGAACTGTTTAAACATTTAGGGACTTTTGTGGGTTTGGGAGGAGTTGTTGTTGTCCTCCAGGGCTGGAATCTGGCATGGGAGGAATCTGCTGAGAAAGGTCCTGGAATGTTCAGTGATCCAAGGCTGGCTTCATCTTGGGTCTCTCTTTGGTGGATGATGTCACTTGTCACCCCATGTGTCACCCATTCTTCCTCAGAGTTCAATCTGCCTCAGCCCTTGGTTCCTCCCACACCAATCCCCACTGACTGGGCATTGTCTCTCCCTGTCCCCCGGCTGCTGCTGCCTCAGCTCAGCACTTCAGCACCTGCCCTGGGCTTGCAGGGACACTGGGGCCAGTGTGGCTGTCCTGTGGGGTGTGACTGTCCTGCAGGGTGTCACACTGACACCTGTGTGGCTGTTCTGTAGGGTGTGACTGTCCTGTAGGGTGTGACTGTCCTGTATGGTGTCACACTGGGGCCTGTGTGGCTGTCCTGTGGGGTGTGACTGTCCTGCAGGGTGTGACTGTCCTGCAGGGTGTGACTGTCCTGTATGGTGTCACTGGGACCTGTGTGGCTGTCCTGCAGGGTGTGGCTGTCCTGTGGGGTGTGACCAGTGTCCTGCAGGTGTATTTGCTGACCAGCCCCAGCTCTCCCAGCCTGTCCTGGGCATGGAGGAGCTCCAGACCCTCAGCAGCTTCACTCCTGAGCACCCTGAGCATCCTGAGTATCCTGGGCACCCAGGTGTGCCAGGCCTGACCAGAACACCCAGGTGTGCCAGGCCCCGGGCAGGGCTGCCAGGCCTGGCTGTTCCTGGTGGGTTTGGGGCTCCTGTGGCTCAGACACCGTGCCCAGAGGGACAGAGGTGCTGTGGCTGCTCTGGGGCCAGCATCCCTCACGTTCTCTCTGGGGCCAGCATCTCTCATGTTCCCTCTGGGGTCAGCACCCTCCCTGCTCTGGGGCCATCCCTGTCCTTGCTCTGGGGTCAGCATCCTTCACGTTTTCTCTGGGGCCAACATCCCTCATGTTTTCTCTGGGGCCAGCACTCTCCCTGCTCCGGGGCCTGCGGGTGCATTCCCCCAGTGTGCCCCAGCCTGTTCTTGCTGGCTCAGCCTTGGGCTCTGTGTCTGTGTGAGCTGGGGTCAGTGCTGGAGGGAATCTGGGATTTCTGGCTCCGATAAAACCCCCGTGGCTGGCCCTGGTAATGCCACTGCACTGGAGTTAATGTGGGTAATGAATGGGCACTTTAACAGAGCTGCTGGGAGCCAGAAGGGCAATGCTTGTTTTCGTGCTGAATCACTGCAGTAAATTTAGCAATGAGACTTGACATTCTCTGCCTAATAAGAGCAATTTTTATGCTCAAATTGTGACTCTCTTTATATAAAAGGAAAATAACATTAAGCAGTACTGTATAGCTTTAGTAGTGTCAGAGTTTCTATAAATGTCAAAGTACTTCTTCATTTAGTTGACAAATGTCACTTCAGAAACAAATTATTTTTCTTAGTCGCAACCTGATTTATGTGTGTAACACAGTCCATTTTTTGAAAAAGTGGATTTATTTTCAAGAACTATTAATTCAAGATTAATTTCAATGAGCATTTTGAGAAGTTCATATTTTCACAACATTTATTGGAGCTGAATTTTTTTTGTGGAAGAATCTCATACACAACTATGTGATTGTGTGTTTATTAATCCCTCCATTATTGGAGGAAAATGGAATATTCAGCAACAGTGCTCTGGGGGGCCCTGGAGGAGATGAAGCTCTGGGGCTCCAAGCAAGGATGCAGCTGAAAATTTCAGCTGGGAGGAGTTTGGGAAGCAGCAGGGGAAGGATTTGGTGCCATGCTTTGCTCAGAACTCTGTGTTGGGTACCCTGCGAAAGCCAGGCCAGGATTTTTCTGCTCTGATGCAAAAATCCTCGTGCATCTCAAACTGAGTTGAACCAGAAGGTTCCACAGCTCTGATGCCCCTGCACGCTTTGTGAGCATTTCATGTGCTGGGAGCACAAATTCATCAGCACTGGAGCATCTGCAGCTCTGCAGCAGGAGCATGAACACTTTTGAAGGATGGCCCCAAAGGAATAAGAAAAAAGTAAAAAAATGTGAATGGGTACAGAACTTCCTAAAGCACCAGTGAGGGGTTTTACTTCTTGTATTTGCTTGGAAAAATATCCTCCAAATGCTGCTTCTCCAGCAGGGTAAGGAATGGGCCCTTGCTACATTGCAACACTTTCAGAATTTCAGATTCTTATTTCACTGAAAATTCAGCTGAATTTTCTCCTGACATAGGTGAGCCTGGTTTGAAGCAGTGATGTTTCAAATGGTTTTAGACTGATGAAAAATTGGAAATATTTTTTTGTCGGTTCTCTGTGGTTCATGTAGAATAACAAAGGCTTGTGTTTTATTTCCAAGTCAATGTGATCTTCCCATAGACAGTGTTTATTTAAGCATAATTTCACCTTAAACACAACCGTTCTCTGGGAGGTCTCAGTCATCAAAAGAGGCAGAAAATGTGATCCAGGTTTATATAAATAATAGCTGGGTTTTATCCCCTGCCCCAGAGGGGTTAGTGCAGGTGTGTACCTTTGTAGAAATACTAAAAGATTTAAGAAGTAATGGCTTTAAAATGGAACGTGTGCAGCCTGCTCCTGAAAAGCAACTTCTGCTGCTGTGGGGAGCTCCTGGCTCTGTCCCTCCCTGGCTGGGTGGGATGTTCTGGTGCTGGAGGGTGGCAGTGGCTCCTGGCCATGCCAGGGCCTCACTCACAGCCTGGTGTGTGCAGCTTGTGTCTCTCTGGGTTGGGATTCCTGTCATTATTTCCCCATACCAGGCATCTGTATTTTTAAATGTAATTTTCCTGAATAATTTGAATTAATGCTCAGGCAATTACCAGGCTCTCCGTGTTCTCAGGGTACATATGTAACTGCGTCATTTGGACAGTTAATTGCACCCTTTAATGATGTTACATCAATTTCCTTATTAAGCATAATGAATCAAATGCAACTGCCATGCACACGGGGTTTTGAAGGAGCAGTTTTTCACATGGTGGCTTCACAGCAGGGAGAAACCTGGCAGAAAAAGCTTGAACTGTACTGCAAGGTTTCACACTGGCTGTGATCAAAGATGTAAGCTGAGTTTTGAAAGAGAAAAGTGAAAGTTTTAATTCCAGCATTTTGGGGTTCAGCATCCATTTTAATCCTTTAGCACTAAGAGAAGCCAAATAGATGAACTTCAAGGAAAAGAATGTTTCTTTATTATTCCCTAAAGTTTATTAGCAGCAACATTTCCAAAAGGTTAAGCTGAGTTGTTAAAATGAAGACTAAGCGTTTGGGGTGGACTTGAAAAGTGAGCTGTCCTGATGAGGAATTCATGGCCCATGTTCCTTGCTTTGCTGTTTGTACAACATTGCATTGTTGTAACGCTCCCAGCAGGGTCAATAGAAACCCAGCAGGATCAATGGGATTCCATTAGGGTCAATAGAAACCCAGCAGGGTCAATAGAAACCCAGCAGGATCTATAGGAACCCAGCAGGGTCAGTGGGAACCCAGCAGGATCAATAGGAACACAGCAGGGTCAGTAGGAACCCAGCAGGGTCTATAGGAACCCAGCAGGGTCAGTGGGAACCCAGCAGGATCAATAGGAACCCAGTAGGGTCAGTGGGAACCCAGAAGGATCAATAGGAACACAGCAGGGTCAGTAGGAATCCAGCAGGGTCACTAGGAATCCATTAGGGTCAGTGGGAACCCAGCAGGATCTATAGGAATCAATTCGGGTCAATAGGAATCCATTAGGGTCAATGGGAACCCATCAGGATCTATAGGAATCCATTAGGGTCAATGGGAATCCATTAGGGTCTATAGGAATCCATTAGGGTCAATGGGAACCCAGCAGGATCTATAGGAATCCATTAGGGTCAATGGGAACCCAGCAGGATCTATAGGAATCCATTAGGGTCAGTGGGAATCCATTAGGGTCTATAGGAATCCATTAGGGTCAGTGGGAGTCCATTAGGGTCAGTAGGAACCCATGCATGTGGTCCCTGTGCACAGAATGTTGAAGGATTTTATGCCGTTTTATGATGTCTAATGAGGGACAAAGCAGAAGGAAAAGGGAGCATTTTGTGTTGTTCTCAAAGCCAAAATATGAGTGAATTTTCTTCTGCCCTAGGAAGAGTGTGCCAAGCAGTTACCAGAGACTTCCGTGCAATACTGCAGACACAACCAGATTTGACAGGGTTTTCTTTTCCCTGTGGAATTCCTAGTAAATAGAGATAAATTATCTCATCTGTTTTCTGTTTATTAGCTGGGACTGTATCAAATTAAGTGCCTGCAGCATTGCTGTGAGATGGAGGGATAATCACTGCCCTCTGTTTTATAATTTCTCTGCCACAGGAGAACCAGGCAGTGGGACTGGAGGAGTTTGCTGGCCCTGTTTGGCACCTGTGTGTGCAGGGATGGCTGGCAAACACCTGCAGAGACTCTTGGATTTCTTTGGTTCTTCTCGAAGTCCTCATCTCTCACCCACAGCTTTGATGCCTCCTCACTGTTTGTGGCCAGACAAATCTGCTGCAGCACAATCATTTATGGCCAGCTGAATACTTTGTGTGCAGAGAGCCTTTTTTCTGAAACCAAAAATTTGGATTTTTGTGTGGGTGAAGCTTTGGAGCTGTGGAGTGCAGCTCAGGAGTCTGACTGGGCCCTGCTTGGGCAGGAAATGCCAATTTAAGGTCACTCCAGTTTGCTTGGGGTCACATCCACTGGAGCTTTGGGGTCTCCAGTGCTGGAGCTCACAGGGCTCACCCTGGCTGTGAGCTTGTGGGGTGTCCCAGAGAGAGTTTGCTGCTTCCAGAAAGAACAGAAACCAAATTCTGTGTAGAATCAACTAAACCTGATGCTTTAGGGGGAGGTCCATTCAGGAAGGTGTGGAATGCTGGCTGGATTATCCTGATATTTGGGTTTTTGTGAGTTTGAGTGAGGCAGAGCTGTGCTGTGGCAGCCCTGTGGGGAGCACCCTGTCACACACATTAATCCCCAATTCTGCTGCCCTGACAGAGCCAGGAGTTCATATTGCAGTAAAACATGACACAGCTGCTCCTTCACTTTACAGCTGCTATCAAACATTGCACACGCAGCATTTAAATAAATCAGCTTGCATTGTTTCCCCTGTTTGGGTGCAGATTTGTGGGCAGTAGGGGTGGTAATTAATTTGTTCTGTGCCCTGGGAAGAGAACAGAACAAAAGCATCTGTTGCAGGAGGGAGGTTTGCACCACGAATAACAACTAATAACTAACTAATAATAACTAATAACTAACTCTGTAAGTGGGAGGAGAGTTAAATACTGCAATAATCTCTGAATTCTGCAGGATCCTACACCTCCCTTTCCACAGGGGTGCTGCACACCTTTATTGCTGATTCTGCTTGGGATAGACTGGGGAAATACTTAAGACTAATTTTTATGATCCTGGGACAATTTTGTGCATATAAACCCAGCAGAAATTCTTGTAGGAAGTGACTCAATGTCTGGGTTTTTAGTCCTGATCACAGTTAATAAGAATCCACAGTGATTCTTGTACTTGTGCTCTGTTTAAATAAAATGTTCTGGTGCTGTTGACTTGTTTTACCTGAATCCATTCGATATTTGTGTTGTTACTGATATTGGATTTTTTTTGTCTGTATGTTTTGTCAGCTACTGAAATGTGATTTGGAAATCCAATAACACTAACTTGCTACAGAAACGTGGCTTTATTCACTGACCAGGAGTCACCCAGCAGAAGTATTTGGTTTTAAAGCTGACCTTTTCTGTTATTTAGCAGAAAACCCACAATTGCAAAAGGAAATTGAGCTTTTCTTTTGTGCACAGGATAGATTCCTTCAGGCCAGAAAGGACTGAGGGGCTGGTCTGCTTCCCTGTGCTAGTCCAGCGAGAAGAAAACATTTTTCATTAATACCTTATGACAGTGCCACCACGGGTCAGAATTACCACAGAACCGTGGATGGTTTTGGTGGGCAGAGACTTCAGAGCCCCGCAGTGCCATGGGCAGGGAATTTTCACCATGCCAGGTGCTCCAAGCCCTGTCCAGCTGGCCCTGGACACTGCAATTGCAATGGTGCGATTTCCTCCCAGCAGCTTTTTCACAAGTGGGCACTTTTTTCACACTGTGCACAACAATTGGCATTAATGCTGGCCCTGGAGAGCACAGACATGTCCTGCCACTGCTTCCATTCTGAGCTGGTTATTCTGGGACTCTGCGCACGGGTTTTAGCTGTTGTATAAAATTGTAAACGCTTCTGATGAGATTTGTGAGGAAAAAATGTGGATCCCTTTCTGGGAGTTTTATGAGGAGAGATGTTCCTTTATTCTCCATTGTGAAAAGGGGCTTTCAAATCAGGTATAGCTTTATAACCACTGGGCAACTTCTTGAAATCATCCTATAAAGTTTAATAAAAACCCAACATGTCAAGGAAATTATGCAAAAGGATGCAAAAGTACTCTGAAAGAGAGCTTTCCTTTTTCTGCTCAATCCTGTATTGAGAACTTCCAAGTTCTCTATAAAAATATGCTGATGTTCTTTTTTAAATATCATGTACCACTTTATAAATATTTTATGAAAAATATTAACACTTTGCTTCAGAGTAAAGCTTTTGAGGCTTTTAGGCACACCAGAATTGCTTTTTCCACTCCTCCTACACGGCATCATTTTCCCCACTGGTTTTGTCCTTATGCAGAGTGTTCCTGAGGAAAGAGAGATCTTAAAATCTCTCAGTGAAATCAGCTGAGGGCAGCACCACAGAATTAAGGTTGGAAAAGATCTTTAAGATCACCAGCACCACCATTAACCTGATCCCAGTGCCACAGGATTTTATTGCTGCCCCAGCAGCCTCTTGCAAGGCTGCCATCAAAAGCTGTGACCACAAAGGATGACTCTGGATCTCTTTTTTCTGCTGGTGTGTGAGCTGTGCCCAGCTGCACTGCAGCAGCGCCCTGGGGATGAGCTGCTCTGGCAGCTGCTTGTGGTCTCTATTTATTTGGAGCTCTCCAGGCCCTGTTTTATTGCTGCCTGTTGATGGAAGGGAGAGCTCGGTGGTTTCAGTGGCCCCAGGCACTGAACACAAATAGATTATTATTTTTTAATGAATAAACTCAGTTTACTCCACGGGGAGCCCCTGATGCACAGCCCCTGGACAGGGTGCTGTCTGCTCTTTTCTCCCCCTGCCCTTTTCCCCCTCCCACCCCAAAGGGCAAAGCCCAGCCAGCCCTTCTCCACTGGAGAGTTTCTCATGTCCCTGGCTGCTGCTGTGTAGGAGAACTTGTTCCTGCACGTTCCTGTGCTCATAATGAGCTTTCACTCAAGGGCTGATCAATAGCAGAGCCCAGCAGCTCTGTCTCCACTGCTTGTTTTCTCTATCTTGAATCTGCCAGGAGAGATTAGACCATTGCCAAGGTCACTCAATAGGCTGGGAGTGAAGGGAAAGAGATCTGCCTGACTGTTTCAGGACAGGCTGCAGAAAGGCAGGAGTGGAGCTAAAACTGTGCAGGGACAGATGCAATCTGTGACAAGGGCACACAGGGGCTGCTGAGTGAACTTCTGTGGTTTTGGGGTGGCAGGGATGGGAGTGGGAGTCAGGATGCTCAGAGCAGCCTTGTGCCATCCTCCTGCTGGCACAGGGACCAGCAGGGACCAGGAGGGACCAACAGGGACCAGCAGGGA